>JARQOC010000002.1:132790340-132806491 GCA_033576535.1 Allobates femoralis | reverse complement strand
GGAAACTCCAGGTTGATCCATTAACCCTATCCCGCCTGCAGCTCTGTAACCGCTTTCCACAATGGAATTAGATTAATAGAATTCAGATAGAATATGCGGTTCTAAGGTCGAGCACAGGTATGAAATGGGATACTTTAATCTTTATCTCCGTAACTTTATTCATAAAAAGCTCCAGACCACAACGCGTTTCAACGTACAGACGTCTTCCTCAAGCGAAGGATCCGCTGATACTTATTAACACTTTACAAAATGGGGTGTGAACATGGCATAACCAGTGACCGTCACAAGATCAGGACGGATCATATGTGCCAATGTGCCAGCACAGGGAGGCAATGTGCCAGCAGCACAGGGGGGCTATGTCACAGCATAGGGGGCTATGTCACAGCACAAGGTGGCCATGTGCCAGCAGCACAGGAGGGCGATGTCAAAGCACAGGGGGGCCATGTGCCAGCAGCACAAGGGGGCCATGTGCCAGCAGCACGGGGGGTCATGTGCCATCAGCGCAGGGGGGCCATGTGCAAGCACAAGGGGGACCTGTGCAATGATGGGGGTTATACACTCTGTGCAGAATTATTAGGCAAGTATTGTAGATGATTATTTTTATTATTGTTCTCAATCAACCCGAAAGACTCAAATATCAAAGCTTAATATTTTTGGAAGTTGGGGTGTTTTTTTTTAGATTTGGCTATCTTAGGAGGATATCTGTTTGTGCAGGTAACTATTACTGTGCAGAATTATTAGGCAACTTAATAAAAACCAAATATATTCCCATCTCACTTGTTTATTTTCACCAGGTAAATAGGAAGTGATACTCCAGTAACATTGCAGCTCTGAAATATTGCAAAACTGGTGGCCAATGGCATCTTGGCAGCTTCACGCTTGATTTTCCTCAATTCATGGGCAATTATTTTGCGCCTTTTTTGCCAAACATGCTTTTTGCGACCCTGTTGGCTATTTGCCATGAAACGCTTGATTGTTTGGTGATCACACTTTAATTAGGCAATTTCAAGACTGCTGCATCCCTCTGCAAGACATCACACAATTTTGGACTTTTCAGAGCCCGTCAAATCTCTCTTCTGACCCATTTTTCAAAAGGAAAGGCATTTGCCTAATAATTAAGCACACCTTATATAGGGTGTTAATGTCATTACACCACACTCCTCCTCATTACAGAGTGCACATCACCTGATTTACTTAATGGTAGTTGGCTCTCAAGCCTATACAGCTTGGAGTAGGACAACATGTGTAAAAAGTATCATGTGATCAAAATACTCATTTGCCTAATAATTCTGCACACAGTGTATGTATACCAGGATGAGGGATATATAGATGATTTGTAAGACGGACACTGGCATTACAAGATGAATCCTATTTAATATACAAACATTTTTTTCTCTCTTTTCTTTCTCCAAATTTGGGGTGCATCTTATGATCCAGTGCATCTTATAAAGCGAAAAATACGGTAGATATGTATAACCACAACATTGTATCTCACAATAACCAATGCTAAGACATAAAAGGCAAGTAAATGAGTCAGCAAAAAATACATCTGTAACCATGGCAGTGTAAATAACACTAACCCATGCAAAGGTTCATGTAAACAACAAGACAACAACCTAGCATATAATATATACACATATACGACCATTACTACATATCTAATATAAATATATACTGGGGTTCAAAGGTTCTAGAATTAATAACTGAGCATGTACACTTAGCAAAAGATCAGACCTCTGTGTAAGCAAAATATAACATTCTAAAATATGCAGCATAGATGATAGAAAGCAGATAAAGTTATGTATTGGGGCGGCCTCACCCAATCCACAATTCCTAAAGGTTAAGTACCGCAGCTGTAGGTAGCGTTACAGAGATGGAGGCGCATATTCATCCAAGCCGCGCAGTATTCTATACACCAACCAGGTCCAGATGCATTGACTTGTGCTCCTAGCCCTCCACAATGAATGTACACTATTGATTCCCGACAAGCAGATATCTTGAAAATCTTGAGGAATTCTTAAAAAAAATACTGAACATTTTAAAATTGTAGAGTTTTTAATTGTACAATATAAAACCTTTAATGAAACTGGATTATACAAGGAAAAGACTGACGGAGAACCCTGACTACAAGATAATTATGTAATGGCCTCTTTGTCTTAACGTTTCAGTAATTTCATATTGAACAGGTGATTTTGCTGTTGTATTAAAAAATTTGGATTTAGCAAGATGACTGTGACCAATTTTTAATAACAACCTTGGCTCTGATTGATTAAGAGCTGCAATTATTTTTTCTTGCCAGTCTTGAGGGAGCGCAGTGCGGTTAGAAGACCCTGATTCATGAAGAGCCGCTGGACTGGAGGTAGCCATGAATTAGACGAGCCATGGCGTCACACCTCCACCGCGCCCTTGAGCATTTTGGCACATCCTGAGAAACTTGTATAAAAACGGCAACTTCGTGTTGTGTTAAAATTTTGTGATTGTCCAAGGCAAATCATGCAAGAATTCTGGCAAAATTTCAAAATTTGCTGTACTGAATCAAGGCCATTAAACTTTTGTCTGGAATGTGATCTGTTCTTATCTGCTTATTTATATGCAAATAGTTTGTGGAGCCTCGGTTAAGAGTCTCAAACACAGGACTAGCCAGATATCCCTCCAGGGAAGGACCCAGCCAAGGGGTGGGAGCACACCATAACCACCATGTTAAGTGGCCCTTTCAGTCAATATTTTACAAGTTTTACAAGTTTAAAGATATGACAAGGGAATACCAAGGACAGGTATCCATCCACAGACAGCTGTTTCGGGGTATTGCCCCTCATCAGTGTGGAGTAGGATTCTGGCTAGGTGGGAGCAATTCCTAGTAGACCAATATCTAAAGCATTCACTGATCTCAGGGAGACCAGTCCATGAAAACACTGCGGGCAGCTGGCCAAGGACTTCTCCCCACTCTGTTCTGCTTGACTGACAGGTCTGTCCAAAGAGCAGGATGGGAAAAGTCAGCAGTGCCCAGATTGGTCCTCTCAGTCACCTCATTCCCGACTCCCTGACAATGGTTTCTCTAAAATGCCACATTGTTGTAGGGTGAAGCAATGCGTATTTGTACTGATGGAGCCGGTTACCAATTCATTTTGCCAGATTCACATTATGTCATCACTACAGTTCTTCATTATACACACCTAATTCCAATATTGTTGTACGTGTACATTAAAAACATTAGGTGTACATTAAAAACATTAGGTATTGTTTCTCTTCAAAGTCATGGAAAGTAATGGAAAAAAAAAAGGAATATAAACGATTGATGTCTATTACCAATGTAGGGTTACTGTAAATTCTGCTTCATAATTCACTAAAAGAATGGTAGCAAATTAAACAAGACCTGAGTGATCAAAGGAGCAGCTGGAATCAAATCATAGCAAAAAACTGACCACTTGACTTGACACAGGTCCTCCTATAAAGGGAAGCTTTAGCATTAGAGAATACATTTTTTTCAGGTTTTTATGTCTTATTTTCAATAAAATTGTAATTTTTTTTCTTATCACGATCCTTATTAAAACAAACAAAAAAAAAATAATAATCTAATCTTGCAATTTTCACATGGCTACTGGGGCTTTTTCAGGCTGATACGTCTTGTCCTTTCAAGAAGAGTTTTCAGCAATGCTTCATATTATTGGGGCAGAATTGCAATGACAAATATCATTCCTATACACAAGATCCACCAATCACAAGAGGCGATGTCATACCTTCACACCAAACCTTGATTTTTTTTCCTCAATGCGATTTCTTTTTTATTCTTCCTTTTAAGGAATCTCCAGCAAGTGGACCAAGAGGATTGTTTGTCCGAGACATCATAACCCATGTTCAAGACTGTCCAGTGAGAAGTGTGGATGATTGGCATAAATGTTTATCAGACATCTCCTTGAAGCCTCAATCCGGCTTCTGCATAAGCACAGCAAGTCTCCAACAACTGCATTTCCCCAGCAGAGGTACAATTTTTATTATTATTATTATTATTATTATTATTATTATTATTTATAATTTATAGAGCACCATTCATTCCATGGTGCTGTACATGAGAAAGGGTTGCATACGAACAAGTTAAAAATACAACAAACAAACTAACGGTGACAGACTGATACAGAGGGGAGACAGGACCCTGCCCTTGCGGGCTTACATTCTACAGGATACAATAACAAGCCCCAAACCATCAGCCATTAAAGATAATGCATGTTGTTATATTTCTATTTTGAGGCTTACTAGTGACATCAGGTTTTATTCGTGATAATGTCTCATTCACATTGGAGTGAAGTAAGTGGTAGATGACAAAACTATGTGCTGTGCAGGTCATGATTCTGGGGCGTTCATGGGGGGGAACTTCACACATACTGTATATAAGCTGATAGTAAGACTCAACACAAACTTTACACATTGTGACAACTATATACACAAATTCACATATAAAATACACGTACATTTTAACACCTAAGTACATGTACATATTAATATATATACATTCACATACAAAATGCACACACATTTACATTGTACTGCACATGTACGTACTGACATATTTATATGGTATGTACATTCTTATGTAAAATACGCACAAATACTTCCATTCACATACACTTAGAAGTCAAAAGTGTTGGGTCACAGCTTTTAATAATTAAATCCAGGTTACTCATTCAGTGCCATTGGCGCAGGGGTATATCCAGCCCCGATCCGTGCAGTCTGCCGTGGCTCATTCTGAAGAAACAAGTGATCTCAACACGGTCATGTAATAGGATGCCACCAGTGTAACAAATCAATTCATCAAATTTCTAATCTTGTAAATATCCCATAATTCACTATGAGGGTTGATATTGAGAAGTGGAAGCTTTTAAGAACCACAGCAACTCAGCCACAAAGTGGAGACAGTGTAAAGGTACAGATCAAGGTCGCTGAGTCCTGACGCATGTAGTGTATGAAAGTTAGCAATGCTTTGCTGACTCAATAACTGCAGAGTCCAAACCTTTGAAATTACCATTATTATGAAAACTGTGGATCAGGAGATTCATGTGTCGTGGGTGTGTCAGATGGCACGAATGAGACTGTAGAAGCCACTCACAGAAGGTCCCAGCGTTTGGCCAAACAGTCCAAATCCTAAAAATAATGTCTGTCGCTTTAAGAGGCATTTCCCTTTTAGTGAAAGCTGGAGGTCACTAGAACCCAGCTGATCCCTTATCTTGAGCTGTGTATATCTTCCCCTTGACTCCCAGGATGCACTGCTGGTGATAGCTGTTCAGGTGTTCCTAATTGCATCCTAGCTCAAAGCAGTGTTTCCTGGAGTCTGTTGCTTTGCTGCTTGGATCTGCTAAAGCTAAGTGTATCTCTTCCCCACTTTGTAAGTTTCCCTTGTGTGCTTCTTTAGTTGCTAGCTGGGCTGACTAGTGATCACCCGCTCTGATCCCTGTGTAGTGGTAGTCCAGGGACAGTCAGGGAATACATATCCTGGTTGCGACAGTTGCGGAAACTGTATAGAGAGTTAGGGGAGCCAGGTGTCAGCGCTTGTAGTACTAGGGGTCACCATCTCCCCTTTGTGCCCTTAGCATCAGGGACTCCTTCCACCCCCAACGTAGTCATTCAGCGCTGGGTGTCTCCCTACACCCAGCGTGGCATCATGACATGGTTTCCACAGGTAAGCAGTTACATGTAAACCTTAATACCAAGCATAGGATAGAGTGGAGTAAAGCCTCCACTAATGGACTCCGGAGTTGTGGAACGTATTATGTGGAATAAAGATTTACACTTCTCCGTCTTGTATCTGACTGACGGAGTCTGGGTAAATGCCACATTGCTCCTCTGGATAAATGGGAAGAATCGCACAAACACACTCCAAAATGCTGTTGAAAGCCTTTCTAGAAAGGTGAATAATGTTATAGCGCTATATTAATATGTATGCATTTAGTATGGGATGACCTAAAAAGTCCCTTGGGTGTAATAACTAGGTGTCCCAATATTTTTGTTCATATATCCACATACTATGATGCACATATATACACTGATGAGCAAAAGGGGACAATGTATTTTACTTTTGACTTTCAGGTTCCATATCTCACCATCCACTACAGCTTTGAGCATGATACTACCTTCCAGTTTCTAGGAAATCATCTTTGTAATTTCATACCTAAATTTGACTTGCTACTATTTAGCATATGATTAATTATGCAGATTCTTGTCCTGTCACTGCATTGTTACTGTTTTGCTGCTTGTGTTTGTGTTTCCCTAATAGCTCAATTTGTTATTAGGTTGATTCCCAAGTAAAAGGTCTCTGGTTCGTATCAAAGAGCAGCTATAAAGAAGATTTCCCAAGAAAAGAGAAACAGGTGAAAAAATCTGAAATGAAGTCTGTCCATCCATTCAGAAGCCAAGAGATGGACATCCTTATTGGAGTAACAAGTCTGCTTATCGCAATGTCTATCAGTTCTGGACTGGCAAACACGGCAGTGGAGGTTTCTTGTATGCTTATAATAGTGAGATCACAGATGGCCATACAATGCATAATACACGTGATGCAAGAAAAACAAGGCTGGAATGGAGGCCCGAAAAAAGGTGAAGAAGGCCTAACTTCAATATCATCTTAAGAAGCATTGTCTCGAGTTTGCAAAGAAGTATGTAATGGGGACAGTAGAAGGTTGGAAACGTGTATTTTGGAGCGGCAAGTCAAAAGTCAATAGACTAGGCACTGATTGATAAATGATTCCGGAAGAAACAAGGGAAAAGGTTGCTAACGGATTTTGAAATTGAAGGAACTGTCAAGTTCAGTGATGATATGGTGTTTACTCACAGCCAAAGGCGTTGTGTACTTGACCAGGATCGATGGTGGTCTCAATGCAGAGCTATATGCAAGCACCCTATAAGACTAGTTACTTTGTACACTCGAGTGCTATGGGTATGAACAGGATGACAGTGTTCCAGCAAAACAACGACCCGAAGCATATGTAGAGATTAGTGAAGAAGTGTTTCAATGACCATGAAGTAGAGGTGCTGGATTAGCCTCCTCAGACCTCAGCCCAATCGAACACTGGTGAGTAAACTTGAAGAAAAAGCTGTATACATACCCAAGTGAGTCGACCAGTATACACCAACATTGGGAATGTGAAGAAAAGACATGGGATCAGATTTTAGTTGAGACATGCTTGAATCTGATTGAGGACATGCCCAGAAGGATTCAGGCAGTGTTGAAAGCCAAAGGTGGATTTACAAAATACTAACAAAATAATAAAAATGTTAATTTAGATTTTTAGAAACAAAACAGTAAATATACAGTGACATGACAAGAATCCGCATAAGTAATCATATGTGTGAGGCACAAATGGGAGCTTCCCCACCCCCATTGTGGACACCCTTGTTAAAATCAAATTATATGTGTCACCTAATATATTTTTAAGGGTTGATCTTATCATTACATCCCATTATCAGGTTAAAGGCAAATGCAAAGGAAATGAATTGGACAACCTCTTTAAGGGCATGTTTACTCTTAGGCATACATGTACTTATATTTAAGAGTCCTAGAATTCAATAGGATTTTTGTCACAAGATGCGGCATGTTGCAGTTATATATACCAGAGATTTGTAGCCCAAGCATACTTCGTGCTGATCCCAATAGTAAGGAACCCAACCAGATATGCAATTGCGTGAAAAAAGTATTAACACTAGTTGAACCAGTATAAAAGATCAGAAAAGTGTACGGTACATATGTTACAAACCAGGATCAGACAGGACTGTACACCCAGCCCTCATTACCAATACAGGACATACAGTATAGTGATAACCATGTGGGGACACAAAGGTATAGACCAAGGAGTATACATAGATACATTCACAGTTACAATCAAGGTCAATACATAGTAATACAAATGCATGGACTCCAAGGTCCTTTAACTCCAAGGTCCTTTAAAGTGCTATATCAGTCCCTACTGGCATGATCACTCATCCATAATTGGCAAGATTGTCAGCTAACACAGCGTGTCTGGGGCAACCCCGACACGTGTTCCATATCCTTTTCCTCAGGGGGTTGTGAGGGGGAGTGCAGGGAGCTGGTACTTATAGCCACTTCGCTTGGTCAATCATTGATTCCATCTGTGCGCAGGGTGCAGCCAGCCGTGATCGCGGCTTCCTGTTTCGGAAGCTGACCTCTGGTGACGTCACCCATACTGGAAGCCGCGCGTCACGCCGGCCGCGCATGCACAGACTGCTACTCTCTACTGCGCATGCCTGGAAACCAAATCGCCACTTTGTTGAGAGCAGGGATGAGGGCAACAGATTTTCTATACATTTACAGAACATATACCGTAACCACCAGGAGGCCTCCGGTTTACATTTAAAGGGGAGTTGCATGAATATAATCACTTTATACGTGTCATCCCATATCTGGATCGCAAAAATGATCCCTATTGGTATTTGTATAAATGTTTCTTCAAATTCATACATCATCCTCCAACTCTGGAATTGTCCCCTTTTTGAGATGTTCTCAGTGCAAGAATCTGTTTTCTTAAAGTGATAGCCACCGCTTCCCTTGCTCAATTGACTCATAAGGTGGTAGAGCAAGTGCCAAAACTGTGGAAATTAAAAACAATTTATTAATATAAAAGCACTCCAGAGAAGCTGGATCATAAGGCACTTTAAAGGACCTTGGAGTCTATGCATTTGTATTACTATGTATTGACCTTGATTGTAACTTTGAATGTATCTATGTATACTCCCTGGTCTATATCTTTGTGTCCCCACATGGTTATCACTATACTGTATGTCCTGTATTGGTAATGAGGGCTGGGTGTACAGTCCTGTCTGATCCTGGTTTGTAACATATGTACACTTTTCTGATCTTTTATACTGGTTCAACTTGTGTTAATACATTTTTCACGCAATTGCATATCTGGTTGGACTCCTTACTGTTGGGATCAGCACTAAGTATGCTTGGGCTACATAATCTCTGGTACCGTGTTTCCCCGAAAATAAGACAGCGTCTTATATTAATTTTTGCTCCGAAAGATGCGCCATGTCTTATTTTCGGATGTGTCTTACTCTATCATCCCCTTGCAACCCCCAATAAAGAAACCGCATCATCCCCAAATATGGTATCAGGGACACACACACAAACACACAGGGGCACATACACACAGGGGCACACACCACAGGGGAACACACAAACACACAGGGACACACACAGGGGCGCATACACACAGACAGGGACACTTCTCACTGGTCCCTGCTGCATTCCGGCGACGCTCTGAGCTGCCCGCTGCTCTCCTCGTGCCCGCCGATGCAAGGAGGACGGCACCGCTCTCATTTCCTTGGTGCTGTAGGTGTACGGTGCCGCTGTCCAAACCAATCACAGGCCAGGAGCCGCCTGGGCAGCCAATCACAGGCTAGAAGCTGACGTCATGCAGCGACTGGCCTGTGATTGGCCGCTGGTCAGTTCCTCGCCTGTGATTGGATGGTACAGTGGCGGGGGGCTTGAAAAATAGAGTGATGCCGGTCTACATGCATCTACGGCACTGCTCACAGCGACGGGCACCAGGACACGAGCGGGGGGTGGGCTGGAGGAGTCGCAGCTGTATGCCCCAATCTTCAGATCGGTGGCATACTGATTATAATAAAATAGAGACATGCCTTATTTTCGGGGGGTTATATTTGCAGGCACATTAAACCCCCTGGTATGCCTTACTTTCGGGGGGGGCGCTCTATTTTTGGGGAAACAGGGTATATATACATGTACTTATGTCAGGTATCAACTTAGTTGCTAACTATATATACAGTAAAGCAAAACATTATTGTGTTTCTTTATTATTCTTTATATGTTGGCTCATTCGCAGGTTGATCATTTTCCCCTTTACATGGTTACCTAAAATGACAAGGTTCAGCTGCTGAAATGGAAATTGCCTTCTATCTAAGGCAATCTACATAATATTCAGCCCCATAATGTATGGTTTAGTAACTTTAGAGCTTGTGCACATAACGTTTAGGTCACACTTTGGTAGAGCCATTCAGCATAATTTGTGCTGTGTCTGGCCATTGTTTCGGCTGCGCCCATATTTTTTGGCAGACATAGTCTATCATGCTATTGGGTCTCCTTAAAAAAGATAAAACGCCAGACAATACTGATTGGGGCCATGCCCAAATTCCATTTGTTATAGGTTCATATGGAAGCCTGACTGAGTCAAATGTGTAGAAAGGCTATAATACACTTGACAATTGAGTTAATAACACCCCCCACTATGCTATCTGCTGCAGTGACTGTACATTTTCCATCATATACTGAATATTTTTTTGATAATGCAAAAAAATGGTAAATTTTTAATAACTAACAAAACAAAACAATGAATACACGGGAAGACGTAGGACATTAAGAAAGAGAATAAGGGGATATGAAGTAAGGAAGGTCTGGTTTACCAGCATACTTATTTTGGGAAATTGCATTCATTCATGATAATTACCTATATTTCAGTGTACAAACGGCTGGATGGATCCGTGGAGTGCTGCAGTAACAACAGTCTTTCTGACTTGTGCTTCTCCTACAGTAGTAGTGGTTTCAGTCAGCAGGTAAGCCTTTACTACGCCAGTCAATAAGATATGATCTAGACATATTGTTAAAGAGGGTTTCGAGGACTAAGTTATTTTATTTGTATCCCATCAGTTGGGGTCACACACCGAAATAATAGTGTATGGACCACAGCCACACCACAGCCCTGCACTTTGTGTAGTGACCATTCTCGAGTACTGCAGTACATAACCAGTACTTTTCATAAATTCCTGCAGCTCCTTTAATGTTGCTGTAGGTTTCTTGACAGCTTGCTAGACCAATTTTCTTCTTGTTTTTTTTCAACAATATTTGAGGAACGTACAGTTTTGGGTAATGTCTCTAATGTGCCAAACTTAAGCCACTTCATGATGACAATCCTTGCAGTGTTCCATGGTACAGATAATCTTCAATAATAAGATCCCTTTGCTTTGTTGTAAGCTCTTAGCTGACTGTCTTTTTCTGTAAATGTCAGGAAAATACTATTAGGGGGTTACTCAGGAATACTGTAAACAATGGCAGCTGTGTGCTGACTACTATTTAACTTGAGTGTTATTAACATATCACACTCGCACAAACGGGAAATGGAGAAGGGGAATATACAGACTAAAGACCCCAGACGTACAACTAACAGCACCACCTCGGACCAGACTCCATATATGGCTATCGAAGGGTTTCTCGTACCTCCTGAGGGACCAGAGGGTATGTACAAAACACTGTCTACAAGGCGAGATACGCAACAAATAGAATCTTGTGTGAGTTAAACTGAAACAGGTGTAAATATGTGAAAGTGTTTTCTTCAAGTGAATCCCAAAATAAGAGCTGGAGATCATGGAATAAATCACATCGAAATATAGCCAGCAAGAAATTCAGTGAATGGAGAACATATACAATTCTCCTAAAAAGTAAGGAATATTCGCTTTGAGTGAAATCAGGGCGTAACTACAATAGGTGCAGGGTTGCGATCGCACCCGGGCCCTGCAGCCTAGGGGGCCAAAGTCCCTTTGGCCTATAGGAAAAGACTAATACTATTAAAGATTTGCAATAAGGTGGGCACCATTGGAGCTTTCGCATCGGGGCCCCTGGCCTGAGTTACGCCACTGGGTGAAATCTATGGGAAATGTAAAGATACCTCACACACAGCAATATTGTTAGGCAATTTCACTGGCAACTTACTGGTTGCAGTGAAATCATGACACATTGTTCCATTTGTACACAGCAACAAAATAGAACAATGTGTCCATGATTTCACTGCAACCAGCAAATTGCCAGTGAAATTGCCTGCAAAATTGCTGCAAGTGAAGGTACCTTAAAAAGTTCAGGCTACAGTGATATTATATTGTGAAAGTAGGACATTTAACTAGAGGCATGAAAGGGTGATTTCCTGATCTCAAACACTGTAGTTGGTATACTCTAACAATAAATGCCTCTTTCAGATTAGAAAAAGAGCAGGGCTGCACACAGGATAAAAGTGCTCAATCCATTTAATGCATCACAGGGGTGTTACAGGTGGGGGTGCAAAGGAAGGAGGACCGGGTAGCCCCGATGGTACAACGAACGTTTCGCGCTCAGCTGGCGCTTCTGATGGTACAATCCTCCAGAGATGCATTAAATGGATTGAGCACTTTTATCCTGTGTGCAGCCCTGCTCTTTTTCTAAACTGGAAGTGATATATCGCTGTGTGGAGGAAGTGTGCACCAGGAATAGAGGCTCACAGTGTGTGGGACCTGCATGAGAGATCCCAGGGAATCCTGGAGGGCTGCTGGAACTGACAGAGACGCACGGAGGGAGCGGTGGTGCTGGCTTTAACCTGCTAACAATAAATGTCTATCTCAATAACTTGTCATGTGGCTTTGAGAATCAATTACGCCTTGACAACGTCTTATGCTGTTCAAAAGTCAAGTTATTGTCTGCTGAAGTATGGCATCCCACTCTTGTTGAAGGGCAGCCCTCAGGTCATTGGTGTTCTAAGTGTGACATATCGCTCTCTGAATGTGATGAAGAAAACTCGGTGGCAGCGAGATTGAGGCTCACAGGAACGGTTTCTATGTAAACAAGTCCAGCTGGTTTATTAACACACACACAAACCGCTTAAGGTAAACCAAACATATGCCGTCCTTTGGCTTTAAAGAAAACTGGTATAACAAAATCTGTTTCTTTGTCGGATTTGCCTGCACACTCTGGCTATAGCTCCGCCAGAGTATCTCAGTGACATCTTTCACTCGCCAAACTCGGACAGAACACAACCCCGTCTCTGAGGTTACCTGTCAGAAGCTTTTGCAGGCCTCACACACTGACTCCTGTCAATTTAGCCATTCCAGAAGTGTGTGTCACGGGATAGTAATGATTGGTTGGGGGACCGTGTCTCCTAGGCTTACCCTCATGCTAGGGAGGTCCCTAGCTGTCCCTTATCTCAGAGATACCGCTAAAAATGAGGATGTCTGAGCTGCCACCTTGCCCTGCTTCTAGCCAGCCCTGGCCTAACAGCACCTCTCCCCTACCCAGGGGAAACCAGGACAGGAGTGGTAAGACCCCACAAAAATAAAACAAAAGGATATCAAATAAACTAGAAAGCTATAGCCCAAACACCAGAGGCAGCTCAGCTCCAACCAGATCTCCAGCTGCAGCACGACACACCCTTACTTCACCAGGTCACCGGCGCACATGGGCAAGTGTCGGGGCCCGGACTACTTGGAGGGGGCCCACTGGGCCCCTGAGGGCTAGAGGTCACCCTTGTATTGTGACCCTAGCCTGACACAAGTACTTTTCGCTGCAGTGCATAGCATTTAATGCTATGCGCTGCCAGACAACGGAGCCCATAGAAACCCGCTGTTTACCTTGCCAACCAGTGGTTGGCAAGGTAAACAGCGGGTCTCTATGGGCTCCAGCCTCCAGCGTGTAGCATTAAACTATGCGCTGCAGTGAAAAATACTTGCGTCAGGCTAGGGTCACAATGCAAGTGACCCTAGCCTAACAAGGGCCCTTGAGCACTGCCCCCACAGCTCACCCTCGGGGTGCCCCTGAGCAGTGCCCCCACAGCGGCTGCCACTGATCTCAGGCAGCCCGTCATGTAGTGAAATCTGCAGCTGCTGTATTTCCTGTATCTCCGCACACACAGGAAATAGAGTAGCTGCAGCTCTCGCGACATGACAGGCTGAGAGTCTGAGGGATCAGCGGCTGCTAAGGTTAGAAGGGAGGAGGGGGAGGCAGCGCTAAGGAGCCCCTGAGGGTCCCTCCGGTGTGGGGGCACTGTTGTGGGGCAGCACTCAGGGTCCCCCCAGTGTGGGGGCAGTGCTCAGGGGCCCCCCCGGTGTTGGGGGCAGTGCTCAGGGGCCCCCCCGGTGTTGGGGGCAGCGCTCAGGGGCGCCCCGGTGTTGGGGGCAGCGCTCAAGGCCCCCCCCTGGTGTGGGGTCAGCGCTCAGGAGCCCCCGAGGGTGGGGTGTGGGGCAACACTCAGGGGGCCCTTTCAGGGGCATATTACATCAGGGGGGAGACAGCGTGCAGGGAGGAAAACAGCATACAAGGAGGAGACTCAGCGTACAGGTGAGGGGACAGGCGCAGGAGGAAGATAGCATGCAGGTGGAGACAGGTGCAGTGGAGAGACACAGTGCGCAGGGGAGATAGATGTGCAGGGGGGGGACAGCGCACAGCAAGGAGACAGGCACAGTCCGAGACAGGTGTAGGGGAGAGACACAGCGCACAGGGAGGGGAACAAGCACAGGTAAGAGATAGCGCACAGGGGAGAGAAACTGCACAGAGAGAGGAGAGACCACACAAGGGGAGAGATATGGACAGGACGGGAGAGACAGCATTTGGGAGGGAGAGACTGCATGGTAGGGATTAAATTTGCTAGGGATAATATATATATAATATATATATAACGAAACCGCACAACTTCCAGGTCGGGTGCAAGGCCCTCCTACCACAATCCTTGGCATTAGTAGATAGCATATAAAGTGAAAGGCAGCACTTCCTCCAGTTCATCTGTAAAAAAAAAAAAAAAAAAAAACTAGAGGAAGTGCTGCATTTCACTTTATATGCTAAATACAAACATACATGCAGCAGTATGTACTTAAGGGGGCCCACTGAGACTCTTTCGCCCGGAGCCCACAAAAACCTGGAGCCGCCCTGAGTGTGAGTAATAAAACTCTCACCAGCATCATGTGATGGGCCATGGGACTATTTCTAGGAAGTGTAACAGAGAATAAACTGAGCAGGGGGTGGCTCATAGGGTTATACCTGGTGGTCTAGTGGGGTTTCTCTTAGAGTGGGGATCTACTCACCTATCCGGATTGTGCACTCTTGCACAACCTCGGGAGAGAGCCTGTGGTTTAGATGCAAGCCGGACATCGGGCTGCGGCTCGCGGGGTAATGAAAATTGAAGAGAGAAATACGGTCAGGCAGAGCGCTGGGCACACAGAAAATGGCAAAAGGTTAATGTACTGATACAGACCTTTAATTTGATTCCTACACAACGCGTTTTGGCTGCTGAATACCGCCTTCATCAGGTTATAGGGGAACATTACAGGCAAATGGCTTATATACAGCAAAGGAACAGGAAGTGATTTACAGCCAATTAACCCCTACTTTACCAGACAATCAAAACCATAGTTAAAACAAGCAGTATATAGAGGACAAAGAGAGAAACTGTTATAAAATAGTATTAACAGGGCTGGCGGGCATTTTATCAAGAGTTCTTTCTTTTCTTTCCCCCTTCTTCTTTCTTCTTCCTTATTTTCTTTTTCTTGTGTGCATGTGTATATATATATATATATATATATATATATACTAGATGGTGGGCCGATTCTAACGCATCGGATATTCTAGAATATGTATGTAGTTGACATACTGTGACTGACAGAACTTGTTCAGTCAACGTGAGTGAAGTGTATATTATATATATTTTTTTTATATATATATATATATATATATATATATATATATATATATATATAAATATAGCAGCTCTATGGTATATGGTGGTACATTACAGTACATGTATAGCAGCGCTATGGTATATGGCAGTACATTACAGTACATGTATAGCAGCACTATAGTATATGGCGGTACATTACAGTACATGTATAGTAGCGCTATGGTATATGGCGGTTCATTACAGTACATGTATAGCAGCACTATAGTATATGGCGGTACATTACAGTACATGTATAGCAACGCTATGGTATATGGCCGTACATTATAGTACATGTATAGCAGCACTATGGTATATGGCGATACTCCGCTCCCCGCGTCCCCCTGCTCCTCCTGGCCCCCGGTCCTCCACAGTAAAAGTAAAGATAAAATAATCCTCAGTGAGGATACTCACCTGTCCGCCGGCTCGCTCCACCTCGGTCTTCTAGGTCCTACAGGCCTTTAGGACCTGTCGTTGCCTGGGAAAACGATCAGCTGAGGGGGGGAGGGGGGGCAGCATTGTGTCGGGGGGGCAGGATGGAGCCAGAGGGGGCAGGATGGTGCAAGCGGGGGGGGGCTGGATGAAGATGGGGGGCAGGAACAGCAGGGGGCAGGATGGAGCGAGCGGGGCAGGATGGAACCGGAGGAGCAGGATGGAGCCGGAGGAGCAGGATGGTGGCGGTGG
>JARQOC010000002.1:131767758-132056200 GCA_033576535.1 Allobates femoralis | reverse complement strand
ACTCCGAGACATAAAAAAGCCAGGCTGGAGTTTGCCAAAACTTACCTGAGAAAGCCTACAACGTTTTGGAAGAATGTTCTCTGGTCAGATGAGACAAAAGTAGAGCTTTTTGGGCAAAGGCATAAACATAGAGATTACAGGAGAAAAAAAGAGGCATTCGAAGAAAAGAACACGGTCCCTACAGTCAAACATGGCGGAGGTTCCCTGATGTTTTGGGGTTGCTTTGCTGCCTCTGACACTGGACTGCTTGACCGTGTGCATGGCATTATGAAGTCTGAAGACTGCCAACAAATTTTGCAGCATAATGTAGGGCCCAGTGTGAGAAAGCTGGGTCTCCCTCAGAGGTCATGGGTCTTCCAGCAGGACAATGACCCAAAACACACTTCAAAAAGCACTAGAAAATGGTTTGAGAGAAAGCACTGGAGACTTCTAAGGTGGCCAGCAATGAGTCCAGACCTGAATCCCATAGAACACCTGTGGAGAGATCTAAAAATGGCAGTTTGGAGAAGGCACCCTTCAAATATCAGGGACCTGGAGCAGTTTGCCAAAGAAGTATGGTCTAAAATTCCAGCAGAGCATTGTAAGAAACGCATTGATGGTTACCGGAAGCGGTTGATCGCAGCTATTTTGGCTAAAGGTTGTGCAACCAAGTATTAGGCTGAGGGTGCCAATACTTTTGTCTGGCCCATTTTTGGAGTTTTGTGTGAAATGATCAATGTTTTGCTTTTTGTTTCATTCTCTTTTGCGTTTTTTCATTGAAGACAAATTAAATGAAGATAATAATACCTTAGAATTTGTGATTGCAATCATTTTCAGGAAGAAGCTGAGTATTATCTGACAGAATTGCAGGGGTGTCAATACTTTTGGCCACAACTGTATGTTTTATTTCTAATAATAATATTTTTTCTCTGTGTTGCGTTTTTTTTCTATATGATTACTAGAAATTCATAGTGGTCATGTCTAATATTGGCATGACCCCTTGAATTTTGGGCTTAGGGCCAGCTGATAATATAAGGCTGGCCCTAACCCCATTATTACCCAGTGAGCCACAGCACCAGGGCCCTGAATGAGCTGGATACAGCGCCAGAAAATGGCGCTTCTATGAACGCACCATTTTCTGGGGTGGCTGTGGACTGCAATTCTCAGCGGGGGTAGGGGGCTCAGAAAGCTTGGGCCACACAGCGCTGCGGATTCCAGCCACCAACTGCCTAGTTGTACCTGGCTGGACACCAAAATAGTGCAAAGCCTACATCGTTTTTTTTTTTATAATTATTTCATGAAATTCATGAAATAATTGAAAAAAGGACTTCCCTATATTTTTGGTTCACAGCCGCGTACAACTAGGCAGCTGGGAGTTGGGGGCAGCCCGTACCTGCCTGCTGTACCTGTCTGGAATACATAAATATGGCAAAGCCCATGTTCATTTTTCTTCTTAAAATTCATTAAAAAATAAAAAAAAAATTACAAATAAAACCCCAAACACACAACCCTAACCATAGGGTTAGGGGTTAAAAAAGCATGCCCTGGGACATTGTAAATGGAGCCGCTGCAGTACCTCTGTATTGTGACTTCAGGGTACCACCGGCTCAAACAAGTGCCTTCACGCAAGCAGGTGGCCGATGGACCAATCAGAAGCCTAGGGTGACCAGGAGCCAGGTACTGCAGACCACTTACATCCACACACCCTACACTCATCCTGCACTCAGGTCACACTCACCCTGCACTCAGATCACACTCACGCTGCACTCAGATCACACTCAACCCTACACTCAGGTCCCACTCTGCCCTGCGCTCACGTCACACTCTGCCCTGCATTCACATCACACTCTGCCCTGCACTTACGTCACATTCTGCCCTGCACTCACGTCAAACTCTGCCCTGCACTCACCTTGCACTGACGTCACTCTGTCTATCTAACGCAAAACCTGCATCGCTGATTGTTCGCGGCTGCCTCGGCGCGACCAATCAGCAACACGGGATTTCCATTACAGCAAAACAGGCACAGTCCACCCGTTCTCCCGGCCCCCCTCCACTCGGTCTCCTGCCCGCTGCTCACCCGTTCCATGCTCCCTCCCGGCCGCCGCTCCATGCTCCATCTGCCCGCCGCTCACCCCGCCATTCTTCTTCTTCTTTTTGTGGCTTAGACTCCAGACATTTAAAGGCTACGGGGGTGGGGGTGGAGCTACCAAAGGGGGCGTCGTACGCCCACCACATCAGGGCTATGCACTTGGACACGCCTATTATGACACTCCCTGTTAACTCTGCCCCCGAGACCTTGGAATTGTTGACGTCTATGCTGGAGGAAGAAGAAGAAGACATGCTAGGGTGAGAGGTGGCTGGACAGAAGCCTGGAGCGGGTGAGAACTGAGGGGGGCCACCGCCGCACACCCACACCGCCGCACACCCACATATTCCAGAATACCCGATGCGTTACAATCGGGCCACCATCTAGTAAATATATAAATAAATCAATTACGTTCATCGAAATGGACACCAGAACATGCATCAATTTCACGGTGCTCAATTAGACAAAGGGATCATGTGGAGGAATCACTCCATCAGGAAAAGTATGCACACTAATACAAACATGCGTCACCAGTCACCAATAATGGGGTACTTTCTGAAATGTTATAACATGTTCATTAATAAATGGGATTGGTTCAAACAGATGTATATGATCCTCCTTTGTAACCCAGAAAAGGTTATTACTCAACATACTGTATTTTCCCTCGGGGGCCTCTATCAATATCAAGAACCAGAATCCAGTTTGACATAAATCAGTAGCCCTGGTTTCCTAGGTCAGGAACACAGGGCTAAGGGTATGAGTGTCCACTAACTTGTCCAGATACTTGTAATGGTATACAGTGGTCCTTGAATCAATATTGGAGGACCCAGAAGTATGCCTGTTCCTAAAAATTACTGGGAATTTTAAGGTGTAAATGTAATTTCACTGAAAAAAAACAACCCAATACTGCATATGGGTCATGGGTCACATAGCAGCTACGATAATGCTTTGTTTGTGCCATATGACTTATTTTCTCATATTTTTCTGTACTCTTTTAAAAACTGCATTTTATGGCTGTGTGAGTGTGGCCATTGTTTGCCAACACTGTGTGTGTATTTTCACAGCTTTTGAGTACAGGCTGATAGGGAGCAGTGTGACAGCAGAGGAGTTAAAAGAGATCCTGACTGAGCTGTGTGGAGCCAGAGGACAGATCAGTAGCTTGTCACAAGGAAAGAGGAGTTTGCAGTGATCCTGACATTCTGACATTGCTTAGCAACTGTACTGACATCTGAGCTGTGCTGACATCTGAGCTAATCTGATTAATTGTTTCCTTAACAGTTGCAGTCTGCAGTGTTGGCCACACCCCCATTCGCTTATATGGTTAGATGCCCTGTATTCAGTGTGAAGATGTATCTGACTGATAATGAATATATATATCTGCTTCACACACACTGTAGTTGGAACACCTTGTGAAAGGTTTATGAACGGTTTTCAACTGGAATTTGTTATGAAGTATATTTGAAAGTTTATCATTGAATAAAAATTTGAATGGTGGTTACACTTTAAAGAGGAATCCAGCACCGGAGTCTTCATGATCCAAGTAATTTAAAACTTCATTTATTGATAATATTATGCTGTTTGAAATGCTGACATAATAAATGGCACTCTTTTTCAAAGCTCTCCTCAATGGAGCAGAGACACCTTGCTCGTATAAACTCCCCAACAGGCAAGTTCTTTATAATGTCATTGGGATGACAGCTGCTAGCGACTAGTGTGGCATTACCTTTTGTTGAAGTCTTTTTTTCCTTCTCCTCTTCTCCTTCCATCCACATTACTTCTGGTCTAGTAACTATATGTTTGTGCAATGTGTCATTTTTATTAAATCACCTATGAGTAAGGATCAATAAATCTGAAATGCGTAAGGTTCTTCACAGATTTTATCATGTTTTGTCATGAATTTTTAATATGATCAATAAAAGGAAGGTTTAATTTACTTGGATTGTGAAGACTCCGATGCTGGATTCCTCTTTAAAGTTCTTATTTGCTCAGCACAAGGCTAGCCACTCTCTATCATTCCGTGTACTCAGGTGATTTCAGTCTCACGCTGAATTAATCATCTTTGTCTTGAACTTACCTAAAGGTTACTGCCAAGAATCTATGATGTCATGCTGGGAGAAAGGATCAATCATCCAAGTTCAGCTCTGACTAAGTTTCAGGCTTGGTTATTAGCCTCCGGACCTGATGCTTTCTCTCTGCACGCCAAATGCTTAAGTGAAGTTGCATGCCAGAGACACGGATCTGTGTCTTCCTCCTTAATGGAGCGTGATCTTCACTTAGGTGGATGTTATGCTGGGCAGCATGGTGGCTCAAGTGGTTAGCACTGTAGCCTTTGCAGCACTGGGGTCTTGAAGTCCTGGGTTCAATTCCCACCAAGGACACTAAGGACAACATCTGCAAGGAGTTTGTGTGTCCTCCCTGAGTTTGCATGGGTTTCCTCTGGGCACTCCAGTTTCCTCCCACATTGTAAAGACATACTGATAGGATGTTTCAATTGTGAGCTCCAAGAGAGACAGCATTATTGATGTATGTAAAGTGCTATGGAATTAATAGCACTATATAAATGAATAAATATTATATTATTATGAGGAGGAGGTTTTTCTTCACCATGAAAAGTATTCTGTGATCATCCACCAGTGTTGTCTTCCATGGTTGTCCAGGCCTTTTTGAGTTCCTAAGCTCATCAGCGCCTCTTTATACCGAATTTACCAAACTGTTGATTTAGTCACTCCTAAAATTTCTTATACTTCTTGGATTAATTTGTTCAGCCTAGTGATGGTCTATTTCTTGTTCATTGAGTACTCCTTTGACCACATGTTATGTGTTTACAGCAACAGCTTTCAAATGCAAATGTCACACCTGGAATCAACTCCAGATCTTTTACCTAATTAACTGATGGTAAATGAATGCAACCCATTAAAAAACTTTTCAGATAATTATCAAATACCGTGTGGTCATTTGGAAAAGAGGCAGCTACATATTAAAGAGCTGCAATTCCTAAACCCATACTCCAACAAGCAAGTGAAGACCCTCAAATTAAAGCTGGAAATCTGCACTGTAAACCCATAGTGACTAGATAACAGTTTTTTTTATGTTTTGGTGAACATCTAAAATGTTAAAATTTGGTTCACTGTCCAAATATTTCTGTCCCTAATTGTATGTACTGTACAAACATTGAAAATCAGCTGAGGTAACCACTACTGTAGTCCTCCTTTCTTTTCTTGCAAGAATTTTGTTAATACTAAACTAAGATGAGAGGGAGGCCATGACAGTATTTATTCTTTAGTGTCTATATCAGAGACACATGCTATAGAGGTAAAGGGGCATTATATTTTCTCTACACTTTACATTAGCCTGTTTGAGCCTGTGAATAGTGACCAGAATGGTGACCGGTCTGCAAACCATGTCCTATGAGGAATGGTTACAGGATCTGGGAGTGTTTAGCTTGCATAAAAGAAGATGAAACTGAATGGGAGAAGGCACAGATTAGGTATTAAAAAATACATTTTGACAGTGACTCTTCAACATTAGACTGGACACAAATGTCTGGAATAATTTAGTGAATTCTTCTTTGAGCATGTTGTTGGACCAGATGAATCAGGAGATCCCTTCCAACTCTTCTACTATTTATTGATTCTATTACAGTATAAAGCACACATGATGTCTGACTAGGACTACTAATCATGAAAGGTGTTGGATTGTTAGAAGGTGGGAAGAGGTACACAAGCCCTGGGTCCAGTGGCAGCAAACTTCCAATGTAGTTGTTGGACCAGGAAAATCTGAATCTTTTTACTGAACTCTCCTATCAACAGAATAGGTGAGAACTTACTTATCGCTGGGGTCCTGTCCCACTTCTAGGACTCCCACTCAAGGCTTTGAAGTGTCTTACGGGAATGGTTAATTGGCATTGCATGTGCACAACTGCTCTATTTATTGCCAGGGATAGACTGTTAAATTTTGCAGCAGAAATGTTTTCAATTCAGAATAAAATCTCAGACAGAAATATCACGGGGTCTTGTATCACACTTGAAAAAAGCTTATCCACTCTGCATTATCACATCGGAAAATAAACATTTCTCTGCACTGCACATAATATGCATTTTCAGCTGCTTTAGGAGGGATTAGAAATGTATTTTATTATAAGGATAAGAACACTTTAAGCTTGCTGTACACTTTTTAACATCTGAATCTACTTATGACAGTGATGGAAGAGATGTAAAATCAGCATTATCGCTACAGCTTGCAAAATGATGGATTTACAGTTAATACCAGAGCTACCCCTCAGTTTTAACAAAGGCATAAATTTTCCAGCTTTTCTGTGGCTTGACACCTTTATGTACAGTATTTTTTTATATAAATCACAGGATGAAAACTGTTCAAAACATTTACCGTAATATCTCTTGTAACATCTTGCAATGATCATCTTGCTTGATATGAAGTCTATTGGTGTCTGAATTAGAGATGAGCCACCACCCTGGTGTTCGTGTTCGATTCGATTCGTCAAATCGGCAGGGTGTTCGACGAATCTTCGTCATATGCTCGACGAACACCTTTGAACACCCCGGAACACTAAATAAACAGCTAGCGGTCCACCGATGGCTCCGGCAAGGTCCTGTTGCTGATAGGACCTGTGGTGATGTCAGTTATCATGGGAACTCTGGTCACATGACCGGAGTTCCCGCGATAACATGATGTCACAGGTCCTATCAGCAAGAGGACCTTGCCAAAAAGGTTAAAATAGACATTTTTATGTTTTGGACACTTTCTTTAAGTAAAATAAAGTGTTCAAAATATAAAAATGTCTATTTTAACCTTTCCGGCAAGGTCCTCTTGCTGATAGGACCTGTGGTGACGTCATATTATCGCGGGAACTCCGGTCACATGACCTGGAGTTCAAACCAGATTCTCCCGGATTGCGCCGGTCCGGAGCAATCCGGCACCATAGAGTCCCATGTTATGGGGCGCTGGATTGCACCGGACCGGTACAATCTGGGAGAATTCGGTTTTCAAACCTGTTTTCTCTTTTGGACGCCTTCTCGCTGGGATTTTCAAATGAACAGCTGACTCAGGTCAGCTGTTCATTTGAAGTAGCACAGTGCTGTGAGGTTCATGCGAGTTCATGCTTGCCTGCATGAACTCACATGAACTTTCCCACGCTGGGGTGCACAGCTCTGCTACATCTCTGGTGGAGGTTCACTACCAGAGATGTAGCAGAGCTTGAAAAGAACCCTGGATTGGACTATGTCGGACGGAAGAGTATTTTTTCAAAATAAAGATGGAGTCCCTAAGTGTGTTTTTGTTATTTTTTCAAATAAAAATAATTTTTCTTGGTGTTGTGTTTTTATTTAAACATTTTAATAGAAATTCATGGCGGTCATGTCTAATATTGGCATGACCCCATTAATTTCGGGCTTAGGGCCAGCTGATAACAAAAAGCTGTCCCTAACCCCTATATTACCCAGTGAGCCACAGCATCAGGGCCCTGGAAGAGTTGGGTTCAGCGCCAGAACATGGCACTTCAATGAACGCGCCATCTTCTGGGGCGGCTGCGGGCTGCTATTCACAGCGGGGGGTGCCCAAAAGGCTTGGGCCTCCCTGCGCTGCGGATTCCAGCCCCCAGCTGCCTAGCTGTACCTGGCTGGACTTAGAAATCGCGCGGAGCCCCACACATTTTTTTTATTATATCATGAAATTCATGAAATAATAAAAAATAAGGGCTTCCCGATATTTCTGTGTCCAGGCAGGTACAAATAGCCAGCTGGGGGTTGGGGGGCAGACCGTTGCCGCCTGCTGTATCCGGCTGGCATACAAAAAGACGGTGAAGCCCACATCAAAATTTTTCTGAAAAATCCATTAAACAATCCTATAAAAAGGGACTGCATCTTTATTAACCCATCGACCATTATTATCTGTTATCCTTACTTTGCTCTTTTAGGTTAACAGGAGTTTTTATTTACTTATTTGTCTGTCCAGTCAGGGTGTAATATATAAATACCTTCCTCTGCTGGTATTTCCTGCTGGTGATATTTTCATTTCGATGTCCAGACATACTGTCATTGTTCTATGCAAGTCTGTGAAACACCATTTCAGTGATTACCTGTTGTTTATGCTTTTCATCCTGCATATACAGGGTGGGCCATTTATATGGATGCACCTAAATAAAATGGGAATGGTTGGTGATATTAACTTTCTATTTGTGGCACATAAGTATATGGGAGGGTGAAAACGTTTCCAGATGGGTGGTGACCATGGCCGCCATTTTGAAGTCAGTCACTTTGGATCCAACTTTATTTTTTTCAATGGGAAGAGGGTCATGTGACACATCAGATTTATTAAGAATTTCATAAGAAAAACAATAGCGTGCTTGGTATTAATGTAACTTTATTTCATGAGTTATTTACAAGTTTCTAACCACTTATAAAATCTGTTCAAAGTGCTGCCCATTGTGTTGGATTGTCAATGCAACCCTCTTCTCCCACTCTTCACACACTGATAGCAACACCGCAGAAGAAATCCTAGCACAGGCCTCCAGTATGCTTTGATTCAGATACTGCACATCTCATATCTTCAGTATAGACAATTGCCTTCAGATGAGTGATGAGGCAAACTTTTTGGGAATGGTGAAGTTAACAAACAAAACCACCGCTATTAGTCTGATACTAAACCACAGTAGATTGATCCCTTCAAGACTGTTGATTGAAGGTGAAAATTGATGGTATGATGTGGAACATGGGGTACAAAGATAGTGGGGCCATTCTTCATCAATGGTAACCTCAATGCCACTGGATATCTGAAATTGCTACATGATTCAGATATCCAGTGGCATTGAAGTTTCCATTGATAAAGAATGACCACACTATCTTTGTACCCCATATACCACAGCATACCATCAATTTTTGTGTTCCAACAGTCTTGAAGGGATCTATCCACTGTGGGTCAGTGTCAAACCAATAGCAGTGGTTTTGTTTAGTAACTTCACTATTTACAAAAAGTTTGCCTCATCACTCATCTGAAGGCAATTGTCTATGCTGTGAAGATACGAGATGTGCAGTATCTGAATCAACGCATACTGGAAGCCTGTGCTAGCATTTCTTCTGCGGTGTTGCTATCAGTGTGTCAAGAGTGGGAGACGAGAGTTGCATTGACAATCCAACACAATGGGCAGCACTTTGAACACATTTTATACGTGGTCAAAAACTTGTAAATAACTCATGAAAGAATAAAGTTATGTTAAACCAAGCATTGTTTTTCTTATGAAATTCTCAATTTCTCAAATTCCTGCAACCACCGGGTATAGGAGTGAATCTGAGGCCACACGAGCCTGGCACCAGCTCTATCCCACCGATGGCCCTCCCAACACCACTCCAATAATTGCTCCCTCCATGCTGTATTGCACCCTGGCTGCACTACACCCCTGGCTGCACCTCATCCCTGATCTCTTCTCATCCTCGGCTGCACCTCATCCCTGACTGCATCTCATAAGTGGTTCCATCTCATCCCTGGCTCCATCACATCTTTGGCTGCATCTCATCCATGGTGGCATCTCATCCACAGTTGCATCTCATCCCCGGCTGCATCTCATCCCTAGTATTGCATCTACAACTGCACTCAGGCTGCACATATCTCTGCTTCACTTCATCCCTATGTGCTTCGCATACATCTGGACTCTATATGGCTCCATTTGCAACTGAACCATAAGCTGCATCACATCACCCTACTGCATCCTATCCCCATGTACTGTACATCTGTTTGACTTTGTAAGACTTCCTCTGCACTGGACATCCCCGCTGCATCCCTTCCCTACGTGCTTTGCAATTGACTGGACTTGATTGGTCTTAATCCGCTGCATACCCTTCCTGTTGCACCCGTCCCCCTGTCGCTCCTGACCTCTGCCACCATCTCATCCCCCTTCCTGCTGCACTTGTCCCCCTGTCGCTCCTGTCCCCTGCCTCCATCTCAACCCCGGCTGCACCTCCTCCTCGCAGACATTGTTACTCCTCCCCGCTGCAGCTGTTGCCCCCTGCTATGCCTGTTTCCCAACTGCATCTCATCCCCCTGCTCCACCTCTCATCCCCACTGCATCCTATATCCCTATGCAATGTTTCCCCTTCTCTTCACACTCACTCCTATCCTATTCCACTTCCTACTATCCCACCCTATCCCTCATCCTACAACACAATAACACTCCCCCCTGCCTACCTAGCCATCTCACCCACTCCTCTAAACATTTCCGCCACACCCAAGCCTTTGTCTCCAAACATGCTCGCCCGCCACGCAAGCTCTCCTGCCCTCACCTCCTAATCCTCTCCCTCCTCCTACTTGCTGGCGACATCTCCCTAATCCTGGTCCCCCACACCACATCCCTGCAGTCACCTCTAGCCCACACCCACTCCCCACTACTTACAGCCGCAACCCCTGCAACCTTACACCCATTCCCCAAGCCACCCCTCCCCAAATCCCCCTATTGGGTGCACTCTGGAATGCCTGCTCGGTATGCAATAAACTCTCATTCACCCACAACCTTTTCATCTCCAACAAACTCTCTTTCCTTGGAATCACCGAATGGCTCACCCCCTGCAACACAACATCCCCCACCGGCCTCTCCAATGGTGGACTTACCCTCTCCCACACCCCTGCCCCAGCAACATCCGCGGTGGAAGTGTTGGCCTACTCCTGTCCAATAGCTGCTCCTTCACCCCAATCACACCACTCCCCAGGGGCGGACTGGCCCAGGTGGCAAGGGGGCAAGTGCTCGCCAGGCTGGTGGTATTGCCCTAATTTACGGCCGCCCCTTTTAATGATATGGGCCGGCCGGCGTTGCTTTGCGGCCGTAGATACCGCAATGACAGCGGGACTCAGGAAGGGGACGGCTGACTCCGGCGGGTGGCGGGCAGCGTGATGAGTGTCAGAACCCCCCCTCACTCCTCAGTAGGCCGGCTCTGACAGCACATCCCCCCTGCTCCTCAGCCGGCTGGGTCTGACAGCACCCCCCTACATTCCCCCTTAGCCAGCAGGGTCTGACAGCGAACCCTGCCCCGCTCCTCAGCCTGCCGGCTCTGACAGCACAACCCCCCCGGTCCTCAATTGCTGCCAGGGATGGAAGAATCAGTCTGCCCCCCAGGACAAGGTCCACCAGCCTGCCCCTGCCACTCCCTCTGCCTCCCTCCCCTCCTTCGAGGCGCACTCTGTGCGTATCTTCTCCCCCTGCAATCTCCAACTACCTGTCATCTACCGCCCCCCAGGATCTTCCTCCATCTTCTTCGACCACTTCACAACCCGGCTTCTCCACCTCCTCTCCTCCGACATCCCCACCATCATCATGGGTGACTTCAACATCCCCATCGACACCCCTCACACGGTTGCCTCTAGACTCCTTTCTCTAACCTCCTACTTCAGCCTCTCCCAATGGTCCTCGCCACACACAATGATGGCAACACACTAGACCTCGTCTTCACCCGCCTCTGTTCCCTCACCGACCTCGCAAACTCACCCCTCACCCTATCCGACCATAACCTGCTGACCTTCTCCTCCCTCTTCCCCCCACCACGCTCCCCCCTTTCCAGAAACTCCCTCACTCCCGAAGAAACCTCAAACTCATTGACTTCCACTCACTCTCTGAGTCCTTCCTCCCTCTCTCAGACTTGGCTTCCTCTCAAGACGCAGACGCAGAAGCCACCCTCTACAACACCACTCTCACCACAGCCCTTGACCAGGCCTCCCCCCTCTCATGCAACAAAACCCACGCACACAGACAACCTTGGCTCACGACCCACACTAAAAAACTTTGACGGATGTCTAGGGCTGCTGAACAGAAATGGAAGAAATCCCACTCCTCAGCACACTTTGCCTTGTACAAACAGTCCCTCATCGACTTCAAGACTGCACTCACTGCCGCAAAACAAGCCTACGTCTCTTCTCTCATAACCACCCTGTCCCACAATCCCAAGCAACTATTCAAAATGTTTAACGCTTTACTCCATCCCCCCCACTCCTCCCTCTCCCCTCATCTCCGCTGATAACTTCGCCACCTTTTTCAAACAGAAGATTGACTATATAAGAGACAGCTTCGATCCACAATCCCCTCAGCCCTCCCCCTCTATTCCCCAACCCCCCTCATCCAAAAGTAGTTTCTCCACCATGACAGAAGAGCACCTCTCTTCCCTTCTAGCATAATCACACCTCAGCACTTGTGCCCTCAACCCCCTCCCCTCCCACCTCATCCCTAACCTCACCACAGTCCTCATCCCTGCCCTAACCCAGGGGTCTCAAACTCGCGGCCCGCGGGCCGCATGCGGCCCTGGAGCTTCCCTGTGCGGCCCCCAGCACTTTGGACCAAGAACCATGCTGGGGCGGTCCAGTGCATGGTGCCGCCGCTTTCTCCGCTATAACATTACTTGCGGCCGCTTCACTGTCTCTGCCGCTCGCTCTGCCGCTCTGTAAGCTCAATACAAGCCCTCAGCCAATGAGAGGCCGCTGACGTCACCTGCGGGCCTCTCATTGGCTGACGGTGACTCACATTGAACTTGCAGAGCGAGCGGCAGAGACAGTGAAGC
Organism: Allobates femoralis; assembly: GCA_033576535.1. NCBI lineage: Eukaryota > Metazoa > Chordata > Amphibia > Anura > Aromobatidae > Allobates > Allobates femoralis. The sequence goes on along the minus strand of JARQOC010000002.1, from coordinate 132,043,585 downwards.
GGCCGCAAGTAATGTTATAGCGGAGAAAGCGACGGCACCATGCACTGGACCGCCGCCAGCATGGTTCTTTGTCCAAAGTGCTGGGGGCCGCACAGGGAAGCCCCAGGGTCCCCATGCACTGGACCAGCATGGTTAGTGTAATAAAAGTGTGTGCTAGTGTGAGTGCCTGTGAGTGCCTGTAAGTGTGAGTGCCTGTCCTGTGAGTGCCTGTGCGTGTGAGTGTGAGTGCCTGTGAGTGTGAGTGCCTGTGCGTGTGAGTGCCTGTGAGTGTGAGTGCCTGTGCCTGTGAGTGTGAGTGCCTGTGAGTGTGAGTGCCTGTGCGTGTGAGTGCCTGTGAGTGTGAGTGCCTGTAAGTGTGAGTGCCTGTGCCTGTGAGTGCCTGTGCGTGTGAGTGCCTGTGCGTGTGAGTGCCTGTGCCTGTGAGTGCCTGTGCGTGTGAGTGCCTGTGCCTGTGAGTGTGAGTGCCTGTGCCTGTGAGTGCTTGTGCGTGCCTGTGAGTGTGAGTGCCTGTGAGTGTGAGTGCCTGTGAGTGCCTGTGAGCGTGAGTGCCTGTGAGTGTGAGTGCCTGTGCCTGTGAGTGCCTGTGAGCGCCTATGCCTGTGAGTGCGAGTGCTTGTGAGTGCCTGTGAGTGCGAGTGCTTGTGAGTGCCTGTGAGTGTGAGTGCCTGTGAGTGTGAGTGCCTGTGAGTGTGAGTGCCTGTGAGTGTCTGTGCCTGTGAGTGCCGGTGAGCGTGAGTGCCTGTGAGCGCCTGTGAGTGCCTGTGAGCACGAGTGCCTGTAAGCGCCTGTGCGCGCCTATGCCTGTGAGTGTGAGTGCCTGTGAGTGTGAGTGCCTGTGAGCGTGAGTGCCTGTGAGCGCCTGTGCCTGTGAGCGCCTATGCCTGTGAGTGCGAGTGCTTGTGAGTGCCTGTGAGTGCGAGTGCTTGTGAGTGCCTGTGAGTGTGAGTGCCTGTGAGTGTCTGTGCCTGTGAGTGCCTGTGAGCGTGAGTGCCTGTGAGCGCCTGTGAGTGCCTGTGAGCGTGAGTGCCTGTGAGCGCCTGTGCCTGTGAGCGCCTATGCCTGTGAGTGTGAGTGCCTGTGAGTGCCTGTGAGCGTGAGTGCCTGTGAGCGCCTGTGCCTGTGAGCGCTTATGCCTGTGAGTGCCTGTGAGTGTGAGTGCCTGTGAGTGTCTGTGCCTGTGAGTGCCTGTGAGCGTGAGTGCCTGTGAGCATGAGTGCCTGTGAGCGTGAGTGCCTGTGTGTGTGAGTGCCTGTGTGTGTGAGTGCCTGTGAGTGTGACTGCCTGTGAGTGTGAGTGCCTGTGCGTGTGAGTGTGAGTGCCTGTGAGTGTGAGTGCCTGTGAGTGTGAGTGCCTGTGAGTGCCTGTGAGCGCCTGTGAGTGCCTGTGAGCGTGAGTGCCTGTGTGTGTGAGTGCCTGTGAGTGTCTGTGCCTGTGAGTGCCTGTGAGTGCCTGTGAGCGCCTGTGAGTGTCTGTGAGCGCGCGTGAGTGCCCGTGAGCGTGAGTGCCTGTGTGTGTGAGTACCTGTGCCTGTGAGTGTGAGTGCCTGTGAGCGTGAGTGCCTGTGAGCGTGAGTGCCTGTGAGCGTGAGTGCCTGTGAGCGCCTGTGAGTGTCTGTGAGCGTGAATGTCTGTGAGCGCGAGTGCCTGTGAGCATGAGTGTCTGTGTTCGTGACTGCCTGTGTTCGTGAGTGCCTGTCTTGAGAATGCCTCTTGAGTGCCTATGGGTGTCAGAGTGCCTGTGGGTGTCAGAGAGCCTGTGGGGTGCCTGTGAGTGTGAATGCGTGAGGGTGTCAGAGTGCGCGATTTTGTACAGAAGTGTGTGATTATAACAAAAGTCCTTGGTGGTCCGCATTCTTCATCAGGTGGATTTACCTGATGAAGACGGCGGGCCGCCGTGGAAACACGTTGTGGTATATTAAAGGTAATTAAACGTGTGCCTCCTGTGCTCTAGCGCTTCTGTTATAATCACACACTTCTGTACAAATATCATATCCCCATCCTAGGGTTGCAGCAGGAGCAGCTGTGAGCCAAAGTCACCGCTAACAGAATCCAAAGGTCCTGCGGTGACGTAGCTGAGAACGTCACAGGGGCAGGTGATCGGCTGCTCGAGTCAACTGACTGGAAGAAGGAGCTGCTCGTGGAGGAAACCCCGACCGCTGGAGTCCGGAGCCATCCACTGCGATACGCCGAGGTTGTGCAGGGTTGCACAACCTGCAAAGGTGAGATGCGAACCCCCCACATCTGTTATTGTCGCCCCCACTAGACCACCAGGTACCGCTCATCGGTTGTGCTTTCCCCCCCTTTTGTTCCACGTGAGTGTGAGAGTGTGAGTTAATGTGAGTGTGGGTGAGTTAATGTGTGAGTGGGTGTGATTGTGAGTGAATATGTCTGAGTGTGTAAAAAGAAGGCAGACCAGGTTGGGGATATCACTAAAAAAGAGGTCCAGCATGGGAGACATTACTACACTATGGGGGCCAGGATGGGGACATCACTACAAAAGGGGACCAGCATGGGGGACAGGATGGTGACATCACTACAAAAGGGGATCAGTAAGGGGCTCATCATTACAAAAAGGGACCAGCACGGGGGACATTACTACAGAAGGGGATCAGGTTGGGGATATTAGTACAAGAGGGCGACCAGGATGGGGACCAGTATGGGGACATTACAACAAGAAAGGGACCAAGATGCGGACATTACTACAAGAAGGGGATCAGGATTTGGACGTTACTACATTGACCAAAAAATCTGGTATTACTAAAAATGTCAGGGTATCGTCATACCAGGTGACATCGCACCGTGTAAAGTGGCGATTTTGCACCGAAAAATCGGCTCAGAGTGGTCGCCTGGTTTCACAGCACTGCTGTGAAACCAGGCAACCACTCTCAGGCGATGTGTAAGCATCGCCCTGTGTAACATCGCGAATAGCGATGTTACAGGCGATGGGAGCCATAGGCTCCCATGTTACAGGATCCCTGCTGGGGTTTCTAGACACCCCAACAGCGACATTGCCTGAAACATTGCCAAAGCATCACCGAAGGTATCACCGCGTCTAAACACACGACGCTGACGGGGTGCCAAAAATGTGCGCGCTCCCGTGTGTCGCCTGCGATATCTCCGGCGATGTCACCTGGTGTGACGGTACCCTTAGTCCTACAAGCAATGCGGCCCCCGATAAAAAAAATTTTCTATGTGCGGCCCACCAACCCAGCCGAGTTTGAGACCCCTGCCCTAACCCATCTTTTCAACATTTCACTTAATACCGGTGTCTTCCCCTCATCCTTCAAACATGACCTAATCACACCCATCCTCAAAAAACCCTCCCTCGATCCTGCTGCAATCTCCAACTATCGCCCCATATTTCTCCTCCCTTCGCCTCAAAATTACTTGAGCAACACGTCTATTCCGAACTGTCCTCCCACCTCTCCTCCTGCTCCCTTTTTGACCGCCTACAATGCGGTTTCAGACCCCACCACTCCACTGAAACAGCCCTAACCAAAGTCACCGCCATACTAACCACCAAAAGCAAGTGACACTACTCCATCCTCCTCTTTCTCGACCTTTCTGCTTCGACTTACTCAACCACTCCCTCCTACTTCAAATTCTAGAATCTCTTGGCATCACTGACCTAGCTCTCTCCTGGATTACTTCTTACCTTTTCTTTTAATGTTCTTTTTATTGAATAATTAAAGCATCATACAGTAACATCCAGTATGCAGTGGTACAGATTATTGTAGACAGAAAATAAAATCAAAATTTTAACTTTAAAAAATGATGTACAAACTCTAAGAAAAGCAAAGTGGTCTCATCCATGGATCTTGAGTAGTCTGTAATACCAATAGGATAAGTATGGTTCCTGTATATCCTATATAAATAACAAGAACAGCTTGGAAGCTGTTGTAATGGGGAACCCAATCATATTACAGGAAGGGCATTATGTCAGGGAAAAGTAGAGAAAACATGCCTTTGAGGTCCAGGCTATTTTAGCTCTGCTTAAGCGTAAGGAGAGAAAGAGAAAAGTAGAAGAGAGTTATAAGAGAGAGAGAGAAGGAGGAGATGCAAAACGACAAGTGGAAAGAGGAAGGTAATTGTTCCATGGGAGGACAAGCACAGTGCCATTAGTTATGATTTCACATACAAATGCATGAGAATTTTAAACTCAGTCCAGTCTGCGAAACACAGTCTCCTACAGGGTCGAAAGAGCCAAATTAAACTCAGAGGTAGATCGGTAGAACAACTATGGTGACCATGTTTTTTCAAAGAGCGAATAAGAGCTAAAGGAGAGAGCTGCTGTCTCCGCAGTATGAGAGAGTGAGTCAATTTCTCTAAGAATTTGAGCTTTAGAGGGAATCAGGGTGGAGTTCCAGCGGGTGGGGAGTAGCATTTTGCCCGCAGCCAGAATTTTGCTCGCTAGTCTGGATAATAAAGTTTCTTTAGGCCATAACGGGAGATGGAGTAGGGTGATTTGTGGTGTTAAATTTATCTCACGATCAAAAACCTCTGACATAATATCGGTAATAATCTCCCAATACGGTTGTATTTTAGGGCAGGACCACCAAATATGAAGGTAGGACCCTGACAACAAGTCACATCGTCAGCACTGACCAGTTGCAGATGGCTGCCACCTTTGTAATTGTAACGGAGTACGATACCAGTGGGACACCACTTTATGACACTTACCCTACCCTCTATCTGTTGGAGTTCTCCAAGGCTCGGTCCTAGGACCACTACTCTTCTCCATTTACTCCCTCAGTCTTGGCCAACTCATTGAGTCCCTCGGCCTTCAATACCACCTCTATGCCGATGACACCCAGCTCTACCTGTCTGGCCAATACATCACCGCCCTACTATCCAAAATTCTGCAATACATGTCTGCTGTTTTATCCTTCTTCTCCGCTCGCTTCCTAAAACTGAACATGGACAAAATTGAGTTCATCGTCTCCCCCCCCAGTCACTCTTCCCCCTACCTAATCTATCTATCACTGTCAATGACTGCTCACTCTCACATGTCCCGCACGCTAAGTGTCTCAAGGTAATCCTCAACTCTTCCCTCTTCTTCAAGCCCCACATCCAAGCCCTCGCCACCTCCTTCCGACTCCAGCTCAAAACATAACACGAATCCGCTCTTTCCTCGACCAAGACACTACCAAAAAACATGTCCACACTCTCATCATCACCCGCCTCGACTACTGCAACCTCCTGCTCACCGGCCTCCTTGCTACTTCCCTCGCACCTCTTCGAACCACCCTCAATTCCTCTGCCCGACTCATCCACCTGTCGCCCCGCTATTCCCCCATCTCCCCCCTCTGCCAATCCCAGTTCAAAACCCTAACCTTGACATACAAAGCCATCCACAGCCTGTCCCCTCCATACATCTCCGACCTGGTCTCCCGATACCTACCCTTACGCAATCTGAGCTCCTCTCAAGAGCTCCTCCTCTTCTCCCCGTGCATTTCCACCTCCCACAACTGCATACAAGACTTCTCTCGTGCATTTGACATACATTGGAACTCTTTCCCCCACCACATCAGACACTCCCCTACCCTGGCAACTTTCAAGAAAAACCTGAAGACCCACCTCTTCCTTCAAGCCTACAACCCACACTGAGACCTAATCTGCTACACCATCTCACCCTCATCTCTCCCCTCCTACTGTCTCCTCACCCACTTGTATAGACTGAGCCCTCATGGACAGGATCCTCTGCCCTACTGTACCTGTATAATTTAATTGTCGTTATTTTACATTCTTGTTCTCGTCTGCCTCTACACATGTAAAGCTCCATGGAACCAATGGCGCTATATAAATATATAATAATAATAAGTCACATGACCCTCTTCCCATTGAAAAAAATAAAGTTGGATCCAAAATGGCCAACTTCAAAATGGCCGCCATGGTCACCACCCATCTGGAAATGTTTTTCCCCTCCCATATACTAATGTGCCACAACCAGGAAGTTGATATCACCAACCATTCCCATTTTATTTAGGTGCATCCATATATATGGCCTACCCAGTAGTTACCGGTCCATGTTTATAGTTTTGATCCTAAACTATTTTTTGGCCATATTTCTCCAAGTGACATATTATTCTGATCGGTGTTGTATATATTCTATGTGTCATCACTTTATCACCTAATCACTATTTTTTTTTTCTATTCTCTTGTACATATTGTACGACACCCTGAAGAAGGTCTGAGTTCATAGTACCGAAGTGTTTGTTTTTTGGTCAGAATTTGTCACAATAAAAAACACAGCAACAGATAAATGCTTCTGAGTGCCAAGTTTTTTTTAAAAAACAAGATATAGAGACAGAGCGGTGTTAGTTGGCTAAACCTGGTGATCCAAGTTGGGCCTGGGTTAAAATTAAGGGTGCTCATTCACCTTACTCGGTTTGGCACCCTTGCACAACACCGGGGGAGAACCTAGGTGTCTGATTACTACTGACAACCGCCTGGAAACATTGGTTCAGATGAATGCTGAAGCCAGATGGACATGTGACCAGAACTGAGGTCACCGTAGATCCTCAAATTAAGGAGGCTTAATCCTTAGATCTTCGCGGCTGCTCCTGCCGCAGATGACCTTGTGGAGGGATAGAGGCAAGGATGTTAAAAACAAAGCAGTCTATAGAGCGCCAACTGATAGGAGGGAGGGGAGAGGAATTTTTGAGGACAATAGATTCTTCCTTACAAACCTTTATTAACAGTTGTATTCGCTGAAGACCACTTAGTTCCTAATGTCTAAGTATTTTTTGATCTTAGTAGAAAGTAGGCAGCATACACTCTTGTAATATTAACCTTATTCTTTCTTTAGTATTTTGTGGTTCCTTTTTACTCATTCTGGGAACTTTCTCTATCTCAGCACTTCTTTCTTTCTGTAGGTATGTTACACACTGCCCTGCCACGCAGGAACTACTAGGGCCTTATAAACACAGATCTTTAGTCTGTACGGGAACTGACTGGGTCAGTTGCAGTATTCGTAGCATTTTACTTATTTATTCCATGTGAGTTTACTACACAATCATAACATTTTTGATGCAATTAGATGGTAGGTAAAGGGACATGTTATTATAATGCTCCGGGGCACAGAGGAAAAGACAACCCTCACCTGTGGACTGCCACTAACCTGCCAAATAAGTCAATGCTTTTGTGATTGAATTGAAAATGAATTATTAAAATGGCAACCTGGTTGTTAACATGGTTTCCTTCTTTTCACGTAAGTGAATTTGTATGCACTTTAATAGGAATTACCTTCCCCTTACCATGGAACAATGGAATACATGTAGCGCTTCAGTGGTAGCATTAACCTCTTTAATTTGAAATTCAATGTGTTTCAAAAGAAGTGTACCAGTCTTTCACAAATTGCTGTCAAATGTATGCAACATGTTAAGAGATCAGCATGATATAAAATTAGAGCATATATTACAATTATCAATTAGGTTACATTCATAAGCTGGTATGCTACCTTTTAGTGTAGAATCCCTAGTAAATTTTTGGTAGAATAGTGTCAATTATTAAATCATTCATCATTTAATGTGTAAACTCTAACAGTGTGGCAGAGGTCCATATATGAACCTCTTAGATTGGCACAAAAACTATAACAAGTCTGGCATAGTATATTTGCGACTAGGCAATATGCCATGAAAGCAGATGGTCATGAAAGTAAACAGACTGCACCTTGGAGTATATGTAAAATAGCACATTTTTTTAAACAGTTTAAGCTTCCTGTATGTAAATATTGGCATCATATACTCTGGTTCCAAATCAGAATTATCTTCAAGTGTATTTTATGCTAATTGATCTATTATTTAATGTTTTATTGCTTTTATGTTAATGGGCGCACAGGTTCTTTTTGCTGAATTTATACTAATAAACAACATGCTGTTTTAGCATTCTGCAGTAAATTATTTCATATTACATCTTTTTAGCAATTGAAGATCTATTTTTAATGTACAAATTTTATTAGGATAACACTATTTTTGTGGCCTACGGCCCTAAACTTGAGTGTGGAAAAGTAAGTCACGCTTGAAACAGCAAAATTCAACTGGGACAATATTTGGTTAGGCTGCCTTTACGCTGCGTTTTTTGCACATCCGTATGGATCCTTACATTTCAAGGACCACATGGACAAGCACTGATCTGTGCCTATGGATGCCAACTGATGTCCACGGACCGTTTTTTTTAAATTGATCCATCATCAGTTAGCAGAGATAGGGGTGGGAAGAGCTGTACCTTGCTTTTCAGCAAGCTCAGTTCAGCAAAACTGATCCGTCTTCATAGACCCCCATGTTATTTGACGCTGACCGTGATGGATCCATTTCTGTCCATTTGTCTCCACTTTTTTTGAAGGGGGCCCAAAATCGTAGTAGTCTCTGATTCTGGGTACATGAAAAAAGCGTGCACAAAAATGCCACAATGGCCATATAAGACCAATCCGTGGCCATAGGGATACATGGGGAGGCCAAAATGGATCCCTGACTCTTCAGTTCAAAATGGATCGATACGGATCCCCAAAAACAGGGTGTGAAGGGGGCCTTATTAGAAGCATCAAAGTGTTGATGCATAGATCTTGTTGGATACTAACTGCAACAGGAGCCGTTCCTATACAATGTATCTCAATTTCATGATATCTGGCCCTAATTTTTTGAAGTGTGGAGACTGTTATTGCTTTGTCTTTGTTGTGTGTTTTGTGAATTTATCAGTGCTCTTGAGCACCATGCCTCCACCAGTTACTCATCTCCCTGTTCGTGGTCAATGTTGAAGCATGAAATACTGGGTGAGGCCTTGCCCGACACATCCATAATACACAATGATAAACATTTTAACTCTTAGGAGTAGATGGCACTTTTCCTGATGTCTGTCCCTAATCTGAGCTGTTTTGGCAGTTTTTAGGCCCCTGATTGGCTGGAAGTCACAGGTCCTTGTCCGGTGATCGAAGGTCTTCTGGGACAGTCCCGGTGCAGGCGTCGGATAGGTGAGTATGTAATTTTATTATTTTTAACAACTTTTATTCACTTTTAGGGTACTTTCGCAGTGTATCTATAAATACACTGTGAAAGTAATCGGACTGCTCGCTACTCCCGAGTAATCATAAGATACTCGGAGAGTAGCAAGTACTCGAATACCGCTACTATTCGGCGAGTTCCGAATAATAGCGAGTATACTCGCTCATTCCTACCAGTGACTCTTCCATTTGAAAGGTCAATCCACTTCTGGACCCTAGTAGGTAACCCTATGCGCTCACTGTTTTTGTCCCGATGCATTTCCTTTGCACCAATTCAGCAAGGGACATATTGCTTAAAAGGGATATATGCATACATCAAAGATATGTGAAGTCTCCTTTGACAATGGTCATGTCAGAAGTCTACTCATTTCTCTTATGTATGCCCTTATTCCTTATTGATCCTACTGGTATTAATTGACAAAATGACTACTGTGATACCGAATTTATGATTAATGTCTATGCCGTGTTTCATTTGTATTATTTGTGTTTACGCTATTTAAAATCTGTCCATTGATGGTCTAGTGACTAAACACATCTTTTGTTTTTGTGTATTGTGTTTTTTCACATTATTTTCTCTTGGCTTCCATGGTGTAGTAATTTAACGGCCCTATGTGATACCGTCATAACTATGTTTTGGCATCTACATTGCTTTGATCCCATTTGGCGTCTGTTTATTGGATACTGATAGTGGGCCGGACTTTATGTACCAATTTGATATCTGGAGATTGTCCCATTATTGGTCTGAATAATTTTAGAATTGAGATATTAAAGTTTATGTTTTAGTCCCTGTGCAGATAGTGATATTTATTCACATATACGGTATATTTTTTACATTACAATCATTAGTTGCAAGTTGTCATGTTATACAAATATATCAATGTAAATTTAGTGCAACCTAAAAACTTATGGTTTTGTTAAAATGTAATAATGCATCATGTTGTATAACCTAATAGAAGCATGAATTTTATTTTCAAGGGACTAAACTGTTATACAGAAGTGTCCTGGGGTCCAACTTCAACCATGAAAGTCATTGCATTCTTCCATTTGGTTAGTTTTCAATGACAAAAGCAAAGGCTGTCTTGGGAAAACGAGAAGCCTTAAAAGTGAATGCTATTACACTCTTTGACGCACGATGTCCCACAGAACATTGCTGATTGTGTGTTACTTACTTATCTGTTAATAAGACTAAAAGAAAATAAGACTTTATTTTACAGGAAAATGTATTAAATATTAAACAATGTGTCAATTAAATGTAAAAAAAGAAAAAAAGAAAAGCTAGATTTCCTAATAATATAATTTATTTTTTGCAAATAGCAATTTTTTTTTTATCAAACTGAGGTTACATGAAGGGTAACTCAAGGGTTTTCAGACACAGAAATTGTTTTATCACCCTGGATTCCCTGTGGTTAAATGTGTGTGCAATCAGAGAAATGCTTTTCACCTTTCCTCTTTTGTCTTCAGGGAAATTGTTGAGGCTTCAGAGAAAGTGACCTCCAGGGGTTGTTTGTTCACGTGTATTGGTGCTTGCACTTAAGTGACTGTTTTTAATACATTTTTTGATAGATGTAAATTAGATAGCTTTGTATTAACAGTTATAACTAAGAAATGTAATACATATCTGTTTTTGAAAAAATGTTTAGAGCCATCTAATATTTAATATATAAAACTGAGTGTATGTGTGTATCTATATCGACGATATCCACTAAAGGAATCTGCACCGTTGCATTTACAATTACAGAATGTTGTACGCACACCTCATTTAACTATGTTTTGAGGGGAAATTTTAACTCTGCTCTTTACAATAAGTTGCCAAAAAAACACCTTATGTACTGTTTGTATGTGTTAGGTAATAGATATTGACTTGCCTGTTTTGACAGTTAGCCTCGATATTTATCAGGTGGCCTATTGCAAACAATCACAGCTCAACTTCTGATTGGCTGCTATAGGCAACGAAGGACACATATTCAGGGAAGCTTGCCAAGGCAAGGACTTCTGAAAAATGCTGCACACTGGGATATGACTCTGAGTGAAGGAGCAGCCACACAATCCCTAAAGCTACAAAGACATCTCTTTGCTACTCTCCTAACAGCCTGCCGCACACAGCTCTCAGTATACAGCAGGAGCCAGCATACAGACCTCAATACACAGCAGGAGGCCACACAAAACCCCAGATATACAGCAGTAGCCCTCATACCGCCCACAATATACAACAGGAGGCCGCACAAAGCCCTCAGCATACAGCAGGAGGCAGCACACAGCCCTCAGTATACATTAAGATGCTGCACAAAGACCCCAGTATACAGCAGGAGGCTACACACAGCCCACAGTTTACAGCAGGAGGACACACAAAGCCTCCAGTAAACAGCAGTAGGCTGCACACAGTCCCAAGTATACAGCAGGAGGCCATATGTGACACTCCCACTCTAGGGTCGGGGAAGACTCGGTACTGGGCAGTTACTAGTTGTTCTCACATCTTCACTTTTCGGATCTTTACACGGGGACAGACAGGGGCCGAGACCTGGTTCCGTGACCCTGGCGGTGTCATTCAATAAAGGGGATGATGTTAGGGAAAGTCTGAGGGGATAAGGGATATTCATGACGCCACCTTCGGTATGTGGCCAGGGCGGCCGCCGCTGCTGCAGAACCTCTGGGATGATGACCGGCAACTTAGATAGTCCCGCTCCCCGCAGGCAGAGCGCAATCCCCAGGGCAGTGTAGTTGGTTCCCCCGGCACGTACCTCGCCACTTGGTCTCTTGGTCAGCAGTACCTTCGGTGTCTCGGGCGGCCTCTGCGGCCGATGGTCGCCGCAAATAAAGGTCTCTCACACACCACAGCTGCAGTTCCGTTACTTTTACTCAGGTGTTAAACATGGCGGCCGGGTATGCTCTCTGCCAGTCTCCGGTACTTTTGCTCTTTCTCCATAGCTGGGTCAGTACAGTCAAGCCACAGTTGGTGCCCTTTACTCTACTTTCTCGGTGTTATAGCCTCTGGTGGTTCTCGCCTCTCGGCGTTATAAGGGGTAACTTCCATCTGAGGCAAGATGGTTGTCGCTCTGTTTTCCAGGCTCTCAACGCCCTCTGAAGCACAGAGCTCAGGTGCCGGTAGCAACGGGTGCTTCTGTGTGTCCCGGACACCATTAGGATCCCTCCTGGGTACTGCTCCCTAGTTCGGCCACCTTCCCCAAGATGTGACGGATGTTTGGCCCCCAGCTCCCGTTAGAAGTCTGAGGCCTCCAGTTTTGGCACATGCTTGAAGCTTCTGCACCATCTTCAGAGCCGGTCCCTATGTCCTAAACCAACCCCTCTGTCTCATCAGATTTGGGTGTACTGGGGTTGATGTCTCGTCTGCACCCCTAGGGCTCTTCTCTTCCAGTCAGTTTTTTCCCTCCCACGGAAGTCGGCACCACACCACCTCTATACTCCCGATTATAATCCTCCATCAGTTGATGTTACTCCTCTGTCTCCTACTATGGAACTGAACTAAACTAACACTGTCCCATCCCCTTTTCATGGCCTGGGTCTTCCCTCAGGGTCCACCCATTGTCCCAGGGGCCTGTCACTATGTATGTGTATTGTGTTGTGGCTCAACCATACCATCCCAACACCTGGAGAACAGGGGCACTACACTTCCTTACCGCAGAAGTGCAGTACCTCTGGTGGCAGTTTACCTGGAAGGTCACAACACATACATAGCAATCAGTATACAGCAAGAGGCCACGTGCAGCCCCGAGTATACAGCAGGATGCTGCACACAGCTCCCAGTATACAGCACTACGCCATGCACAGTCCCAGTATATAGCAGAAGGAAACATACAGTCCCCCAGTATTACAGCATGAGGCCACAAACAGCCCTCAGTATACATAAGGATGCCATACACAGCCCCAAGTATACAGCAGGAGGTCACACACAGCCCCTACTATACAGCAGGAGGCCACACACAGCTGACAGTTTACAACAGGAGGTTAGCTCCCAGTATACAGCAGTAGGCCACACACAGTCCCTGCAGGAGGCTGCACAAAACCCCCAAATGTACAGTAGGAAGCCCCACACAGCCCCCAATATAAAGCAGGAGATTCCACACAGCCTCAGTATACAGCAGGAGGCGGCACACAGTCCAAGTATACAGCAAAAGGCCAACATAGCTCCAGTGTTACAACAGGTGGCCTCACATAGCCTCTGTATTACATTAGGAGCTCACAAATAGCCCCCTGTATTACAGTCTGTGCCTCACATATCCCCTGTATTGGAGCCTTTTCCCAAATAGCCCCTTATTACAGCCCACATGTTTCTCCTGTACTATAGCCTGTACCCACACATAGTCCCTGTATTAAACCAGGAGCCCACGCATAGCCACTGTATTACACCAGGAGCCACAATATAACCCATGTATTACACTTGCACCCTTTGTATCTCTGAAGAGAGAAGCAAGACTTTGTTACCCTATTCTCTTTATAGCTAAGGCTGCCTTCACATTTGCGTTTGTGCCTGCATGCTAATGGCATGCAGACACAAATGCTGTGAAAAGCAGGGTCATTTTTTGTGTCTGCAACGGAGAATGTCCGCCTGCGGACACATCACTGTGCAGCCCGGGCAGCCAATCTGCATTGTCCAGGGGCGGGCCGGAGGCAGAGATCAGCGGCGGAGATCTCCTCCTCCCCACCGCCGGTAAACTCCGGGACATGTCAGCGGGGTTAAACAGCTGATTTGACAGCTGTTTGAATCTCCTGCACCGACACCGAGAGGAGATGTTGGCGCGGGAAGATTCAAACAGCTGTCACATCAGCTGTTTCTCCCCGCCGACACCACTAGGGATTATCGGCGGCGGGGAGGAGGAGATCATGAGTGGCTCAGCTGATCTGCCGGTGGCCGTCGGTGATCTTCTGTGGCATCACCGGCGGCCACTGGTAGAGATTTCAATGGGTCTGCAGCGTTCTTCTGCGCTGTCAAGCGCTGAACACTGTGGACCCATTGACGCCAATGCATTCTTTTGTGCGCTTGGGGAAGCTTGGCGATTTTCCAAGGTCCCTGAGCGCCCAATAAATGCAACATGCTGCGTCCCGGGTGCGGACGGGAGACCCTGAGGGAGCAGATATCTTCCGCATCCGCACCCGAACGCAGCAAATGCAGGCACTATGCGTTCCTATGTTAAACATAGGAACCGCAGTGCACATGCGCTTGACTGCGTATGGGAACGCAGCATACGCTGCCTTCCCATACGCAAATGCGAAGGCAGACTAAGTACAGTTAGTTATTATCCCAAGTAAAGCTTGGGACCACAGCTAATTATATATATATATATATATATGTATATATATATATATATATATATATATATATATATAAAATGAGCTGCATAACCACCTCCACAGGGTGCAAGATCAGTCAGGGCAATACTTCATCTGCCTAAGTACACACACCAAAAGACTGCAGCACTCTTTTTCCAAGTGTTCTTATGCCTTTATTCGGCTCTCAGGATACAGATGGTGATGTTTTGGTTCAATTAATAATATGTGGTACTCAGTTTTCTCTATAACCATTACTTCCTCAGATGACTCAGAACTTATTCATAAAGGGGTATTTATCTTGTATTCCACATTCATCCCATTGAGTTTTAGAGTCCCTAGCTTGTAGCTTCCTTTGTTTTTAACACTTATTCTCTATATCCACCTCTCCTCATCGGGGGCACTCTGTCAATCAGTCTAAATTTCAAATCCCTTTCCGTATGCTTAAATTCTGTGAAATGTTTCGGGACTGGGAGGTTTTGCTGCTTCTTTCGAATTGAGTATCTATGTTGGCTAAAACAAATTTTAAATTCCAGCATAGTCTCGCCCACGTACCACAAGCCACACGGGCACTCTAGTAAATATAATCAAAAGTTTGTCAATTTCAAGACTGCTGCATCCCTCTGCAAGACATCTCACAATTTTGGACTTTTCAGAGGCCGTCAAATCTCTCTTCTGACCCATTTTGCCTAAGGAAAGGCATTTGCCTAATAATTAAGCACACCTTATATAGGGTGTTGATGTAATTGCACCACACCCCTCCTCATTACAGAAATGCACATCACCTGATTTACTTAATTGGCAGTTGGCTCTCAAGCCTATACAGCTTGGAGTATGCCTCACAAATGACAGACGCGCCCTAGAGGGCACAGCCTCAAACTGCAGATAAAAAAGGTGCAACAAAAACACTAAAGATGAAAATGTGTGGTGTTTGTGGATATTTTGGGCCAAAATACGTAAGCTCGTAACCCACCCTCAAGGGCCCTCACGCTTACGAGTCCTAACCATATGTTTGCTGCCATATGTTTGTTTAACACTTTGAGATTCACCGAAATAGGACATAAAATCAGAAAAAACTCACCAAAAAATTGCCAGGTAATTATCTATTGCACTTAGCAGCAGGCTGCTAGCTCCTCTTAGAGGCAACATATATGTCTGTATACCGGTGCACAATCACCTACAACCCCAGATGGGGGCGGTTGTGGCACCAGTGTCTGGCCATACTGTCAGGGAGGTGACTGGTGGCATTTATAGACACAAGGTTACCTTAGGGCTCTGCCACTCAGGTACATATGAAGCATAGTGTCAGAGCAGCCTATTGGTCACCCCCTGCTATTAGATCAGGTGCGCTGCACAGCATTGATTATATACCTCAAAAATGACAGACACCCCTAGAGGGCCCAGCCTCAAACTGCAGATAAAAAAGGTGCAATAATAACACTAAAGATGAAAATGAGAAGTGTTTGTGGATATTTTGGGCCAAAATACGTAAGCTTGTAACCCACCGTCAAGGGCCCTCACGCTTACGAGTCCTAACCATATGTTTGCTGCCATATGTTTGTTTAACACTTTGAGATTCACCGAAATAGGACATAAAATCAGAAAAAAATCAACAAATAATTTCCAGGTAAATATACATTGCACCTAGCAGCAGGCATGTGAAACTACTCTTTTATAGCTTCTCTCCCTATTTCTTTTCTATAAGGATTTCTGTTGTCTCATCAGTTATTCTGTGCATTAGGATTAGTGATGAGCGAGCATGCTCGCCACTACTCGGTACTCGCACGAGTATCACTGTACTCGGGCTACTCGGCGAGCACCGAGTAATCTCGCGATACTCGTGCTGTGCTTGTGGTCGTCATCTCTGCATGTTGGCGCTCTTTTGAGAGCCAGCCCACATGCAGGGATTGGCTGGCAGACCACTGCAATGCCACAGCCCTGTTAGTTGTGGCATTGCAGTGATTGGCCGGCCTGCACAGCGTGACCCAGCCTTTTATAAGACCCGGCCGTGCTGTGCTCTGCACACAGGCATCCAGACAGTGAGTGTAGGGAGAGTGTCTGCTGCTGCTTAGGGACAGATTTGCGGCCCTCATAGGTAGATCCGGAGCAGGGCTGCAAATTGCTGCTGACCACAACAGTCCTTCTCAGGACTAATCTAGGAGGATATAGGCAGAGTGATACAGATCGGAATCCAAGCTTTTCTGTGACCATAACAGTCACCAGACTGTTGAACTTACTACCTTGATCCAGGTTAGGGACTAAAATCCAAATCTCCTGTGACCATTACAATCACCAGACTGGTGTACTTACTACCTTAATACAGGGCAGGGACTAAATTCTAATCTCCTGTGACCATTACATTCACCAGACTGGTGTACTTACTACCTTGATACAGGTTAGGGACTAAAATCCTAATCTCCTGTGACCATTACAGTCACCAGACTGGTGTACTTACTACCTTAATACAGGTTAGGGACTAAAATCCTAATCTCCTGTGACCATTACAGTCACCAGACTGGTGTACTTACTACCTTGATACAGGTTAGGGACTAAAATCCTAATCTCCTGTGACCATTACAGTCACCAGACTGGTGTACTTACTACCTTAATACAGGTTAGGGACTAAAATCCTAATCTCCTGTGACCATTACAGTCACCAGACTGGTGTACTTACTACCTTAATACAGGTTAGGGACTAAAATCCTACTCTCCTGTGACTATTACAGTCACCAGACTGGTGTATTTACTACCTTGATACAGGTTAGGGACTAAAATCCTACTCTCCTGTGACCATTACAGTCACCAGACTGGTGTACTTACTACCTTGATACAGGTTAGGGACTAAAATCCTACTCTCCTGTGACCATTACAGTCACCAGACTGGTGTACTTACTACCTTGATACAGGTTAGGGACTAAAATCCTACTCTCCTGTGACCATTACAGTCACCAGACTGGTGTACTTACTACCTTGATACAGGTTAGGGACTAAAATCCTAATCTCCTGTGACCATTACATTCACCAGACTGGTGTACTTACTACCTTGATACAGGTTAGGGACTAAAATCCTAATCTCCTGTGACCATTACAGTCACCAGACTGGTGTACTTACTACCTTAATACAGGTTAGGGACTAAAATCCTAATCTCCTGTGACCATTACAGTCACCAGACTGGTGTACTTACTACCTTGATACAGGTTAGGGACTAAAATCCTAATCTCCTGTGATCATTACAGTCACCAGACTGGTGTACTTACTACCTTAATACAGGTTAGGGACTAAAATCCTAATCTCCTGTGACCATTACAGTCACCAGACTGGTGTACTTACTACCTTAATACAGGTTAGGGACTAAAATCCTACTCTCCTGTGACTATTACAGTCACCAGACTGGTGTATTTACTACCTTGATACAGGTTAGGGACTAAAATCCTACTCTCCTGTGACCATTACAGTCACCAGACTGGTGTACTTACTACCTTGATACAGGTTAGGGACTAAAATCCTACTCTCCTGTGACCATTACAGTCACCAGACTGGTGTACTTACTACCTTGATACAGGTTGGGGACTAAAATCCTAAACTCCTGTGACCATTACAGTCACCAGACTGTTGTAATTACTACCATTATACAGGTTAGGGACTAAAATCCTAATCTCCTGTGACCTCAACAGTCACCAGACAGTTGTCGCTGTATACAGGCAAAATGCGCAAGGGCGTTGGCAAGGAACAAGGAAGTGGACGTGATGGTGGTGCAGGCAGAGGCCGAGGTCGTGTGCAAGCACTAATTTCGCAACAACAAAGGGGCACATCTCCTCGCTCGCACGTCCTGTCCCAAATTCTTGGGGCCCGCAGCAGTACACCGCTCTTGAACCAAGACCAGTGTCAACAGGTTGTTACTTGGATAGCGGATAATGCTTCAAGTCAGATGGGCACCTCCACAAACACCCTGTCTTCCACACGGTCAAGTGTCAGTAGCCGTGATACTGCACCGCACATTTCCCAACCTGATCCTCCTTCCTACCACCAGGACGAGTACACGTCCACGGACATTACTGATCCCACACTAGGACACTCGGAAGAGCTGTTCACGTATCCATTCGCAGAATCTGGCCTGTCGCCAGCTCCTCTTGAAGTGGGTGATGAGGAGTTGGTATGTACAGATGCCCAAATATTTGAGCAGCCACGTTCTCACGAACGGAACGTTGGCAACGTGTCTCAACAAGGGGTGGATGATGATGAGACACAATTGCCAGGAAGTCAGGAGGAGGATCAGGGTGCGGAAGAGGAAGACGACGTGGTGGATGATCCAGTAGCTGACCCAACATGGCAGGAGGATATGCAGAGCAAGGCCAGCAGTGCACAGGGGGAGGGAGGCGTAGCATCCCAACAGGCAGTACAAAGCAGGGTCGTGTCCGCAGGCAGAAGGCAGCCAACCGTTCCCCGGAACACCAACACGACTCAAGGTGCCTGTGCAAATGTTCGGTCTTCCAGAGTCTGGGAGTTTTTTAAGTTGGCTCCAGAAGACTCTAAAAAGGCCATTTGCAACACCTGCCATGCCAGTATCAGCAGGGGTACGAAAACTAGCAGCCTGACCACCACCAGCATGATCAGGCACATGTCAGCCAAGCACCCGACTTTGTGGGAAGTACAACAGAGTCGAGGAGCGGTGCTTGCTGATGTCACTGCTACGTCTTCGCGTGTTGTGCGTGCGAGCCAATCCCCTGTCCATGCTGGCCGCGAACAAGCCTCCGGCCCTGCACCTGAAGTTGCCCACGCACAAATAACACCAGCATCAAGCACGTCCTTGTCCTAGCGCAGCGTTCAATTATCCATTCAGCAAACATTTGAACGCAGGCGCAAATACGCTGCCAACGCCCCACATGCCACAGTCCTGAATTATCACATTTCGCGACTCATAGCGCTAGAAATGTTACATTTCCGGCTGGTGGAGACGGAAGCATTCCGCGACCTGATGGCGGCTGCTGTCCCAGGTTACTCGGTCCCCAGCCGCCACTATTTCTCCAGATGTGCCGTCCCCGCATTGCATAACCATGTGTCCAACAGCATCACACGTGCCCTGAACAACGCTGTTTCAGCCAAAGTCCACCTAACCACAGACACGTGGACAAGTGCTTGTGGGCAAGGCCGCTACATCTCCTTGACGGCACACTGGATTAATATTGTGGAGGCTGGGACCCAGTCTGAGCGAGGGACGGAACACGTCCTTCCCACACCAAGGATAGCAGGCCCTACCTCTGTCAGGGTTTCACCGACACTCTACAGCTCCTGAATGTCATGCTCCTCAGCCTCCTCCTCTTGCACATCCTCATCCACTGTACCCTCCACACCAGTCCCAAGCTGGAAGCACTGCAGCACTGCCTCTGCAAAGCGGCAACAGGCTGTGCTGAAGCTAGTCTGCATAGGTGACAAACCCCACAATGCAGAAAAGGTGTGGACAGCTCTGAAACAGCAGGCATATCACTGGCTCACACCTCTGAACCTAAAGCCAGGACAGGTCGTGTGTGACAATGGCCGGAACCTGGTAGCAGCTTTGAGGCGAGGCCAGCTGACGCATGTTCCATGCGTGGCCCATGTGCTCAACCTGATGGTTCAGAGGTTTGTAAAGTCATACCCAGAGCTGTCTGAACTGCTGGTAAAAGTTCGCCGTCTGTCTGCACATTTTCGCAAGTCACCTGCTGCTTCAGCCGGCCTTGCCGGCTTTCAGCGCCGTTTGCGTCTTCCGGCCCACAGACAGGTGTGTGATGTCCCCACGCGTTGTAATTCAACTCTGCACATGTTGGTCAGGATATGTGAGCAGAAGAGGGCAGTTGTGGACTACCTGCATCACCTAAGCCGTTGGGAAATGGGTCAAACTCCACACATAACACCTGAGGAGTGGAGATGGATGTCGGACCTATGTACCGTCCTCCAAAACTTTGAGGACTCCACCAAGATGGTGAGCGGCGATGACGCCATTATTAGCGTCACCATACCACTACTCTGCCTTCTAAAACGGTCTCTGCTGAAAAACAAAGAGGATGCATTGCAGGCCGAGCGCGATGACTTGGAGCAAGAAACAGTAGTGGGTGTGGGTGAAAACACACAGCCCAGCCTCATCTCATCACAACGTGCAGTGGAGGACTATGACGAGGAGGAGGATGAAGACATGGAGCAACTCTCTGGCCAAATTGAGGATATGACATGCACACCAGTCATACCCTCGATTCAGCGTGGCTGGCCAGAGGACAGGGGAGATGAGGAGGAGGAGGAGGAGGAAAGCATGTTCAGTCATATTATTGGTCTGGATACTGAAGTGATAGCTGTTAAGAGTCTGGGGCACATGGCTGACTTTATGGTAAGCTGCCTGGCTCGTTCAGAACATCTTGGCTGACAATCAGTACTGGTTGGCAACACTGTTAGACCCACGCTACAACGAGAACTTTATGTCTCTCATTCCTGAGGCGGAGAGGTCAGCCAAAATGCAGCAGTTCCAGAAGGCCATAGTCACGGAAGTAGGCAAATCATTCCCCTCACAAAACGCTAGCGGCATAGGTCAGGAATCGGTGGACAACCAAGGCGTACGGCCGAGAGGGGCACAAGTCCAATCCGCCAGAGGTAGGGGAACACTCTTTACGATGTGGGACAGTTTTCTCAGCCCCTCACGTACCACAGCCCCCGAGGTGCAGGGTAGTGCCACAAGAAATGCTAAGTTTGGCCAGATGCTGAAGGAGTACCTTGCAGATCGAACAACTGTACTGCGAGATTCCTCTGTGCCTTTCAATTATTGGGTCTCCAAGCTGGACAAGTGGCATGAATTGGCTCTCTACGCCTTGGAAGTCCTGGCCTGCCCTGCCACTAGTGTATTGTCAGAGCGTGTTTTCAGTGCCGCAGGTGGAATCATTACTGATAAACGCACCCGCCTGTCAACTGAAAATGCTGACAGGCTGACTCTGATCAAGATGAACAAGGGTTGGATTGGGCCAGACTTCACCACATCACCAACAAATGACAACTGAATTTAAATTTTGTTATGGGAATTTGCCATGTACCTCCACTCACCCATGGGTACACACTTCTGGACTTTGGCTAATCGCTGGACAGCTCCTCCTTCTCTTCATGAGCCACCATGATGACCGTTACAATAGTTAGGCTGTTGTTTGAGGTATACCCGCAGTGGTAAATTTTTTCGCCCATTCTTTTAGAATGGGCATTACAACGACAGGAGACCAGCTCCTTTTCAATGGGAAAAATGTTTTGAGGCCCTCATGCACGTCTCTATCCAGGGACAATGTGGAGCCTCCCAATTTTTGGCTGCCCTGCCAAAGGGCTATACTACAATACACCCACTTGAGGTTTACAGGCCCTACTGCATGTCTGTATGCATGGGTCATTGTTGAACCTTCCAATTTTTGGCTGCCCTGCCAAAGGGCTATACTACAATACACCCACTTGAGGTTTACAGGCCCTACTGCATGTCTCTATCCTGGGACAATGTGGAGCCTTCCAATTTTTGGCTGCCCTGGCCAAAGGGCTATACTACAAGACACCCACTTGAGGTTTACAGGCCCTCCTGCACGTCTCTATCCTGGGACAATGTGGAGCCTCCCAATTTTTGGCTGCCCTGGCCAAAGGGCTATACTACAATACACCCACTTGAGGTTTACAGGCCTTCCTGCATGTCTGTATGCATGGGTCATTGTTGAACCTCCCAATTTTTGGCTGCCCTGCCAAAGGGCTATACTACAATACACCCACTTGAGGTTTACAGGCCTTCCTGCATGTCTGTATGCATGGGTCATTGTTGAACCTCCCAATTTTTGGCTGCCCTGCCAAAGGGCTATACTACAATACACCCACTTGAGGTTTACAGGCCCTCCTGCATGTCTGTATGCATGGGTCATTGTTGAACCTCCCAATTTTTGGCTGCCCTGGCCAAAGGGCTATACTACAATACACCCACTTCAGGTTTACAGGCCTTCCTGCACGTCTCTATCCTGGGACAATGTGGAGCCTACCAATTTTTGGCTGCCCTGGCCAAAGGGCTATACTACTATACACCCACTTCAGGTTTACAGGCCCTCATGCACGTCTCTATCCAGGGGCATTGGTGAACCTCCAAATTTTGGACTGCCCTGGCAAAGGAAAAAACTACAATAGACCCAGTTCCTCAAAATGGGCACATTATGTCAAGAGGCCTTCATGTACGTCTCTTTTCAGGGACATCGGAGTGCCGCACAATGTTTTCACGTAAAATCTTTCATATAATCACAAAAAGTAACATACACCAGCTGTATCTCACTATTGGGTATGTGCCCTTAACATTTCCACCCTAAATATTCATTTTGGTATCATTTTTGAAGGTTTTCTGGTGACTCCGTAAAATTGGCGTGAAACTCGGACAAGATTGTTCACAGCTGTGACTTTTGAGTGAGAAATGCTTCCAGGGGTCTTCCCCATGGTGTTGCCATGTCATTTGAGCACTCTTCTGAGACTTTTGTGACATTTTTAGGGTTTCTACATGCTGCCAGCAGTCATTTCATAAAAATACTCGGGTCTCCCATAGGATAACATTGGGCTCGGTACTCGGGCCGAGTACACGAGTATCTCGGGATGCTCGGCCCGAGCTTCGAGCACCCGAGCATTTTAGTACTCGCTCATCACTAATTAGGATCATACATTGACCCAGTTTATAGTTACTTTCTGTTCTAATTTTCACTGCTACCCACAATATTATTAAGTGAAATTGCATTATTCTGTAAACTTATAAGGATTGATCATAAGTCAGTGTTGGCATTCCCTCTATTTTACCAATAGAAACAAGAAAGATGACCAGAGCTAACTTGTAGACTGCTGAAAACTATAAACACGTTTTAGTAGTATGGTGGCCTTTTTGGCATATGGAAAGTGGTGAAATGAGCCAGAACTGTTAAGAAGGAGAATCAAAGTTATTTATAAATGAACAAGGAAACTAAACACATTTTCCTGCAAACTGTACATCGATGTTATTTTGGCACCACCATGGCCTCACGATAACTGAATCAGTAAATATATCATGATGGAGGACACAGGCCATCATAGAAAATGTAACCTGCCTTAAAAATGTTCTTTTGTATTTTATGGAATTACTAAATGGGGACCCAATGCTGTTGCATGGGGAGGGTAGCGATGTCACAATGGGGGTGGGCTCTTTGTCACTAGGTGCGGCGGCTGTTGTCCCCCTGTGCGCTCTCCCCCTGTCTGCTATCTCTTTCTGTACCCTCTGTGCTGTCTTCTCCCCTCTGTACTCTCTCCTTTGACCTTTCTCCTCCCTGTGCGTGCTCTTTCCCGTGTGCTCTCCATCCTGTGTGCTGTCTACTTGCTCCTGTGCTGTCTCCTCCCCTCTTGTGCTCTCTCCTTTGAGCTGTCTTCTTCCTGTGTGCTCTCCTCCCTGTATGTGGTCTCTCTCCCCCTTGTGCTGTCTTCCCCCCTCTCTGCTCTCTCCTTTGAGGTGACTCACCTCCTGTGTGCTCGCTCTTTCCCCTGTGTTCTCTCTCTTCCCCTGTTACCTGCGTGACCCCCTTTGCACTCTCTCTGGACATCTATGTGACTCGCCCAGGGTTATGGGGACTCGAGTGTCTGGGCCTCTGTTGGGGTTGTCACTGGTGGCCTGCCCAGACCCGTGGCCCTGGTGGTCTGCTTTTGAAAAAGGGTATTTTAAATGGGAGTAATAGAGTTTATAAAGTTCACCTGCAGCTTCTGGTGATTGAGCACAAGTGCTGCTTCAGACCTCCGGAGGGTGGTGGTATAGCTCCCTTCAGGTGGAGCTGGCCCTCTAGGGCAGGGATGCACTGGTGGTAATGGAGGTGCTGATGATGAAAATGAGCAGCGCACAGTATAGCAGAGAAACAAATACACAGAGACTCAGTCACTCTTCCGGGTGCTTTACTGGAACAATACAGATGGTGGTACAGTTCACAGTGGCAAAACAGTCTTTAGCCAGCTGGGTAGTCACAATGGGCTGCAAAGTCTCTGGAAGTCTCCCATGGTATGCCTTCTTGGATCTAACCCATGTCCTGCTTTTCCTTTTGCCTGTCCTGGGGTAGCCTGCTTAATACCAGGTCATTGAGGTGCTCTGAAGATCCCGGCTTCCACTCTCTCTCTCCCTCCTGCTCTGGGACTTGACCTCAGTGTGTTATCCTGGTGTGACTAATCCCGCCAGACAGGGTGCCAGGGCCGGTAAACGGACCCATGACCTCCGGTGTTCTTGTCTCAGAGGCTGGACTCCCTGACCGTCTTTGGAAACAGCACTCTGGTAGAGTGGATCAGGGTTCCCTCCCCGAGTCTGGGCGCTCAGGGGGTCCCCTCCTTCAGTCTGGGCTGCCTGTTCTCTCTCTCCAGGCCCCCTCCCTGGAAGTCTCCTTTTCTAACACGGAGGCTCCTCGTGCTCTGTGTTTCCACAGTGCAGACTAGAATTCACTGTGTGTCCACCCTCCTCCCCTAATCCTCCCCCTAGGAACTGGGCTCCAACCATTTGCCTAAGCTCGAATGTGGGAGTGTTGGGATGGGAACCTCCCACAGACATCTGCCTTCCCACTTTGACAGGGGTTACCGCACACTCATTTATGGGTGCAGTACCCCAATTGTGACGCCTGACCAGGTGGGGCACCACATATGCACTCACCCCTGCCCTATGAGGCCACTGTGCTTTGTCTCTCTCCACTGTTGTGTGCAAAGATGGTGGCTGCATGTGTAAGTGCACATGTGCACAATGGATCACATTGCAGCCCTCTTTATATACCTAGGTGTCCAAAGATAGTGGCCGCTTGAGTAAGTGCACATATGCGGCAGATATACGCATGCAGACTTACTCAGGAGGTGATGTGGCAGCAGTTTCAGATGGCAGTGGTTGTGGGTGGCTGTGACACCATTAGTGGTACTGCGCAATGTGCCAGTACGACTAGTGAGTGCCATATTTGCACACCCATCACTCTCTGACACCCCTTTACACTCCTTCTGCCATCCTGTGCGCTCTCTCTCTCTGCCCCCCTTTGCGCTCTCTCTATGCCCCCTGTGTGCTCCCTTTGCCTTGCTATGCATTCTCTGTGCCCCCCTGTGATTGCTTGATGTGTGTGGCTGCAGTCCTCTGATGCCCTCCTGCTTCTGTGTCTCTATGGGCAGCCCTGTCCTGTTCACATGATTTCCTCACGTGATCTTGCTAAGGTCCTATCTTGATGCAGCGAGAATTAGTGGTTTCCCTGGCAGCGGACGGCGGGTGGCAGTAGAGGACCATGCGCCACCACTGGCTGTACTGTGTACTGTAGCAGTTCTGCCAGGCAGCGCCATATTTGCAAACCCATCACTTGGGTGTGCAAATATGGCTGCCAAGCCTGATAGGAGGACAAAATGATGCTGGAGTGGATGACAGGAAGGATAGTACATTTATATAAGATAACTTAGTGACAAATCTCTCCCCTGCCAAAAAAAAAAAAATTAAATAAATAAAACTATGGTTACGTCTCAATGGCTTCCTTTAAACCTAAAGATGTGAGCGATGACTGTGAGCGGTTACTGTATTTACTCCAGGGGCATCACTATGACTTGACTTCTACCAACTCCTGGGATGAATAAAGTTGATTTCTTAACTTTTAATAAATAAACTCGATGGGAAAATCAATATTAATATACCTTCAATATACATAACCCAAAATTGACCCTATAGCAAATAGAAGTAGATACAGAACATTTTTTTGATGTTTCATTTTCTAACCTTAAGGTCAGTCTGCAGCAGGTCAATTATTGCTGCGGAACTTTCCACCAAAACGCAGCACTTCCCAATGCAAAATCTACTATTTCATTTTCTCGCTTTGCCCAAAATGAGTCTGTTTCTCTGGAGAATAAAAAAACAGATCTAAAAAAAACCTGCACATTTTCTGCACTAAAAAAAATGCAACAAAAAACGTACTGTCAGCACATACTTATTTCACCTGCGTTTCTTTCAGTAGCGGCACATTCCTGATGACATAAATCTGCACCACTACTTTCTAGTTGGCACATAGCCTAAATCAGAATTTAACCCCGTGTACCTATAAAGAATTAATAATACACATTCAGAACTACTTGTCCTAATTAGCAAATATGCACACAATAGATGACATAGCTCAATAGTATCCTTTAGCATAGCTTTATTTTTATCATCTCTTTTAGCAAAAAAATGTACTATTTTTAGACCATTTTGTGTCTATTTTAATAGAAATTTGGGATTATAAGGTCAATTGAAGCATAGACTAAGGCTAGGGTCACATTTGCGGCTCAATTTTGGAGACCTGATCCGGTTTTGAGCTTTCAAAAAGCTCAAAACTGGAGCAGGAACGGCTCCCTATAGGAGCCCATTATTGTAACCGGATTACTCTACATGCAATCCGGTTACCGGTTCCGGATCTACAGCCTGCACTAAAAATCATGCAGGCTGCAGTTTTCAGAGCGCTTCTGGCAACCGCAATGCGGGAACCGGATTGCTCAGGATGTGTAATCCTGAGCAATGCGGTTACTGTATACTTTGTTCATCCCTGCTGCCGCAGGGATGAACAAAGTATTAAATGTGTATTAAAAGATTAAATATTAATATTAGCTGTGGGCAACATGTCTCTAGGGGGTGCCCACCCCCCTAGAGACATGATGTCCACTCCACTCAGCATATTAGGCGTTAATAAGGCATCTACAGTAAGCCGGCTATGGTCAGCTTTGTAGAAATGTATGAATGAAGCCGTGGCTCCCTTGATAGTAGATCAAATACTGTATGTATGTAATGTACGTATAGTATCAGCTGTTGTCCAGAGTCCTGTAACCATTAACATTAGGTCTATGGGGGTGTGCTGCCCATAGACCTAATATTAATGGTTGCAGGACCTCAGACAGTGGCAGATACTATACGTACGTTACATACAGTATTTGCTCTACTTTCACAGGAGCCACGGCTTCATTCATACATTTCTACAAAGCTGACCATAGCCGGCTTACTGTAATTGCCTTATTAACCCCTAACATGCTGAGTGGAGTGGATAGCATGTCTCTAGGGGAGTGGACACCCCTAGAGACATGTTGCCCACAGCTAATATTATTATTTAACGTGTTAATACACATTTAACACTTTGCTTATCCCTGCGGTAGCAGGGATGAGCAAAGTATATGGTAACTGCATTGTGTAATATAGAGCAATCCGGTTACTGGATTGCGGTTTCCTGCACACATTTTTCCAAACAAATGTGTGTGAAGGCAATTGCAGTTACCGCCTCCGGATCTGGAGGCGGCAACCGCAATTGCCTTAACAAGTGTGACCCAGCCTAAAATAGGGTAAGTGCAGTAATATTTACATTGACTAGTCTGTTTAGTATGTTGTTGCCATACTAAAACTATGTTTCTATTGCTGGAATAAATATGACATCATAATATTCCATTTTGGAGATGAAACTTACTTTACCAAGTGCCTACATAGTTATAGAAATGAAATGCAATAATGATTTGTGCCAACTACAAGAAGGCAGAATGGATCAAATTCTTTTGTGTGGAAAGGAAGAATTGAAAAATGAACAGATAAAAATCTAGGACACAGCAATACATTTAGCAAGAAATCAGCACCATGGACAAATACAGACTTTAGAGAAAAGCTTCGTACTATAAAAATGATCAGACTTATTTATGAAATAAATACTGTATAATCCTTGTAAGGCCCCTTTCACATTAGCGTTTTTTGCTGAGTGCGGCAGATGCGGCAGATTTACCGCATCTGCCACACCGCCGCCCAATGTTCGCACTTGCGGCAAGCCCCATGCATTGTCTACGCAGCTTGCCGCAGGTACGGCAGTTGCTGGCTATAGCACACTTGCCGTACCTGCCGCAAGCCCCATAGACAATGCATGGGGCTTGCCGCAAGTGTGCTGCAAGTATGCAAGTTAGGCAGCAGATGCGGCAGATGCGGTAAATCTGCCCTATCTGCCGCAATCAGCGAAAAACTCTGATGTAAAAGGGGCCTAAAATCTTTAATGGTGTTGACCATTTAGAAATATTATTTACAACTTTGTGGTGAACATTAAAATAATCAACATTGTTACATGTACTGTTTAACGTTAATCTGGGACCAGGTTTTTCAATTTAACCTGGAAGCAGCAAAACGAGACCCTGATTCCAGTGATGTGTCACTTGCTGCATGACTGCAGTTGTCATTTTGATTTGGTCACTGTTTTGCCAGCTGATCAAACCATGCTTGGATGTTAAGCAACACCTTGCCCACATCACTGATTGACAACTTTCTGTGTAAACCGCACATCTACAGAAAGGAGAAGTTGACTAGGAGGGACGAGATACCTAGTCCTTTAGTGATAATATTCTGCCAATTAAACTCTTCTATTATTGAAACAGCATTACACAGCCTAGAAAACGTTTATTGGGGATCCTATGAGGTGACAATAGCTTCAAGATGCCTCCTGTTTGGATAAACTAGCCACATGCATTGCTTAGCTGTGTTTCTGTCCTATTCTTCCACACAAATACTCTTCAAATCCTGAAGATTTCCATAAGCTCCTTCTCTGAACTTTAAGCTTTAGTTCCCATTATAAATGTTCTATTGGATTCAGTTCAGGAGATTGGCTGAGAAATTGAAGCAGCATTAGTTTCCTTAGCTGTGCACTTGGGTTCATTGTCTTGCTGAAATGTCAACTCTAGTTTCAGCTTCATCATCCGTGCGGATGGAACCAAATTTTACCAAATTAGTCTCCGTACATTTGTCTTTTCAGGCTTTCTTCAATTATGTGAATTATGTGAAGCTTGCTAGTGCTATAATATGCAGAAAAATATCCCCACACCATGATGTTCCCACTTCCAACCTTCACTGGTATGGTGTTTTGGAGGTTATATGCAGTGCCTTATGGCCTCTAAACATGGTTTGTATTATGGCATCCATAGAGTTCAATGTTAGTCTCATTTGACCAGACTGTGTTCTCACAATCTTTCACAGGCTTGTCTAAATGTTGCTGATCAAACTTTTAACACCCTTGAACATGATTTTTGTTTAGCAATGGAGTCTTGTGTTGTGAACATGCATACAGGCCATGGAATTTGAGTGCACACTTCTTGTTTTCTTTAAAGCCATTGTACCTGCTGATTCCAGGTCTTTCTGTAGCTCTCCGCAGTATTGAAGTTATCCTGTAATCAATGCCATCAGTATATATTGCAACAATGCTTTAATACCTTAAGAAATATACTTAAAAAATTAGTAACATGTTCAATACTTAATTCACCAGCTGTATCTATAATATAGATTTTCTGTGTTTTTTTTTTAAACAATTTACTAAGAAGTATACAGAATATAATACACTATTTCTATGCGACTTACGAATTAGGTATATGGCTAGGGTCACATTTAAAACATGAATTGCATTCACCGCATCCGGATCCGGATGCGGTGAATGCAATGCCGGTCACACACATTTTCCTCCGAAAATGTGTGCTGAATACCGCACTGCAGTTGCCGGATGGCTCAGGATGTGTCATCCTGAGCCATCCGGTAACTGCATAGGTTGCTGATCCCGGCTACTGCCGGGATCAACAAACTGTTCTATGAGTATTAAATAGTTTAAATAACTAACCAAAGTAATGTTTCAGGTCTATAGGGGGGGCTTAGACCCCCCTATAGACCGGCCGCTCACTCCGGTGGGCTGCTACTACAATATCCCCGATGGCACGGGCCCCTCGGAGCTCCGTGCAAGTTCCCACAACTCCCGCCCCCCGTATCTGTACAGAGGGGTGCCTGCACCCCTCTGTTAGAATTATCCCTAAATGTGGCCTCCACAGATTACAGTAATAAATTGTTATAGTTACGGCATATTATTGTAGTTCTTGATGATCTCTATATGGGCGGGGCTTTGTTCTTCTGCCGCCGCCCATGGAATGATGATGCCTGCCTCCTCTGGCCTTCTCCCTGTCTTTTCAGGGCGGCCGCGTCATGAAAGGGGCGGGGCTACGGGGTAATCTGTGGAGGCCACATTTAGGGATAATTCTAACAGAGGGGTGCAGGCACCCCTCTGTACAGATACGGGGGGCGGGAGTTGTGGGAACTTGCACGGAGCTCCGAGGGGCCCGTGCCATCGGGGATATTGTAGTAGCAGCCCACCGGAGTGGGCGGCCGGTCTATAGGGGGGTCTAAGCCCCCCCTATAGACCTGAAACATTACTTTGGTTAGTTATTTAAACTATTTAATACTCATAGAACAGTTTGCTGATCCCGGCAGTAGCCGGGATCAGCAACCTATGCAGTTACCGGATGGCTCAGGATGACACATCCTGAGCCATCCGGCAACTGCAGTGCGGTACAGGGAAACGCTGCGAAAACTGCTGCCTGCATGATTTTTAACGCAGGCAGCAGTGCCGGATACGGCCACCGGATGGCTTGTGAAGCCATCCGGTGTTTTGCATTGGCTCCTATGAGGAGCGTTTCCTGGTCCGGTTTTGAGCTTTTTGAAAGCTCAAAACCGGATCAGGATTTAAAAAAAAAAACGGGAATGTGACCCTGGCCTATGATGAGAATGTAGCAAAACTATTTAAATCTCTAGTCTGTACACCTGTCTCAATTAGACTCGTATTCCTCAAAGGTTATTCCTAAAGTTACTTCCACTTTACTACTGAAATATATATGTTTTTAATTTTACATGTTGATGGATTTATCTTTGAATATATTGGCTACTATAGTAAAGATGTTAAAAGAGACATGTTAACTATTAGATTTTCTTTTGAGTAAGGAATGTATTAAAGGATAAACCTTTGTCTTGCTAAGTTAAATTGGGTTTTGGTGGAAAAGCCTCCTTTATAAACCATGATAGAAGCAATGTGTCAGAGGATAATACTTACTTACTTAAGCTTAGGAAAGCAATATTCAAGAGAATAAAAGTCTTATTCATCAACTTTCCAAAAATTGTTTAAGAGGATTATCCCTTCTTCACAGAGCTTGGTAAATCAAACTTTAGAAACTTGACATTCTTTTGTAAAGTTTCTTTAAATAAATACACTTAATTTATTAAAGCTTGAAATACTTTATGAATAAAATGTATGTGTAAATCCAGATAAAGCAGCATTGCAGTTTATAGATTTTTCCCCAATTGATTAGTGTTAGATATATAATCATTAACGCATCAATTTTATTACAATCAGTGGACAAGTCAAGAATGATTGATCCCCCTGCATCATTGACTAAGTAGGTGTCTGTGTTACAGGGGAGAGGCAGAGCAGTGCAGGGACATCGGCATTAGAATAGGGCACATTTGGGACCTTGCATCCATTGAAAGGTTGCATAAAGGTACCTTTACACGCCGCCACTGCAGGATGGATACCAACGGCTACTTCACGTGCACGAGCACGCCCGAACGGTTACCAACGGGAAACGCACCCTCTTTACACGCCGCCACAAGGTGCGCTACGCTACGCTACATCTACAGCTAGCTACATCGCCGGGTGTCGCAAGTAGCCGTCTGTAGCTCAGCGTACCTCATTTACACACCGCTACAACAAGCTAATATGGGCGGAACTGCTGCAGCAGGGACAGCACATAGGCGTGCCACAATTGTGGATTACGAGACGTCCGTACGCTGATAGGACAAAGCCAGAACATCATGATTGGGCAGGCATCGCAGGAGGCTGGTTAATACAGCACGCTCGAGCAATTGTGTAGTGTGACTGGTCAGCTCCTTAAATATGCCGCCCTATGCAGCGACTACCAATCGTCATGCACGAGCTTCCACCAATGATTGCAGATGGGGCGCGGTAACACGGAGCCTGGGTGACGCCTTAGCTACATTGCAGCTACATCGCCGGGTGTCCAGAGTTCCCTTCTGTGGGTTCTTTACACGCCGATACAGCTCGCTACAATCGGCGATGTAGCCATCTGTTTATGGGCAGTGCACGGATACAGATGTATCTGTAGCCGGCTGTGTCGTCCCGTCTTCAGACGCCGCTACTACGGGCGATATTGGCGCCACAAGCTACATTTGTAGCCTGTAGCGGGTTGTATGCATCCTGTTGTGGCGGCGTGTAAAGGTACCTTTAGAGGATCCTGTTTTTCCCCATGCTATTTTTATGCAATTTTTTTTCATTTTTAGCACAGGCGTTAACGCATGCGTTAATGCATGGAACATATGTACCATGCGTTAACGCATGCGTTCCCCATAGACTCCCATGTTAAAAAATGCACGCGTTTTTGCAAAAGCACGAAAAAACACCTCAGATCGTGTATTTTGGTGCTTTTGCAACAACGCCTAGTGTCAAACGCATTGCACTTTTGCAATGCATTTTTTACATTGGAGTCTATGGGTGCATTAACGGATGCGTTTTTCTACATTTGCACGTGAAAAAAACGCTGGCTTTTAGTGCATGCATGGCGCTAATCTGACCCTAGCCTTAACCTACCCCCCTTCCTTATGCCCCCCTCTTCACCAGGTCTATACAAAATTTCTTCTGAAGCATGATATCTCCTAAGTTGGTATCAGCAGGACTGGCCGCTGATGGAGGTAAGCTAGAAGGCTTTTACTTAGGAGGCTTTTTCCTGGTCCCAAAATGGTTATTGGAACCAACTTCTAAAGTAGTTATCTTCAGTGGTTCAGCAACCAGACACCTCTCATGGCAATTTTGCCCCTAATGGAGTACCTCTCCAGTTTTCCAGTTAAGAGCAGTTTTGTGGGTATGGAACTAAGGCAGACACAGGAGAAGCTGACAAGACAAGTTCAGTAGCACAAAAACCCTTTCCAAATGCAAAGCTCCCACCTGTAGCTCTACTGGCTCGGACACAAACGATATGGGTTCAGACCTGTGTGCCCCATCAACAGATGTCACAGTCAAGAGACTCTGGAGACAATGAGGATCTTGTCCTTATCCACAATGGTGTGTTGAATGAAGTTCTCAACAGATCTAAGTGAGGCATCACAGAGAACCTAGTACCTCCATAGAATATGGACACAGGCAGGGTCAAAAAGGAAAATAATTTGTTCTTGTTTAGGGTATCACCTCTTACAGACCCTAGGCTGGAAGTTTCTGACCTCACGGAACAAGCATGGATGAAGTGTTCTTCATCTCTGCAGTAGAAACAGAGACCCTTGGCACGACGATGTTCCCATCGCAGCTCAGACATCTTGATCTGGTCCACCTGCAAAGGTTCAGGAGCAGGAGTGTTAACTGGAAACTGTCACAATTCACTTCCATAGAGCATTCCTGGAACCTGAGATCAATCCGAGTAGTCAAGGAAATCAGGTCATCCAGTACGGCAGGAACATAATGGCCAGCAAGTTTATCCTTAATCTTCCTGGATAAACTTTCCCAAAAGCTGGCACCTAATGCCTGGTTATTCCATTCCAGTTCTAAGGAGAGGGTACGGAATTGAACCTCATACTATCTGACAGTCTGAACATCTTGCCACAGCTGGAGAATAGAGGATAACAAAGAAGTGACATGGTCCAGCTCTCATCAAAAACTTTCCTGAAGACCTTAAAGAAGTCTAGGACATTGAAGATAATCGAGTCATCTCTCTTAGGCTAGGGTCACAGTTGCATTTTTTACAAGCGTTTTTGGAGACCTGCGTTTTCAAAAACGCATGTAAAAAACGCACCCATAGGCCCCCATGTTAAAAAACGCATGCCCTAATATCAAAAAAGCATGTGTGACAGTACCATGCGTTTTTGGTGCATTTTCAAAAACGCATGCGTTTTTTAATATGGGGCCTTATGGGAAACGCATGCAAAAACGCATGTACAATTAGTGCCATTCAAAAATGCATGCGTTTTCCATAGGAGCCCATGTTAAAAAAACGCATGCGTTTTTTTAACATGGGCTCCTATGGAAAACGCATGCGTTTTTGAATGGCACTAAATGGTACTAATTGTACATGCGTTTTTGCATGCGTTTTCCATAGGGGCCCATGTTATAAAAACGCATGCGTTTTCTACAAAAATGCATGCGTTTTTCAAAACGCACCAAAAAATAGTACATGCACTATTTTTTGGTGCAGATTTAAAAACGCAGCCAAAAACGCAGGGAGACATCACACACCTTAAAAAACTCATGCTGACATGAAAAAAACGCATGAGTTTTGTAAAATCACTAAAAAAAACTCATGTCAACTGTGACCCCAACCTTATACAGGGACGTGACCCACTCAGCGGCCTCTCGACTGGGAAGCAACATCAGGAATGCCACTGTAGAAAAACTGGTGTGCCAAGAGTTCAAAGTGCAGAATGCACTAGTTGACAATCCTCAGCACTCCTTGGAGTCACAATACATATGTAGAGGAGCAGACAAGCTGGGACTGGAACCAGAAACTGGATTATCTGCCAGAGCAAACGGTATTTCAGATGAAGTTGTAGGAGTTAAGGCATTCAGTCATACGTCTACTGACTGCAAATAGGTCAGGAAATGGTCTTATTGCTCCTGTATTTGGGACACCTCTAGTTGCAGACTGATGAGCTGGGTGGCACTGGAACCAGAGGGGTCCATAGCCTGAGCAAACTGTTAAACTCATTGTGAGGAGACCAGCAGGAGTTGACCCACTGGATCACAGGGAATGTTGGCAACTGACCCAAGAATAGGGGATGCAGAGGTAGAAACAGGGAGTCCCTGGACTGGGCAGGTGATGCAGGGACATAGACAGTCACAGTCTCTAGTATAGGCAGGTGACTCAGAGACAGACAAGGGTACATTATCTGGAGTAGGCAGGTGCAGCCAGGATGGCTGTACCAGACAGGATAGCCAATAAAGGCAGGTAAAGAGGGCATAGTAGATACTGGCTGGTATGGGAAGGCAGGTATAGGAGACAGACAAGGGAGAACAGAACCTGACAACTATCTAGCAGCAGGAAGCAACCTAACAGAGCTAATATAGAACATGCTCCTCACCAAAGGTGAACCTAGCCTTTTGATGCTTTCTGCTAATTGAGAGGTTTGGTCACTGTAGAGTGGACTTTCAATCCAAATGCTCTTAAACATCATAAAACTGTATGATGAGACAGATCCTTACCCTGTTCACTGCTGAACTGGCGAGCTATTCCAGCTGCAGTGTTGAAACGATTACCCATGGAGATTCTCTGCATTATACTGTCCTCTCTTGCTTTTGTCTTTTGAGGGTGACCAGCCTTCTTGAGGGACTTGAAATAGTTTGTGATGTTGTAAAGATGCAATATTCTAGGAATCACAGACTTGGAATGACCAAGTTCTGTTGCTATGGCTGATAGGGTAACCTCTTTGGCCTTCATTTATAAAACCTGCTGTCGGAGGGTTTCAGTCCCTTTGGAATGGCACACCATTTTTGTAAAGTGACTGCAAACTGGAAAGTTAGGCTGCTAGTTAAAGGGATCCTGTCACCCCCAAAACACCTGTAAACCTATTAAAACCTGTCCCTAGAGCATATTAACATTTTCCCTACACTGTTTTTACCTCCTAAATGCAGTAAATGACATTGCATAAAAAC
Source organism: Allobates femoralis (assembly GCA_033576535.1). Lineage (NCBI taxonomy): Eukaryota > Metazoa > Chordata > Amphibia > Anura > Aromobatidae > Allobates > Allobates femoralis. The sequence continues at coordinate 132,007,828 of JARQOC010000002.1, read as the reverse complement.
GTTTTATAAGTACCTGATTACTGATGATAATGAGTGACTATCTATTCATAGTCACTCATCAAGACTGCCCCTCTGCTTCATAGCACGCCTGAATAGGCGTGATCTTCATAGCAGATTCAAATTGCCGCCTCCCTGCTGTGCCCTGTGTCGTCCGAGGCTGCTGTGTGGCTGGGTGACGCGATCCGCGTCATTCCCCGCGCCGGGTGACGTATTTACACCGGCGCCGCGCTGTCGGCTTCAAAATGCACACTGCGCATGCCCACTGTTTGCTATTGCACTGTTGTTGATGCGTTTTCAGCAGGTCCCGTATTGCAGTGAAATGCAGTGACGTTGGCTGTCCCAGCTAAGTCGATGCATTTCAAAATTTGGCATTCATATGATCTGTTTTGTGCGGATCTGCTTGGGCTCAAAAGCGGATCTGCACAAAGAATGAGCATGTCAATTCTTTTGTGTTATCTGCTGCGCTATACTCACCTCCCCGTGCTCCCAAGGTGATCTCCAGCAATGTCCTCTCATCCCGGAGGCCACAGGACCGGTGAGAGTTGTCTGTTTGGTATTCGAGGACCTGGCACTGCACCATGTGACTGAGTGACATCACTCATCACTGAAGCCTCCGGGAATGAGAACATTGCTGGAGATCATCGTGGTAACATGGGGAGGTGGAGGTGAGTAATAGTGCAGTAGATAACGCCACACATTCACACACACAAGTTTGCACAAAATGCTGTATGTGAATGTAGCCTTAGGTGTTTTATTCCTTTCCAGCATGGTTGGTGTATACCATTGCTACACTCCATAATAAAGAACAAATATAACATTAGAACACTACACTAACTAAGGCTTTCTTTTTTTTCCAGATGTGATGTCAGATCTCTGGTAAAGTCCATTTTAATAGATATCTCTCTTTGCTAGTTCATTAATTGCTTTTTTCTATTGATTAGTTGTAAAAATAATTCATATTTATACCTGCCTATTTTAATCTGTTTGTTATTCAATCATTTTCATGTTGTACAAATATTTCTTGAAAGTAAGACATGTTTTTATTTAATAATAGATTTAAAATGTTTACATTGACCTTAATCACAGGTATCCTGAAAGAATGTTTCTTTAATACCTTTATTTAGCCTGACAAAAAAAATAGTAGACAATCGTGCATTGATTTCTATGAGTCAAAGAGGCAGCATTTACATTTGTATTTTATTATCACCACTTTGGATCCTGATGTTAAAAGGAAAACAGATCAATTTAATTAGCAAATCTTCAAAAGTGAGTTATCTATTTTCTTGGTTTATTACACTGACTCAGGACATATTTGGATAAGATGTGATATTGACCTTTAAAGGGAACCTGTCAGTCGATTCATGCTGTCCAGGGTCCTGTAGGCATTTACATTAGGTCTATGGAGGTGCGCTGCCCATAGACCTAATGTAAATGCCTACAGGACCTCGAACAGCGGCAGATACTATACGTACATTACATACAGTATCTGCTCTACTGTCAGGGGAGCCGCGGCTTCATTCATAAATTAGTACAAAGCCGACAATAGCCGGCTTACTGTAAATGGGTTATTAACCCCTGACATGTTGAGAGGAGTGGACACTGGACAGCATGTCTCCTGGGGGGAAAGGCACCCCCTAGAGACATGTTGCCAACAGCTAATATTAATAATTAATGTTTTTATACACATTTAACACTTTGCTTATCCTGCTGCAGGGATGAGCAAAGTATACACTGTGTTCCAAATTATTATGTTATAAATGTTCTTTTTCTCTGATTTTTCTAAATGCTTGGTGCAAATGACAGTCAGGGTAATTAAAGTCATCACCCGTTAGAGTATACATCAAATTTTATTGAAGAAAGCTCCCAATGATAACAGTATAATTTTCAAAATTAAAAAAACTCTAAAAGCACTGTTCCAAATTATTACACACAGTAGAGTTTGTAAACATTTGATATGTTTGAAAGAACTGAAAATGCTCATTTGTTGAATTTGCAGCATTAACAGGTCACATTCACTGAAATAAAAAGCTATTTAACTCCAAAACATCCTAACAGGCCAAGTTATATGTTAACATAGGAACCCTACTTTGATATCACCTTCACTAGAAAGACATAGCTGAACTAGAGCGGGTCCAGAGAAGAGCGACAAAAGTCATTAGAGGACTAAGGGGTCTGCAATACCAAGACAGGTTATTAAACTTGGGGTTATTTAGCTTGGAAAAACGAAGGCTTTGGGGTGATCTTATAATAATGTATAAATATATGAGGGGACAGTACAGAGACCTTTCTAATGATCTCTTTACTCTTAGGCCTGAGACTGGGACAAGGGGGCATCCTCTACGTCTGGAGGAAAGAAGGTTTAATCATAATCACAGACGCGGATTCTTTACTGTAAGAGCAGTGAGACTATGGAACTCTCTGCCACATGATGTTGTAATGAGTGACTCACTACTAACATTTAAGAAGGGCCTGGATGCCTTTCTTGAAAACTATAATATTACCAGTTATACATACTAGATTCTTTGATAGGGCGTTGATCCAGGGAATTAGTCTGATTGCCGTATCTGGAGTCAGGAAGTAATTTTTTTCCCCCAATGTGGAGCTTAGTGTTGCCACATGGTTTTTTTTTGCCTTCCTCTGGATCAACATGTTAGGCTATGGGTTGAACTAGATGGACTTAAAGTCTTCCTTCAACCTTAAAAACTATGTTACTATGTTACTATGTTACAATTCTAGCATCCATTTATATTGTGAGTTTCTGGAGAGTTTCTGCATGTATTTGTTTGGATGATGTCAGAATAGCCTCCCAGAGTTGCTGTTTTGATGTGAACTGCCTACAACCCTCATAGATCTTTTGCTTGATTATACTCCTAAGGTTCTCTATAGGGTTGAGGTCAAGGGAAGATGGTGGCCACACCATGAGTTCATCTCCTTTTATGCCCATAGAAGCCAATGGCACAGAAGTATTCTTTGTAGCATGAGATGGTGCATTGAGATGCATGAGGAGAAGGAAAGAGAACATGCTGGAGCTGGAGCTGTATAATCTCCCTCTAGGAATACGCCAAGACCAGGGCACCAGAGTCCTAGACTACTCTGGAATTGCAAACCCAGGTAGCAGAATGTGGAGGCCGAGGGACTGCAAGTCCTCTGGTCACCCTTACAGCATCAGCCGCACCACATTACAGAGAGCTCAAAGCTGGGACTAAGGAACAGCATATAACGGGGCTCGCAATGCATGCTGGTTGGAGCAGCTGCAGAAAAGAGATCAGCTCATAAACTGTTCAATCCCCAAACAGGAGGAAAGAGAAGAAAGCCTTATTTTACCCACATAGTGGAGCAGACTTCACTTGCTTCTGGACAGACAGGATTACCAATAATAGAAATCCGGGATCCATATCATAAAAAGAATCTGCTAAATTCCTCAAAAAGACATATGTAACCTACATTAGAACTTTAGCTATGATAACAACCACAAAGGGACGTTTTCTCTGCAATTGTATATTTTATTTACGGAAAGATTGCACACAAACCCACATAAAACCTGTCCCCATAAAACCATAGAAGAGCAATGTGGCAGTCAGCATATAAACAAATATATGGTAAGTACAAATGATAACCACATGGCATCAAGTGAACATATCATATTGGCACAGTATGTACAGTAAAATTGCTCTGGCAAAGATTATATTCACAAAAAATATAACTTCCCCTTCACAGTAATAAGAAGCATTACCAGCAGAATGTAAAGTTTTTTTTAATTTGTCCCTCTCACTATGTCACTCAAGATCTAGTAGCCACACTAACCATAAAGCCCAGCGCGTTTCGATCTCGCTTCATCAGGAGATTCTGGGGCAGTGTAGCAGTCACCTTAAATACCTATTTTACCGCCCACACACCTGTTGGTGTTAATCAGCTCGCACATCGCTGCTCCCTGCAGCATCCACCGGACCCCCACCTTTCCGGAAGTGATGACTGCGCATGTCACTACACTGCATTCTCTGATTGGATGCAAGGAGGCCAGGGGAGGTGGGGGAGATACAGCGATGACGCGCACGCACACCAGCAGCGGTGGTGCCATGTTTGAAGAGGGCAAATTGCCCTCCTATCATATTATGCTCAATTTGCCAGCATGAACCTTAAAAGTTTCACAGGCAGACCTGCACAAACAGGAATGGGGACACCACTCAGTAGTTAGATGTATATGAAATCACGTGTAAAACACATGAGCAACAAAAATGTTCACCCCTCTGTTAATCCATACACTAGAACCAAGTACAAAAACTTATCAAATTACAATATTACATAACATTGTCTATTTCCATATTTATATACAAGTCCAGGAGCGCAAAGCTCACTGGATCTAAAAATTACATAGTAGACAACCTAATGATTCGAATTTTCGCTCAGATTTATTCTACTTCTACTGAATACTTGATTACATGTCAGTCATTTATGTTATGTACGTTTTCTAGTACTAAAATATGTTCATGTATGTGGTTGTACTATAGCAATGTGCTTGAGAATATTTGTGATAGGGCAGGGACACACTGTCCGACAGTAGGGATGGGCGAATCTACTCGCTAGGACTCGTTACTCGGCGAGTAGTAAGGGACTCGCAGGACTCGGTACTCGGCGAGTTTCCCAGTGATGACTCGCACGAGTCCAATGCAAATCAATATCAATCCTAGTTTTGTCAGAAACGCTGACAAAACTAGGATTGCCATTGTTTGCATTAGACTCGGCTACTGTGCCAGTGATAGCAGGGAAACTCGCAAATAACTGCTGTTTCTTTGCGAGCCGAGTCCAGCTGTCTTCTCTGTGCAGCTCCAGGGTCCTAGAACCTGCCTGCTCACAGAGATGATGTAGCAGTGCTGAGATTATTCTCAGTCTGCTCATTCCCTGTGCATGTAGCAGAGAGGACATCGCGTTTTGGACTACGTCGGACGGAAGAGGATTTTTTTAATTAAAGATGGAGTCCCTAATGGCTTTTTTTTTTATTTCAAATAAAAATTTTTTTCTGTGTTTTTTTAACCCTTTATTGGAGATTCTTAGTGGCTGGGTCAAACGTGGCCTGACATTAAGAATCTCGGGCTTAATACCAGCTTGTATAACAAAGCTGGTATTAACCCCTTTATTACCCAGCGTGCTACCGCCACCAGGGCCGCTGGAAGAGCGGGGTTCAGCGCCAGAGGATGGCGCTTCAATGAACGCGCCATCTTCTGGGGCGGCTGCGGGCTGCAATTTGCAGCGGGGGGTGCCCAGAAAGCTTGGGCATCCCTGCGCTGCGGATTCCAGCCCTCAGCTGCTTAGCTGTACCTGGCTAGACATAGAAATTGCGCGGAGCCCCACGCATTTTTTTAAAATTATTTAATGAATTTCAGAGTCAGAGTCTCAGAGTCAGAATCTCAGAATTTCATGAAATATTTAAAAAAAATGCGTGGGGCTCCGCGCAATTTCTATGTCTAGCCAGGTACAGCTAAGCAGCTGGGGGCTGGAATCCGCAGCGCAGGGATGCTCAAGCTTTCTGGGCACCCCCCGCTGCAAATTGCAGCCCGCAGCCGCCCCAGAAGATGGCGCGTTCATTGAAGCGCCATCCTCTGACGCTGAACCCCGCTCTTCCAGCGGCCCTGGTAGCGGTGGCACGCTGGGTAATAAAGAGGTTAGGGCCAGCTTTGTATTATCAGCTGGCCCTAAGCCCGAAATTTATGGTGGTCACGCCAATATTAGACATGACCGCCATGAATTTCTATTAAATTGTTTTAAAAAAAACACAACACAAAGAAAATTTTTTATTAGAAATAAAAAAAAAAGCCATTAGGGACTCCATCTTTAATTAAAAAAATCCTCTTCCGTCCGACGCAGTCCAAAACGCGATGTCCTCTCTGCTACATCCCCTGTGTATAGATATAGATCTCTATGCACAGGGAATGAGCAGACTGAGAACAATCTCAGCTCTGCTACATCATCTCTGTGCACAGACATTCATGTCTGTACACAGGGAATGAGCAGACTGAGAACAATCTCAGCACTGCTACATCAGGCAGCAGGCGGGCTCTAGGACCCTGGAGCTGGCAGCCAGCACAGAGGAGACAGGACTCTTATCTGTGCGAGTCAGCCAGTCAGCGATTACTTACAAAGTAAACGAGCAATGCAAATAAATGACAAAACTAGGATTGCTTCAGGCTGAAGCTTCCGAGACACATCTGCGATTTGTAAATCTCACACTACTTGCTATTACTCGCTTCCCCATTCATTAACATTGGACTCGCTAGACTCGCAACGAGTAGCGAGTCCTGGGCTCGGACTCGCTAGAGTCAAGCGATTCCGAGTAATTTAGGATTCGCCCATCACTATCCGACAGACATCCGAGTTTGACGGAGGAGTCTCGGAAAGGGCTGTAGCAGTGACCCTGAACGGCTTCTCCTTATCTGGACTTAAGGTTGGAACTGGACTTCGCTTCTGGATATTCCTAGCTATTACTGTGCCATTTCCTGGACCAGACCCCTGATGGTTTTGACCTCTCTTTACTACCAGTAATTAGTAATATTATTATATTTACATTCCATTACTACAGCCTGTTTTCTGCACACCAGAGATTAGTTATTACTGTAGTGACTTGCACCACAGTCAGATGTTTATGACCTTCAGTACACCGGGATATGTTATCACATAAAAAAAGTAATAGTCAGTATCTCATTATTAAAAATGTATTTAAATATTTATTTAAAGTACGGTATATTTTTTCTTTTTATAATTATAAAACATTTCCCCAATGAAAAAAACAATAACATATTTACCGTAGCTTGTTTTGGTATTTACGTGTACAATGACTGCAAATTGTGAATATTTGTATTCAGTTACGGGATATCAGGTAAAGTACATGCTCTTGAGCCTAATTGAATTAACAATAATTAGAAGCATGCAATCTGATTTTAACAGTTTTCTATAAATAGTTTAGTCTGTTGAATATAAAGCACTCATGGGTCTAATACCATGGAGAAGGCTGCTGTACTGCAATATATTTTATTGCTATTGTTAATGAAGTGTAATTTTCATTTGTTGATAAAGCCAATATTTCAAGTTTCCAATAGTGCAGATCTTAGCATAATGGTTTATTTACGCTTAATTCAATTATTAAAAGTAAAGTATTGTAAGGAGGGAAAGGAGAGGTAAACCTTCAGTAGTGATGAGTGAGTGTAGTCGTTACTATTCACTACTCACATGGATAGTACAGTACTAGTGATACTCGTTACTTTGAGAGTATCCCTGGTGCTGATGAGTGATGTGTTAATAGTTATCGATCTGACACATATTGCCAGCTCTCTTCAGTGAGTCGTCACCCCTGTGACAGCAGATTGAGTGTTAGTCTCTCTCTTGGGGGCACTGCAAGGTGTTTCATGCAGTGAAAACTCAAAAAAGCCCACCCTGCAGCCCTGAAAATGTTGGGATAGAAGAGGTGTACCACGGTCCGCGCCGCTATATCCAAAAAAACTCACATGGGAGTCAGGGTTTTCACAAGTAATTCCTTTTCCTTTATTCCTTCACTCCAACGCGTTTCGGTGCCCCACCTGGCACCTTCCTCAGGCACCCTCCAGCCCTGTCCTGCTAATACTCGTTTTATAGCTGGATGTGTGTGGGCAGAGCCTATCCCTAATTGATTGACATTGGACTCGCTATTCAGATGAGTACGTGAGTATTACAAAGTACTCGTTAGGAGTATAGCGATTAGGGATATTTCACTACTCACTCATCACTAACCTTCTCTCACATATTGAATAAGGACTGCTTTGAAAGTGTATACATGTTTCTTTAACTAGCCTGAGACACTACTCAGTGTTTTAGGTGTTTCTGCTTGTACATAAATGTACTGAATATTTTTCATACTTTATTGTGTGCATTTTCCCTTTCCTTACAGATTATACTCGCGAAAATCTAGCAAATTCATGTTAGCTATTTTAATTACAGTCTTTACAAATAAAGTTGTTCATAGCTGAGCAACTATATGAAAGTTGCTAACCTGCCAAACGTTAATTTGGCTGGGAGTGTCATGTGATCAGCTTAGGGCATAGATAGAAATCATGGAGCCCCATATGAGAAGTCCTAATTGGGCCCCCTGCCACTCCCAAAAGAGAAATTGTAACTATCCAGCAGCTTCACAGCAGACGATGTTTCACAACTTTGCAGCACTTAAAGTCATTTTGTTCCTAATGAAGGATTCAGTGTTCCCAAGGGGCAATAAGATACCCCTTTAATGGCCATCATAAAGTGTGATGCCATCAATAGTGCCTCCCAAACACAGCATTATGTCCCCAAAGTGATGGACCCAACAGTCCCCCACACAAAGTATGATGGCCCTGACAAAGTCCTCCCAACCAGTAAGAGGTCCCTACACAATATGATGATCCTCCATACGTTATACCGTGCGTATGGAAAGTATTCAGACTCCTTTAAATTTTTCATTCTTTGTTTCATTGCAGCCATTTGGTACACTCAAAAGTATAAATTTTTTTCTCATTAATGTACACTCTGCATCCCATCTTGACTGAATAAAAACAGAAATATAGATATTTGTGCAAATTTATTAAAAAAGAAAAACTGACATACCACATGGTCATAAGTATTCAGACCCTTTGCTCAGTATTGAGTAGAAGCACCTTTTGAGCTAGTACAGCCATGAGTCTTCTTAGGAATGGTGCAAAAAGTTTTTCACACCTGGATTTGGGAATCCTCTGACATTCTTCCTTGCAGATCCTCTCCAGTTCTGTCAGGTTTGATGATGAACGCAAAGTGTACAATAATGAGAAAAAAAATTAACTTTTTTGAATTTACCAAATGGCTTCAATTAAACAAAGAGTGAAAAATTTAAAGGGGTTTGATGGTCTCTTGTGCTCGTTGTCTTGAGTTGGCTTACAGTGTTGTCCTACATAACTCCATTGAGTTTCCAAGGAAGGGGTTTTAATTTCCTATTGACATTGTAGAGCACCAAGCATTCACAGATGTGGGGCTTTGAGTCATAGGCTTTACATTAGTCAATCCAGGCTGTACTGAGATTGATCCATCTGGATCTTGAGCTTTGAGCGACTGCTCTCTCTGCCAGCAGCTGGTGCTTAGAGCCTCTGGCATTGTTCCCAATGTCATGTGAATTGGTACATGACTATATCTAAATATATATATATATATATATATACATACACTGAACTCCAGCATTTCTTTTGACGTCATTAATTACTAGTGTATCTCAATGAATTGGAATATCATCAAAGAGTTAATTTATTTCAGTAATTCAATACATAAAGTGAAACACATTTAAGGAGTCATTACTAACAGAGTGATCTATTTCAAGTGTTTATTTCTGTAAATGTTGATGATTATGGCTTAGAGCCAATGAAAACCCAAAGGTCATTATCCCAGAAAATTAAAGTAGGGGGGATGAGGGTTACAAATTGTGCTGTCGTATCAAAGGGTGAATATAATATTGATTTATTAGTCAACGCATTTCAGGGTTCCTGAAACATGGCAATATTATATTGATTTTTTACATATTCTAATTCATTGAGATGCACTAGTACTTTATGATCAAATGTAAAATTTACATATTTTATTCATGTCCTTTGTTCTTATTTCCGTTTAAGCTTTACATATCCCTGTGGCGTAACCTACATCTAGGATTTTTCTTCTTTGAATATTTCTCATAGACAATAGTGACAGCTATGAAGTAAATCACTTGTTCTAAAAAAAAACTACGGTATATTGTATTAGCAAACAACTATATTACATTTGCACTCAGCCAAAACTATATTCCAAGGAAAGGTTGCCAGAGTATATTGTAATGTTTCAATAGGCACCCAATTACTACATGGAGACCAAAATTTTGTTCTGTTTGGCTTCTGTCTGGCAAGTATGAGTTTGCTTACAATTTGTTAAACTGTTTAGAAAAGTGCAGTGATTTCAGATTAAGAGGGACATTGCAAAATAATTCAATTGCGTGCTATACATGGATCCTGAACCCTCTGGTGGAAGAACGCCATATATCCATCATAATTATAGTAACTATTAGATGTTTTGTGAGGTCAAACAATAATGGCCACAAATGCAGATTGTAAGGCTGCTTTCACATCATTTTTTTGTAATTTGCGGCAGGTCTGGCAGATTTTGCCACATCTGCAACATAACAGCTGACATGTAACAAGCCCCATTCATTCTCTCTGGGACTTAGGGTCAGGTGTGTCAAGCGCGGTTTTGCCGCATCCGGCACTTGCTGCACTTGCGTCATGTAAAAAAAATGCTGATATCAGTGTTTTTTTGGTGCTGCCGCAAGTGCCGAATTTGCCGGTTCCGGCAAACCAGACAGCAAGTCTCATAGAGAATGAATGGGTCTTGACGCAAGTTGGCCATATGCGGCAGATGCGGCAAAATCTGCTGGACCTGTTGCGAATTACAAAAAACACTGATGTGAAAGCTCTTACTCAGCGTAATTTAAAGAGGATCTATCAGCAGGACCAAATCTCAGCTATATATATATTATTTATATAGGACCATTAATCCCATGGTGCTGTACAGGAGAAGGAGTTACATAAAAACATTTACATATAGTTTGTAGTAAACATATTAACAATAACAAACTCGTACAGAGGGGAGAAGACCTTGCCCTTGCAGGCTTACCTTCTACAGGATAATGTGGAGGAGACAGTAGGTTGGGGAGCAGCAGCTTCGATGGGGGTGAGATGGCAGCTCCCAGTGATGGTGAGGTGGCAGCTATGGTGGTAGTGAGGCGGCAACTCTGGTAATGGTAAGACACTGCAGCATGGTCATTGCAGGCTGTAAGCTTTCTTGAAGAGATTGCTTTTCAGGTTCTGTTTGAAGGACCCGAGGGTGGTGGATAATCGGACGTGTTGAGGTGTGGAATTCAAGAGGATGGGGGATATACTAGAGAAACCTTGGAGGCGATTAGGTGAGGAATGAATAAATGTAGAAGAGAGGAGGAGGTCTTGGGAGCATCAAAGAATAGGAAGATATTGTGAGATTAGTTCCAAGATATAGGGAAAGGACAAGTTATTGATGGCTTTGTAGGTCAATGTTAGGAGTTTGAACTGGATTCATTGGGGGACTGGGAGCCAGTGAAGAGACTTGCAGAGGGGAGAAGCAGGGGAGTAGTGAGGAGAGATGTGGATTAGTTGGGCAGCAGAGTTGAGGGCAGACTTGAGAGGTGCAAGAGTATTAGCATGGAGGCCACAGAGGAGAATTTTGCAGAAGTCAAGGCAGTAGATGTACAAGTGTTTTAGTAGATTGAGGGCTGAGGAAAGGACGGATTCTGGAAATATTTTTGAGCTGGAGGCGACAGAAGATGGTGAGAGTTTGGATGTGCGGTTTGATGGACAAGGAAGGATCAAGAGTTACTCCGAGGTAGCAGATTTCAGGTGCGTGAGAGAGCGTGATGCCATTTACCAAATTAGATAGATCAGGCAGGGAAGATGCATGAGATGGAGGAAAGATGATGAGTTCAGTTTTGTCTACATTAACTTTTAAGAAACCAGAGGTGAAGAAGGAGAATATGGCTGAGAGACACTCTTTGATTCAGGATAACAGAATGGTGACATCTGGGCCAGAGAGGTAGATCTGAGTGTTATCAGCGTACAGCTGGTACAGGAAGCCAAGGGACTTTATGAGTTGTCCTAGACCAGGGGCATAAATGGAGAAAAATAGGGGCCCCAGCACAGAGCCTTGAGGGATTCCAACAAAGAGAGGGCGAGATGAGGAAGTAGTGTGGGAGTGGGAAATGCTAAATGTGTGGTCGGAAAAGTATGGGGTGATCAGGAGAGGGTAAGGTTTTTATTTCCAAGGGAAGAGAGTATGTGTAGTTGGAGGGAGTGATCAACTGTGTTGAAGGCAGAGGACAGATCTAGAAGGAGGAGAGTGGAGAACTGTCTGTTATCTTTGGCTGTAAGTCGTTGGTAATTTTGGTCAGGGCAATTTCGGTGGAGTGGTAGGGCGAAAAGCCAGATTGGAGGTTGTAAAGGAGAGACTTAGATGAGAGGTGGGTGGATAAGGAAGATACAATGTTTGTAAAGTAGGTCTGTCTAGCAGAGGTGAGGGATGATTTGAAGGCGAGTGTTGCTTGTTTGAATGCAATAAAGTCGTCTTCCAGGTGCATTTTCTTCCAACGCTGCTCTGCAACCCTTGACATTTGCTAAAGTTTTTTTGTGAGGTTGTTATGCCGGGTTTCCTATTGATTCGCTGCACTTTGCCATGCACGAGAGGGGCGATCGAATCTAAGGCTAATGTGAGGGTGGCATTATAGAAATCAGTGGCACTATTCTTGTCGTGGAGTGAAGATATGGAAGACAGAGGTAGAATAGAGTCTGAGAGTCTGTGGATGTCTAACTGTTCAAAGTTTCTGCGAGGATGTGGTAGTGGTTGGACATTGGAGGGTGAGGAGAACAAGGATGGGAAGGTTAGTAGATGGTGGTCAGATAGGGGGAAGGGGGAGGTTGTGAGATTGGATAGAGAACAGAGGCAGGTGAAGATGAAGTCTAATGTATGTCCGTCTGTATGGGTGGCTGAGGAGGGCCACTGAGTAAGGTCAAAGGATGAAGTAAGCGACAGGAATTTAGAGGCTGCTGGCTGGTGGGTGTCAGCAAGAATGTAATAATGTAATGGCCATGACATTTGTAAGCCTAGTAACACACATAGTCCTGAAAATTTCCTTTATAAGCAGGTTTTAATTGCACATAGCGCATTATCCCATACACACATCCAGACTGCATACATGAGGTTTTTAGATAGGACCCAGTAGAGTGAAAAAACCTTGATATCAGTTACTGGGCTTACAAATGTCATGGCCATTACATTTAACTAATTTTCCACATTTATTCCTAGATAGCTTTCAATAGCTTTCCAATATGTTCTTGGTTCCTGTTCACACAATGCAATAATACTTGTTAGCCATAGGCTTTTTCCTTGAAGACATGAAGTGCTGGTGTGCAGCGGAATCTCTGTAGGTATATTTTCATGCTAGCACCCACCACTAGAGGTGTGCGCCCATCTTTGTATATTATTAATACTTTTAGCCACAACTGTATACAGTACAGACCAAAAGTTTGGACACACCTTCTCATTCAAAGAGTTTTCTTTATTATCATGACTATGACAATTGTAGATTCTCACTGAAGGCATCAAAACTATGAATTAACACATGTGGAATTAAGTACTTAACAAAAAAGTGTGAAACAACTGAAAATATGTCTTATATTCTAGGTTCTTCAAAGTAGCCACCTTTTGCTTTGATTATTGCTTTGCACGCTCTTGGCATTCCCTTGATGAACTTCAAGAGGTAGTCACCAGAAATGGTCTTCCAACAGTCTTGAAGGAGTTCCCAGAGATGCTTAGCACTTGTTGGCCCTTTTGCCTTCACTCTGCAGTCCAGTTCACCCCAAACCATCGCAGCACCCCATCACTCTCCTTCTTGGTCAAATAGTCCTTACACAGCCTGGAGGTGTGTTTGTGGTCATTGTCCTGTTGAAAAATTAATGATGGTCCAACTAATCGCAATCCGGATGAAATAGCATGCCGCTGCAAGATGCTATGGTAGCCATGATGGTTCAGTATGCCTTCAATTTGAATAAATCCCCATGAATGTCACCAGGAAAGCAGCCCCACACCATCACACCTCCTCCTCCATGCTTCATGGTGGGAACCAAGCATGTAGAGTCAATCCGTTCACCTTTTCTGTGTCGCACAAAGACAAGGTGGTTGGAACCAAAGATCTCAAATTTGGACTCATCAGATCAAAGCACAGATTTCCACTGGTCTAATGTCCATTCCTTGTGTTCTTTAGCCCAAGCAAGTCTCTTCTGCTTGTTGCCTGTCCTTAGTAGTGGTTTCCTAGCAGCTATTTTACCATGAAGGCACAAAGTCTCTTCTTAACAGTTGTTGTAGAGATGTGTCTGCTGCTTGAACACAGTGTGGCATTGACCTGGTATCTAATCTGAGCTGCTGTTAACCTGTGATTTCTGAGGCTCGTGACTCAGATGAACTTATCCTCCGCAGCAAAGGTGACTCTTGGTCCTCCTTTCCTGGGACGGTCCTCATTTTTCATTACTTAGAATTTATATTATGGCAAGAAAAAAAGCAGCTGTCTTTTCAGTAGGACTATCAGCTGTGTTTCCACCAGACTTCTGCACAACACAACTGATGGGCCCAACCCCATTTATAAGGCAAGAAATCCCACTTATTAAATCTGACAGGGCACACGTGTGAAGTGAAAACCATTTCCGGTGACTACCTCTTGAAGCTTATCAAGAGAATGCCAAGAATGTGCAAAGCAGTAATCAAAGCAATAGGTGGCTACTTTGAAGAACCTAGAATATCAGACATATTTTCAGTTGTTTCACACTTTTTTAAGTAGTTAATTGTACATGTGTTAATTCATAGTTTTGATGCCATCAGTATGAATCTACAATTTTCATAGTCATGAAAATAAAGAAAACTCTGTGAATGAGAAGGTGTGTCCAAACCTTTGGTCTGTACTGTATATATGCAAAAAAAAATAGATCAGCACTGCAATATAGGGTGCAAATCAACCGAGCAGTGAGCAGTCTTCAGTACTCCTTATACTGTACATACAAGAAACAAAAGTGGTTGCAGCACTCCAAGTAAAGATGACAAACTTAATCCTTTATTTTGGCCTTGGGTACAGGATGGCTATATTTCGGGCACACACATCCTTTGTCCAGGCAGGATAAAGCGCGTATGTGCCCGAAACATAGCCATCCTTTACCCAAGGTCAAAATAAAGGCTTGAGTTTGTCATCTATTCTTGGAGTGCTGCAGCCACTTTTGTTTCTTGCATATATACAGTACATGTATATATAATATTCTCTTGTAAAAATACGATTTTAATCGATATCCCACTGAATCACTGAATATCGTATACCAAGTCAATCTCTTAAGTTTTGACAACACTGAATTTCATGGAACATTTTTGAACCCATAACATGAGAGTAAGGTTAATGATATAATTTTCATTACAAAACCTTCGGTTTTATTCAAATCATTTGAGGCAAAAATGAATACACCCCACATCAAAAACTATTATATCTAGTATTTTGAATGACATCCACTAGAACAGCACTAGGTCTTTTAGGCATGGAATGAACAAAGTGCAAACATAATGTATAGTGATGAGTGAATCTACCCATCACTATTTGGTACTCATATGGATATTGCAGTTTTCAGGCTACTCTGTACTTGCCTAGAGTTTGGATGTTCACTTCGTGAGGTTCAAGTGTCCCACCCAGCATGTTTGACGCATGATTTTCAGCCACCAAACATGCTGTAATTGCTTTCCAATCACAGTAAAGCCATAGCCATCTTTGTTGTAGCATTTATGTAATTGGCTGGCCGCTCAGCATCATAGGGGCTATATAAACCTTGCCTCCACCATCTTGCTTACATTGCATACAGATACAACGTAGTGTAAGCATAGGGAGAGATTGAGCAGTGTCTAGGTAGAGTGTTTCTGGCACCTAAATATAACACAACAGCTCTTTTAAGAGTAATTGTTAACTGACTGTAGTGTAGGAAGAGTTTTTGGAGCAGGGAGAGAAAAAGCAGAGTAGCGATCCAGTACCTGCATATTAGACAAAGAACTTTTTTAAAAGCTGCTTCAATGCAACAATAGATCCGGCTGGCTGAATATAATGTAGGAAGAGTTTTTGGACAGGGAGAGAGAAAGCAGAGAAGTGATACGGTACCTGCTAATTAGACCAACAGCTCTTTCTAGAGCTAAATTTTTACTGCATATTGTGTACTATATAAAAGAGTACTCCTATTTTTTTGTGTCCTTTAAAAACCACTTAGTCTTCTGCCACCCCTAACTTTTGGGGTCTCATTTTGATTGTCCTGGAATTAAACCTCCAAAATATTAACAGTATACTAGTGAGCTCCTACAAGTTCTATCAAATAGAGTAGTCCTATTCTTTGGTGTCCTTTAAAAATACTGGGGCTTCCATCACCCCCTAATTTATCGGGTCACATTTTTCTTGACCAGTGAAAATAAGTCCAAAATCTTAACAGCGTACTAGTGAGCTAAGTTAGGTACGTTAAATAGAGTAGTCCCATTTTTGGTGTCCAATAAAAACCACTGGGCCTTTTGTCACCCCTAATTTTTTGGGTCACATTTTGCTTGGCCTGTAACAAAAAGTCCAAAATATTAACAACATTCTAGTGAGCTACATTAAGTACTGTCAAAAAGTGTACTTCCATTTTTTGGTGTCCGGTAAAAACAACTGGGACTTCTTCCATTCCTAATACTTCCTGCCCACAACCTGCGGTTGCATAGAGACAGCAATCAACAGCAACCAAATCCTCTTTGTTGTCCCCACAAACTGTTCAGTTGTCACTGACCCAGGCACTGGAAAGTAAGCATAAATACCCAGCCATGCACCCACAGGCACAACACTAAACGCCAACATTGTCAGATTGCTAACCCTGGAAATGCCATTACTGTTCATTCTTTTGTGAACACTGAACTTGTGGCTCTTTTTTTGCTAAACAATGCACAGTTCATTTCCAACTGTCTTTCCCTAGACCCTCTTGCGATAGACATTTTGGCCACCAACAAATACTGGTTATGTATCTTTCTCAACCCATGGTACAAGGAGAAATTTTCTTCTCTCATCTCTGAGTCACCAAAGGGTTGCACAATGAATCATTCAAAAGGGCCATTGTAGATCAGATGATGAAAAGGTTACCCTCAGGCGGCGAGGTACTGCCTCTTTTCAACACGAAGGCTTACAGATTAGGGACACACACACCCGGTGCAATACAGGCAGGGGTAAAATGTGAAAAACTGGGCCAGCTTCAATAAACCATCACATCAATAAGGGCTATCTGTGTGTGTAAATATGACAAGAAGGGAGAAGTTGCCAAGATGGTCAAGAAGTACTTAAATGACCATGCCTGCATCCAAGCTGCACACTTGGCTCAACCGTTCTGCTGGGGCAATCATAACAGGCACAAATGCCTCTCAACGAAAAATATAAACAGGCTTAGGCTAGGGTCACACATAGACGTTTTCATCCTCACAGCTAAAATCTTAGTGATTTTCTGCAGAAGCAGACAGAAGGGGACACCGATACCGGTGTCTGGTTCAGCAGAACGGAGAGCCATAGGCAGCCATTCATTACCTGTACCATGGCTGCACACACTCCACTTCGGGGGCGTTTTTCAGTGGTGCACAGGAAACGTTCCAGCCAATGTTTCCTGTGCACCACTGAAAAGCGGCCCTCTAAGCAGAGTGTGTGCAGCCGTGGTACAGGTAATGAATGGCTGCCTATGGCTTTTCGTTCTTCTGAGGCAGACACCGGTATCGGTGTCCCCTTCTGTCCACTTCTGCAGAAAATCACTAAAATTTTAGTGGTGAGGCTGAAAACGTCTATGTGTGACCCTAGCCTTAGTCTCATAAAATTCAACAATGGTCAGATTTCTCCAGACATTGTAAGGCCGGCTTCACATTAGCGTTTGCCGCCGCTACGTATTGCAGCGGGCGAATGCAAGTTGACTGCAAGCACTGCCCATCCCTATGTTTAACATGGGGACGCACGGTGTATGCGGTCAGGTGCGGATGGCCGTGCGTACCCATTGCCCTTCATGTTTGATTTGTATGCATGCAAAGGCTTGTGTACAAAACAAACATTCCTCGCCGCACAGAATCTGCAACCTGTATGCAACAAGTTCAAATTTGGTGCGGACGCGAATGTATGATTTGTACGCAAGTCTCTGCATGCGTACAAATCATACATGGAGGGCAATGGGTACACACGGCCATCCGCACCCAACCGCATACACCATGTGTCCCCATGTTAAACATAGGGATGTGCGGTGCTTGCGGTTTGCTTGCGTTCGCCCGCAGCAATATGCAGCAGCAGCGAGCACTAATGTGAAGCCAGCCTAAGCCCTTGAAAGCAACCCAATGTAAATTCACCCAAAATGTTCATTTTTACAATCTGTCTTAATGTCCATTCCTTCCCATCTAATTTTATTTTGGTTTTTAAATTGAAAGCCTACACCTCCTGCTTTTGCAATATTTACTTCATTGTCAACAGCATCCTACCAATGTTAACAAATGTAATGTTTTTCATCTGAGGCCATTGGTATGGTCTCTTCCTGTGTGTATGACACAGTCCCAAGACCTGATTTTTGGACTGGTGCAACTACTTGACTAGTCCTACTGCTACCAATGTGAATGTATTGTTTTAATTGAAGGTATTGTCATAGTGTAATAGTCTCTTCCTGCGTGTATGAAACAGGCCCCAGGCCATATTTTTAGAAACGCTATGTACTTTCTGCACTATCCTGACTACTGTAGTAGTCCCACTCTTTACCAATTTTAAAAAATTGTTGTCCAGTTGTCCAGGGGTCAAAATGAGACAACTGGTTCTCTTTCCATAAATTGTTGCTTCCCTTAAAATGATCCTAAACCCACAAACTGCCCCCCTCCCACATCTTTAGACCTGTCCCTGCACCCCCTCTTATCATTTCTAGTCATCCCTTTTGCAAAAAAATCGATTTTGTAAAGTAAGAGAAAAAGTTATATTTACTTCCTCCTGTGTGAGTTCTCTCTTTCTGAGGAAGCCGCAATGGGCGGGGCCTGTGTGCTGCTGCCTTGTAATTATGCACGCCCCTCTGCTTGCTGCCTTGCATAAAGCCTAGCCGCGTCATGAAAGGGGCGGAACTAAATCGCGTCATGCCGGAGCCCCGCCCCCTTTCATGACGCAGCCAGACTCTTAGAAGCAGAGAGGGGCGTGCATAATTACAAGGCAGCAGCAGACAGGCCCCGCCTATTTGCGGCTTCCTCAGAAAGAGAGAACTCACACAGGACAAAGTAATATAACTTTTTCTCTTACTTTACAAAATTGATTTTTTCTGCAAAAAGGATGGCTAGAAATGATAAGAGGGGGTGCAGGGACAGGTAGAAAGATACGGGGGGGTCAGTTTGTGGTTTAGGATCACTTTAAATTTTGTCTAAAATTTAGTTTTTTGGGGTATGTTCCATTTTTAGCACATATCTTCTAGGCCTGAGAAATAGGGGTAATACACACTGCAGACCTATTCGAGTCCCATGCTGGGCTGTTTAGCTGAGCTCTGTACCAGTGATTATCCTTGGCTTTAATTCGCTCCATAGACCTATTCAGGTTGCAGCCTGACATGTATTGGAACACGGTATAGAGCTGGGCTTGAAGTCTGCTTCAATTTCATAATTGCAAACTTCTGCAATGGCCTCATCAGCAATTCACCTAGTGGAAGAGCATACATAGGCCTGTTTCACACCTAAGGGTGGTGTGCGTTTTGCTTAATTTGCGTTTTTACTGCTAAAAACGCATAAAAAACGCTAGTGTTTTTGTCCCCATTGATTTCAATGGGAACGCATGTAAAAAGGCATGTAAAAACGCATGTATAGTGCATGTGCGTTTTCAAAAATGCAAAACACATACGTTTTTGCCAACGCAGCCCAAAACGTTTTCCCTGAAGTTTTGGGCAGCATTGGCAAAAACGCGTGCGTTTCGTGTTTTTGGAAAATGCACATGCGTTTTACATGCGTTTTTACATGCATTCCCATTGAAATCAATGGGGACAAAAACGCTAGTTTTTTATGCATTTTTAGCGGTAAAAATACAAAAAAAAACAAATTTAGCAAAAAGCACACCAACCTTAGATGTTAAACCACCCATACACAAAGCCTCGGTTGACTCCACTGAAGGTTGCTGCTGACTAAAAACCATTCCGGGGTTGTCCCACATTTTTACTTAGATAGGGGATACATTTTTAATAGCAATTTACAGTGACTATTGTTGGTAGAAGAACATCCCTGGGTGGGCTGGAGGCAGAAATGAGGCGACTTTCTCCCTTTTCCCAAATCGTTATGTTCCTTAAATTTCATCCAACATTTTGGTTGTTGGGGTATACTCCATTTTCAGGCCATTTCTTTTGGGCCTGAGAAATAGGGGTAAAATGCTCCACATACCTATTTAGATTGCAGCCTTTCATGTATTGGAACACATCCATTCCCAGGTTAAACTGTTTAGTTGAGATCTGTACCAGTGACTATCTTTGAGGTAATATGTTCCGCAGACCAATTCAGGTCACAGCCTGACTCATATTGGAACGCGTCCATTCCTACATTGGACCATTTAGTTTAGCTCTGTACCACTGACAAACCTTAGGGTAATATGCTCTGCAGACTTATTCAAGTCATTGCCTGACATTTATTAGAACACGGTAAAGAGCTGTATTTGATGATAGGTTCAATTTCATAATTGCAAAGTACACCAATGGCCTCATCAGCAATTCGACTTCAGGAATAGCTTGCATGCTTAGAGCCTTAGGCTAGGGTCACACATGGCTGCGTTTTTGGGATGTTTTTGGCAGCCTGCGTTTTTGGGCTGCGTTTTTGCTATTAGGTCTGGTGCAGCCTTTAAAAACGCAAGCAAAAACGCATGCAAAAACGCATGGTACCATTTAGTGCCATGCACTTTTGCATGCGTTTCCCATAGGGCCCCATGTTACAAAAACACATGCATTTTTAAAAATCAACAAAAAAGCACCAAAAACGTTTCATGAGACATTTTTTGGTGCTGAGCCAAAAAACGCATCCAGAAAATGCATGACACTTTGGCCATGCATTTTTTGCATTGGTGCCTGTGGATGCGTTTTTGCATGCGTTTTTCACAAAAGACAAGTGTGAAAAACACATGGAAAAAACGCATACACGACATAAGTGTGACCCTAGCCTTAGTTGACTTTACTGAAGATTTACTGAAAACCATTCCGGGATTGTCCCACATTGTTACTTAGGGATTACATATTACAATTTATAGTAACAATTGTTGGCATAAAAATATCACTGGGTTGTCCAGGGGCCAAAATCAGACAACTGTCTCTCTTTCCCTAAAGTGCCGTTATATTTTGTCTAAATTTATGGTGATTGGGGTATGCTCCATTTTCAAGACATTTTTTCTTGACCTAAGAAATAGAAATATGCTCCACAGACAAATTCAGGTCACAGCCTTACATGTATTGGAACACGACCATTCCCACTTGTCCATTCCCATTTTGGACTATTTAGCTTAGCTCTGTACCAGTGAAGAACCTTGGGGTAATACACTACTCAGACCTATTCAGGTCATAGCCTGACATCTATTGGTACACATCCATTTCCTTGCTGGGATTTTTAGCTGAGCTCTGTGCCAGTGACTATCCTTGAGGTAATACGCTCTACAGACCTATTCAAATCGCAGCCCAACACGTATACGATCCATTCCCATGCTGGGCCATTTAGCTTTGACTATCCTTGGGGCAATACGCTCCGCAAACCTATTTAGGCTGCTGCCTGAAATGTATTGGAACACGGTACAGAGATGGGCTTAAAGCCTGATTCAATTTCACAATCACAAATTTTGCAATGGCCTGCTCTGCAATATGGCCAGGGTCACACATGCCCATCAGTTTTTTCCATTTCCAAAACCAGATTCTGTTTTTAAAAAATGCCATTATGCCTATATGAACCATGCGTTAACGGATGCGTTTCCCATAGGGCCCATGTTAAAAAAAACGCTATGCGTTTTTTTCCTGCACCCAAAAATGCTGCTACCGTCTTTTCCCGAAAATAAGACCCCCCGGAAAGTAAGACAGGGTAGGGGGAATGGGGGGTCTGCTAATATAAGGCCCCCCCCGAAAGTAAGGCCGCCTGGGGGGGGGGCGCTGGGGAATATAAGGCCGGTACCTGTCCTCTGGTGTGTCCAGGCTCCTCCAGTGTCCTGCAGGTGCAGCCACTTTGGAGCAGATGGGGTTAATCACAGCCTAACTCGCTGTGTGCCCCTGCTCAACTCGTCAACTGTGTGCCCGGCTCGAGCTCTGATTGACTCCCAGGAACCAGCGGGCGCGGCCAGATGACGAGCCAATCAGAGCTCAGGACGTCATCTGGCCGCGCCCGCTGATTCCTGGGAGCCAATCAGAGCTCGAGCCGGGCTGTGCAGAGTTGAGCAGGGGCACACAGCAAGTTAGGCTGTGATTAACCCCATCTGCTCCAAAGCGGCTGCACCTGCAGGACACTGGAGGAGCCTGGACACACCAGGGGACAGCGAGGACAGCAGGGAGCCAGTAAGAAGCAGCGTATGTATGTGTGTGTATGTATATGTATGTATATGTGTATATATGTATGTGTGTGTGTGTGTTTGTAAGTGTACATGTGTGTGTATGTGTGTGTGTATGTGTGTTTGTATGTTGTGTGTGTGTGTGTGTGTGTGTATGTGTGTTTGTATGTGTGTGTGTGTGTGTGTGTATATGTGTTTGTATGTGTGTGTGTGTGTGTTTGAATGTGTATGGGTGGCTGGGTGTGGATGGGAGGCTGCTTTGGCTGGGGCTGCCAATATAAGACCCCCCGCCGAAAGTAAGACAGGGGGCCACTTTTGGCCCCCAAAAAAATGTAAGACAGGGTCTTACTTTCGGGAAAACACAGTAGCAGCGTTTTTTGATGCAGTTTCAAAGTTGCATAGCTTTATTTAGTGCACTTTTACCACTGCGTTCTTTGCATTGCAGCCCATGGGTCCGTTAATGGATCCGTTTTTCAACAAATCTAAGTTGAAAAACGGATGCTTTTAGCTGATCCAGGGCTTATGTGTGACCCTGGCCTATGGATTGTAAAATAGTGCTCATGTGCAAAGCCGCGGTTGAGTTCACTGAAAGTTGAAAGTTGTTGCTGACAGAAAACCATTCCTGGGTTGTCCACATTGTTACTTAGATAGGGGATACATATTTGGTAGCAATTTACAGTGACAGTTGCTGACCACCTGATGGCCCTCCAAAACTTCAGGTTGAAGGCCAGCGGATACTCCTGCCAAACATAGGTGACTGTAGCCATAGGCTGTGGTCACCATTGCTGTGCTGTGTAGTTTATCAAGTAAAGTAGATATCAGTTGAAGCCAAAAGAATAAAGGAAGATCTTCCCAAATGTATTCATGAGGACCACCTGAGGCCCCTCAAAACTTTAATTGAGTACTGCATAATGGCATAGAAGAGGGGTGCAAAGCCCAACATACCAATGGGCATGTTGTACCTGACATTGAAAAGTGCTATGGAATATCTAAATAGAAATTTTATATGAGTGAGGGACCTACATAATGTGTAAGTAGAGTCTTCCCAAATGTAAAAGGAAAAAAATAGTAAAAATGCTAAGACTGAGCATACGCTAAAGGGGAGATTTTTTTTCTTTTCTATATTTTGCCTTATATACAGGTGATTGTGCAAGAAAATCTGATTCTCAACATTTTTTTTCCTGTAAAATCCCATTCAGATTGGGTTTGGTAGGTGTTCTTGTGAATTCATAAAAGTGGCATAATACTCTGACATTATTTCCAGAAACCATACGTAAGTTAGAAATGCATGCTGGCATATTTTTGAGGCTCTTCCAGTTCAATTTCATCACTTTCCCATCTATTTCAGCCTTTTTCTCAGGCCCCCATACCTCTTCATTGAGTCCAGCAGAGAGTTATCCATTGACTCACTATGTGGTATGAATACATGAGTATTACAAACTACTCGCTACGAATCTCCCAAATCCGGTTATTTCACTATTCGCTCATCACTAATCATGCAACATCTATAATTTTCTACTTCTTTTAGAGCTTGGATTATTGATGGAGAGAGATGTTCATCTTGTCTCATCAGAATTATCCTCGATCACTTTCACCCTACTTTTTTTTTAGACATCCAATAGATGTGTGATTTGTATCATTGTTATGTTGGAAAAGTGCACATCTACCAAGGGCTCATAGTGATGGTATCAACGCATTTTACAATATTAACCAGTACATCAGTGAATCCATGATGCCCTCATTGAAATATAGCTACTCAACACCAGGAGCACTTATGCCTTCCCATGTTAGAACACTGCCACCATCATGTTTCAATTTAAGCACCATGCATTTAGAAATATGAATTTAGAATTTTTATATGGAAACACTTGTTGGATTTAATTCATGACTTAATATAAAATGTAGTTGGAAATAGATTTTGACATGCTTTTAGATGAAAACACTTTATAATGTCTTATAAAGCACCATGCACAATGTGCTGTAACCCCCAAGTAGAGATGAGCGATGTTCGATTGAACATGTTCGCCAATTTCAAATTCGATCTGCTTTGGGCTATGTTCGAGTCATTCGATGA
The DNA here is from genome assembly GCA_033576535.1 of Allobates femoralis. NCBI lineage: Eukaryota > Metazoa > Chordata > Amphibia > Anura > Aromobatidae > Allobates > Allobates femoralis. Next base: position 131,983,604 of record JARQOC010000002.1, on the reverse strand, counting down.
ATAAGAACGATTTGCTAAAAATTCAGTAATTTGAGGTTATGTTTGATAATGGTTCGTTGACCAAAAGCGTTACTGACTTATCACAGTAATGCTTTTGTTCAACGATATTATGAGTTTCAGTGTCTAGGAATAGTGGGCGGGAGGGGGGCTGGGGGGAGGTCTGTGGTCAAATAATGCAGATCTCCATTTTTTTTTTCCTTCCCGCATTTACTGTGGGTGGTCCAGTCTGTCAGCCTATCAGCACGCATAGAGCATAGTGCACTTTTTGCACACAAGGACTTGTGTCATTGGCTGGGTATGTCACATGTCCTTGCCATATAAGAATTGGCCATTTTCCCCTCCTCGCCATTTCCTCAGTGTTGAAGCTCAGTGTCAGACACGGCTGCTCCTGTGTGCACTACAGAGAGAGAGATTTAGATGGTGATTCCATTCCAAGTTAGATAGAGAGATAGTTTGTAGGTTTAGGGATTCCTTCCAAGAACAGTCCTTTTCAGGGCTTAAAAGGACTGATTGTCTGGCAGGTCTGTTCCATGCTGTATTGAAAAGTGTTTTTTTACTGTATCTAGCCAAGCAAATCCTTTTTGGCTAGTAGCTGTGTGTGCCAGGCAGGGGTGTGTTAAAATAGTTATCGTTCCACCCTTTTGTAACTTCAGAAGCCATTTTATAGTTATCATGTCTATTCTGACTAAAAAAAAACTCTGTAACAGTCCATTCCTTGAGGATAGGATAAGGAGCAGATAAGGGTGACAAGGAGTCAGACAAAAGTTAGATTTCCGGAGAAAGGACAAGTCAGCCAACTTCTCTATGTCCTTGCTGTTAGATAATGGTCCCAAGGCCAGCAGGCTGTATGTGAGCGTCAACCGTTGTTATCTTCTGTAGTATGTTAAGGTTCACCAATAATTTTAAAACTGTCTATAATGCATATTCATAAAAAAAAACCACCATTGTATGGTGTGATCTATTCTAAATCCAAGCTTCTGTAACCTATATAAACAATTGCTGCAATAAAGAACAATGCTACTCTCTTGAAAAAGACCAAGGTTCTGTGTCTTTGATTTGAGCATGGCCAGCCACAAGGTATACCTGTGTAGATACTTTATACAAATCAGTCTACTCTGGTTAGTTTTGAGTTCCCGGCTTTATCAGGTGTAGCAATGATATGAAGAAAGCTACACCTTCTGTGCTTACAAGCCTTTTTTTCCTGCATCTAGCCAAGCAAATCCTTTTTAGTAGCAGTGTGTGCCAGGCAGGGGTGTAGCACAGTTGTGAAAAAAGCTACACCTTCTATGTATGTTGACCCTCCTCAGACGAAGTTAATGCGAAACGCGTGTTAGGGGGCGGTCACAGGCTGGTAATATACTTTGAGCCTCTTGGTTGTTGACACTTGTCATTATATGTGAGTTTCGCATTGTAGTTGGGCATTGGTCCATAGGATTGTAATTACTGATGATGTACCCTGTTGAACTCTGGCTATGAATATTGTATGGATTGCCGTATGCCAAGTGGATTTACCTGTGCTGGGTTCCTCTGTAATATCCCTTTTTTAACCAGTTTTTGATTATGCAATAAAATGTAATTATTGGTGAACTATATTGGCCTGACTCCTGGGATGCTTTTTTGGAATTATATTGATGTTGGAGGGCCATACATTGGTAGTTAAGGGTCTTTTCTGAATTGTGACCTTCTATGTTTACTAGCCTTTTTTTTACTGCATGTAGCCAAGCAAATCATTTTGGCTGGTAGCAGTGTGTGCCAGGCAGGGTGTAGCAATGTTATGGAGAAAGCTATACCTTCTTTGTTTACAAGCCTTTTTTTACTGCAGCTCGCCAAGCAAATCCTTTTTGGCTAGTAGCAGTGTGTGCCAAGCAGGCGTGTATCACTGTTGTGAAACAAGCTACATCTTCTATGTTTACAAGCATTTTATTACTGCTTCTAGCCAAGCAAATTCTTTTTGGCTAGTAGCAGTATGTGGCAGGAAAAGGTATAGCACTGTTGTGAAAACAGCTACACCTTCTGTATTTACAAACCTTTTTTTACTGCATCAAGCCAAGCAAATCCTTTTTGGCTAGTAGCAGTGTGTGCCAGGCATGGGTATTGCACTGTTGTGAAGAAAGCTACACCTCCTGTGTATACAAGCCATTTCTTTAACTGCATCTGGCCAAACAAATCCTTCTTGCCTATTAGCAGTGTGTGCCAGGCATGGGTGTAGCACTGTTATGGCGAAAGCTACACCTCCTTTGTTTCCAAGCCTTTTTTACTGCATATAGCGAAGCAAATCATTTTTGGCTAGTAGCAGTGTTTGCCAGGCAGGGCTGTAACATTGTTGTGAAGAAAGCTACACCTCCTGTGTTTTCGAGCCTTTTTCTAATGCATCGAGCCAAGCAAATCTTTTTTGTCTAGTAGCATTGTTTGTTATATGCAGCTGTGGTCCAGTGTTCTGTTGAAATCTACCGCTACACAGTGCAGAAAACCCTTTTGTATTGCATCTGCCCAAACCTATTTACCAAAATCTATTTAGAGTAGTACCACTGTTTGGCTAGGTAGCTGTGGTCTAGTGTTCTGTTGAAATCTACCGCTACACAGTGCAGCAAACCCTTTTGTATTGCATCTGCCCAAACCTACTTACCAAAATCTATTTAGGGTAGTACCACTGTTTGGCTAGGTACTGTGCTGTGGTCCAGTGTTCTGTTGAAATCTTCCGCCACACAGCGCAGAAAACACTTTTGTATTTCATCAGCCCAAACCTACTTATCAAAATATATTTAGTGTTGTACCACTGTTTGGCTAGGTAGCTGTAGTCCAGTGTTCTGTTGAAATCTAATGCCACACAATGCAGAAAACCCTTTTGTATTGCATCTGCCCAAACCTACTTACCAAAACCTATTTAGGATACTACCACTGTTTGACTAGGTAGCTGTGGTCCAGTGTTCTGTTGAAATCTACCACCACACAGCGCAGAAAACCTTTTTGTATTGCATCTGCCTAAATCTACTTACCAAAATCTGTTTAGGATAGTATCACTGTTTGGGTAGGCAGTTGTAGTCTAGTGTTCTGTTGAAATCTACCGCCACACAGTGCAGAAAACCCTTTTGTATTGCATCTGCCCAATCCTACTTGCCAAAATCTATTTAGGGTATTACTACTGTTTGGCTAAGTAGCTGTGGTCCTGGGTTCTGTTGAAATCTACCGCCACACAGCGCAGAAAACCCTTTTGTGACGAAATGGACTATTTCAATGCATAGCATGGGTAAACTTTCTTAACATTTAGCCAGACATGATGTTATTTTGTTAATTACTTGTGATAAATCACTCATTGTTCCTACAAGTTATCTAGATGCATGGTAATGTTAACGTGGGCAATTTAATTATCTCACCTCTTTGTACTGTATTTTATTTCCTACCTTGTGAGGGGTCACTCATTGTTCATAAAAGTCTTGTAAATGACTGGTAGTGTTAATCGTCTGTAATGTAATTATCTCACTCTTTGTCATAAAAGGCCAGAGAACTTAATTCTCCTAAAAGTCCATTGTATTACTATGTGTAATGCTAGGTGCAGTTGAAACTAAAATCAGTCTGTGAGTCTCCCTGGCCAGCAATGCAACAATACTAGAGGTAGTTTATATACAGCTTGAAATCCAGCCAATGAGAACACAGTCTTAGAAAAATAATTATGAAGTTCCCAATGTTTGAATTGAGTGGTAAGAATGAATATAAGCAGACCTGTTCATTAACTAGATAGATTTTGTTCAGTGACCTCAGTCTAGGGACTTCGGCCCCCAACAAGAGGGAGATTTTGTCTAGTGACCTCCGTCTAGGGATTTCGGCCCTGACTAGAGGTGCACGGGACTTGATGCATGCAGCTAATCTAGGGTCTACGGATCCGATTAGCAGACCATAACCCCAAGTCTAGGCACTTTGGTGCCGACCAAAGGGATCAGCACTTGGATTATAACTCTACAAGGACTTCTGCATCGAATGTTTGGATTCAGCTGGGATAACAAAGAATGCATAAGGAAGCAACCAAGGTTTGGACAATCCAGTCACCTGACTACAGATTTTGCTGTGCTATATTCTGATGAGCCAGTGAAAGGGTGAGAATCTGTTGCTTGTTACATGTTATGTTTTGCTGGTTATGTCTTATATGCTGTTAACTGTTTGGGGATTCAATAAAGCCTTAATATTGTGGTTCCCTTACTCTGTGTTGTCTGAATAGTGTTCCACCCACGGTTAAGGAGCTCGGGCGTTCAGTTTGGGGATGAGCCCTGGTCCAGGATGTCTTGCTAAAGGTGGCTGGGCCAGCAGACGAGAGCACCCACTGACCCCTGTGTCTCCACACCTTTTGTATTGTATCTGTCCAAACCTACTTACCAAAATATATTTAGGGTAGTACCAATGTTTGGCTAGGTAGCTGTGGTCCTGTGTTCTGTTGAAATCTACTGCCATACAGCACAGGAAACCCTTTTGTATTGCATCTGCACAATCCTACTCACTCCTACCCTCACAGTCCAGCAGTTTGTCTGGGACACCCTACTCAACCGTGTTTCAGCACAGCAGCCAGCCCTTGGTCCTTCAGATGTGGACAAGCAAAAGACCATTTCCTCGTACCCATGCCAAAGCTAAGAGGTTGAATATCACCATCTGCAAGCTGTTCGCTAATGAAATGCTGCCTTTCCGGCTGGTGGATACAGAGAATTTGCGAGACCTTATGGCCGTTGCAGTGCCCCAGTACCAGATGCCCAGTCGCCACTACTTCTCGAAGAAAGCTGTGCCTGCGCTACACCAGCATGTTGCACACAACATCAGCACTTCCTAGAGAAACTCTGTGTGTGACAGGTTACATTTCAGCACAGACACCTGGACGAGTAAGCATGGACAGGGGCGTTACATGTTGCTGACTGGGCACTGGGTGACCATGGTGACAGCAGGAGAAGGGGCTGCTGTACAAGTCTTGCCATCCCCACAGGTTGTGGTTCAAGCTTCTGTATGTAGAAAATCCTCCACTGCTTCTGCCTCCTCGACCCCTTCTAGTCCTCCACTTGCGCCCAAAGTCTGTCTGGTAATGTGACATGCATTCAAACTGCACAGAAGGAATCCAGCTCCTTACTATGCTGACAGCAGAGCTCAATGCATTATGTTAAAATATCTAGGAAATGTGAGTCACACAGCTGAGGAGTTGTGGTCAGCTCAGGAGATTGAGTTTAATCAATGGTTGTCTCCACTGAACCTGCAGCCAGGGAAAGCTGTGTGCGACAATGCTGCAAACCTGGGTGCGGCACTTCACCGAGGCAAGGTAACACACGTGCCTTGTATGGCTCACGTCTTGAACCTGGTTGTCCAGCAATTTCTAGACCGCTTTCCCAGCATAGATGCGCTTCTGCAGAGGGCACAGTAGCTGTGTGCTCATTTCCGCCATTCACATCCCGCACAGGTCAGTGGTACCCAGCGGCTTGACGGGAGGCCATGAATCCTTACCTTCTGGTGTCCCCTGTACTGCTATCCAGGGAATTCCCACAGAAAAAAGGACCCTGATGGACCTGGTCACATGATCATTGGAATCCACACCCCGCAGTTCAATGACTTGCATCGCCACAGAAGTCTTTCGGCCTGCCGGTTCACCACCTAAAATGAGATGTGCCGACACGAGCTGTCGCAGCAGTGATGCGCCCTGGTGCAGTATGTTATGATGTATAGCCTGGGCCAACGCGATCCAGAGGTGGGGCAAATCACGCTGCTGGAGTGGTCTCAGATCAAGGACCTCTGCACCCTTCTGCAGAGTTTTGAAATGTCTACTAAGATGTTTGGTGCTGACGATGCCATTATCAGCATGACTATTCCGGTCATCTACATGCTGGAGCACACTTTAACCAGCATTTGGAGTCAGATGCTGGGCCAAGAGGAAGGGGAGAAAGTAGAGGAGGAGGCGTATGCGGAAGGAATAACAAGATGTCAAAGGTCCAGACGGTTGGCAACACCAAGGCAGCTGATATGGGAGGGTGGAGGCTGGGAACAACGAGGGTGCATGGTAGCAGCCAAACTGTTGATGAAAATGCAGCAGCTAAGGAAGAAATGGAGGACGAGTAGGCGATGGCCATGGAAGACTCAACAGATGAGGGCGATCTTGATCACATTTCTGTTGTGCGAGGATGGGGGGGGAGGACAGAAGAAGCAAGCGTGAATGTTACCCCGCCGCCACCAACACAACAAGGACTTGGGCCTCCTGGATGCACAAGAGATAAGTGCCAAGTGCCTTCTTGCTGCACTACCTGCAACATGATCCTCGGATTTTTAGAATTCGAAGTAATGCCGGCTACTGGGTTGCCACACTGTTTGATCTCTGGTGCAAGAGAAAATTTGGCCAAATGCTAACTGCCCTGGAAAGGAACGCACGCATGCAGGAATATCAACAGAAGCTTTTATGGAATCTTAGTACACTTTTCCCCAAAGTAACAGTGGTGCACATAGTAAATATCGCCGTTTTATCTTTCCAACCCAGGGAACGTCAAGTCGTCATCACTCAAATGTTAACAGTGTATCTGGTAACAGCAATTTTGTAGAATCGTTTCACCTTTTTTTTAGACCATCCTTTGCAATGCCAGAAGAGAGAACAAGTCTGACACATAGTGAATGCCTAGAGAGGGTGGTCCAGGAGTATCTACAGCTGAATATTGATGCCATAACTGTGGAACTGGACCCTTGTGCATTTTGGGCTTCAAAACTGGAAAAATGGTCTGACCTCGCCACTCATGCCTTGGAGATTTTGTCTTGCCCCGCAACCAGTGTTCTCTCTGAACGTGTCTTCAGCGCTGCTAGTAGTGTGCTGATGGACAAGCACATGTGTCTGTCCAGTGACAGTGTAGACAGACTAATGTTGATCAAGATGAACAAGTCATGGATCTGCAAACACTTTTCCACCCTAGTGTCAGCTTGGGGAGACTAAATGCTTGTGTACTTTTCAATGTGGTGCATTAAATTCCCCATTTCAATATTTCAACTCTGGGGCAATTGATGACATTTTAGTGGTAGCTGTGCTTAATTTTTTTTTGAAAAACGGAGACTGTTGTTGGGCTCTCCTTGCTGTTTGCTGCTTAACTTGAGTTGACTCTGAGCTCAATACCTATCCCTGAAACTCCTGCCCCTGTCTCTGAATATTTAACCTTTTTGTCCATCGAACTAGTGATTAACAAATTTGCTATATTCACATCCACTATTTTTGGGTGCTTAAAAGAAGTGATTACTATATCTCCCTTAATGTTTGCGTAAACTGGTTTTGGGCATCAAGCCATGTTTTGGCAAATGTGCTGTATCCACATGACCTGCCGGACTAGTTTAACCTATAATAATCCTCAAAACATATAGTTGTCCCACCTGTGTGTGGCGGGGCATAACATTGATGGGAGTGCTTGCACGAGCTTTGAGTTTATCAGGCCTACTAGGCCTAAACAGGACACTGACCTACCTGAATAGTTTTTGTGGTAATACTACACGAACCATATAGTTGTCCCCCACCTGGGTGAAGTGGGGCATAACATTGATGGGAGCGCTTTCATGAGCTTTGAGTTTATCTGGCCCACTAGGCCTAAACAGGTCACAGATCTACCTGACTAGTTTTTCCAGTAATACTCCACGAAACGTATAGTTGTCCCACCTGTGTGTGGCAGGGCATAACATTAATGGGAGCGCTGGCATGAGCTTTCAGTTTATCTGGCCCACTAGGCCTAAACAGGTCACAGATCTACCTGACTAGTTATTCCAGTAATACTCCACGAAACTTATAGTTGTCCCACCTGTGTGTGGCGGGGCATAACATTGATGGGAGCGCTTGCATGAGCTTTGAGTTTATTAGGCCTACTAGGCCTAAACAGAACACTGACCTACCTGAATAGTTTTTGTGGTAATACTACACGAACCTTATAGTTGTCCCCCACCTGGGTGAAGTGGGGCATAACATTGATGGGAGCGCTTGCATGAGCTTTGAGTTCATCTGGCCCACTAGGCCTAAACAGGTCACTGACCTACCTGAATAGTTTTCGCGTAATACTCCACTAAACGTATAGTTGTCCCACTTGTGTGTGGCGGGGCTGTCACGCTGGGAGTGGGAGAGGCACTCAGCGTAGGACCACGACGGGGGGGGGAATAAGGAGTCCCTAAAGCTATGGGCACAAGAGGGAGAGGGTGACCCCTAGTCTTACTGGGGCTGACCCTGTCTGCCCTAACGTCCCTATACAGTTTCCTCAACTGTCGCCGACCACGAACCTCGTCCCTCTCTGATCCTAGCACTACCTTATCTAAGGATCAGATGGAGAGGTTCACTAGACCCCTCCACTAACAACTAAAGACAAACACAAGGAAATAACAGACAATGGGGAAAGAAAACACTTATCTTGCAGCGGAGCACAGCAATCTCCACAACCTCTGCTTCTGCTGGAGCAAGGATAATGAGTGCACAAGGAAATATCACCTGCACCGAGGGAGGGCAATGAAACTCCTTATAAAGGTGGGAAGAACCTGCTGGGTCCTAGAGACCCAGAATCCTGGTGTAGAAACCAGACCGAGCACAAGACCTTCCCAGCCGTCTCCCCATGATAGGGAGATCTTATCATACCTTCTCTTTATCTACACAGAAGGTAAATGCCCCTGAAAGACGGACCGTCCTCAAACCTTATGGCTGATTGGCCAAACGCTGGGACCGTCTGCGCGTGGCCTCTACCCTGTCATCCGTGCCACCCGTGACAGTACCCCCCCGTCCACGAGTGGCCCCCGGACACTCAGGACCAGGCTTATCCGGATGGGAACGGTGAAAAGCGCGGACCAGCCTAGCGGCGGAGACTTCCGACGCCGGTACCCACATCCGCTCCTCAGGACCGTATCCCCTCCAGTGCACCAAATACTGAAGAGAACGGCGCAACCTGCGAGAATCAACCACCTTTGAGATCTCAAATTCCAAATTCCCCGCCACGCAGATGGGCTCCGGGGGCAAAGGAGACGGGTTAGACGACGGCACATACGGTTTGAGGAGCGACCTATGAAATACATTGTGGATTTTAAGAGCGGGAGGTAACGCAAGACGAAACGCCACGGGATTGATAACGGCGGTTATCTGATAAGGGCCAATAAACCTGGGCCCCAACTTCCAAGAGGGCACCTTCAACCTCACATTCTTGGTAGACAACCACACGTAGTCATTCACACACAGGTCCGGACCTGGCGCACGCTTCTTGTCAGCCATACGTTTGTACCTGTCGCCTAAGAGCTTCAAGCTACTCTGCACCCCCCGCCAAACCGAGGAGAGGGATGAGGTAAATCGGTCCTCCTCAGGAACTCCGGAAGGACTAGTACCACTAAAAGTACCAAACTGAGGATGAAACCCATATGCACCGAAGAACGGTGACTTGCCAGTGGACTCCTGAAGACGATTATTAAGGGCAAATTCGGCCAAGGGCAGATAACTCGCCCAAGTCTCCTGATTGTCAGAGACAAAACACCTCAGATAAGTCTCCAAATTCTGATTCATACGTTCGGTCTGCCCATTAGACTGAGGATGAAAAGCAGAAGAGAAGGACAAAGCAATTCCTAAACGTGCACAAAAAGCCTTCCAAAACTTGGAGACAAACTGAGTACCACGATCAGAAACCACCTCGGAGGGAACTCCATGAAGCTTCACAATCTCACTTACAAACACCTGTGCCAGTGTCCGAGCATTAGGAAGTGCGGGTAGTGCCACAAAGCGAACCATCTTACTGAATCTATCAACCACCACCAGCACTACTGTCTTGCTTGCCGACGCCGGGAGATCGGTGATAAAATCCATTGACACATGCGTCCATGGCCTCTCAGGAATAGACAATGGCAAGAGAGAACCAGCCGGACGGGTATGCGGAACCTTAGCCCGTGCACACACACTACAGGCAGATACGAATTCCGCTACGTCCTTCCTCAACCCCGGCCACCAAAAGCGGCGAGATAAAAGATCGAAGGTGGCCCTACTGCCGGGATGCCCTGCCAATACGGAGTCGTGATGTTCTGACAGCACCCTGAGACGCAAAGATGATGGCACAAAAAGTCTCCCAGAAGGACAGGAGGCAGGGGCGCCCCCCTGGACCTTCAACACCTCCCCCTCCAGATCAGGGCAAAGAGCAGAAACAACCACCCCCTCCTGTAAGATGGGAACGGGACTTTCATGAGCACTACCACCCGGGAAACTACGCGACAACGCATCAGCCTTCACGTTCTCAACCCCCGGACGGTAAGTGACGGTAAAATTAAATCTCGTGAAAAACAAGGACCACCGAGCCTGCCGGGGATTGAGACGCTTGGCGGACTCAAGGTAAGACAGGTTCTTGTGGTCGGTAATAACCGTGATGGGATGGACAGCCCCCTCCAGCCAGTGACGCCATTCCTCAAAAGCCAATTTAATAGCCAACAGCTCCCTATTACCAACATCATAATTCCTCTCGGCCGACGACAACTTCTTGGAGAAGAACGCGCAGGGCACCCATTTCCCAGGCGAAGGGCCTTGCGACAATACCGCCCCCACCCCCACCTCAGACGCATCCACCTCCACCACGAAGGGCTGAGAAAGATCGGGCTGACGGAGAATAGGCGCGGAAACAAAACAAAACAACGCTTTAGGGAGGAGAAAGCCCGGCGAGCAGACTCCGACCACTCGGAAAAATCCGTCCCCTTCCTAGTCATGTCCGTAAGAGGCGTCACCAGCACCGAATAGTTCCTAATAAATTTACGGTAAAAGTTGGTAAACCCCAAAAAACGTTGCAATGCCCGTAGATTGTCCGGTTGTTCCCAGTCCAGCACCGCCCGGACTTTTTCCGGATCCATCCGAAAACCCAACGGCGACAGGAGGTACCCCAAAAACCGTACCTCCTGAACGGCGAAGACACATTTCTCGAGTTTAGCATACAGCTTATTGTCCCGTAAGACCTGTAACACCTGCTTGACATGGGACTGATGCGTCTCCAAATCGGGGGAATAGATCAAGATATCATCTAAGTAAACCACCACGAATCTACCCACCAAATGATGGAATATGTCATTGACAAAGTGTTGGAAAACCGCCGGGGCATTAGTGAGCCCGAACGGCATTACGAGACTTTCAAAATGGCCGTCCGGGGTATTAAATGCCGTATTCCATTCATCCCCCTCTCTGACCCTAATCAGGTTGTAGGCCCCCCTCAAATCCAACTTGGAGAACCATTTAGCACCCACTACCTGACTGAATAAATCAGGAATCAGAGGGAGGGGGTACGGATCACGGACAGTAATCCGATTCAACTCCCGGAAATCCAAGCAAGGACGGAGGCCCCCATCTTTTTTCTTAACAAAAAAGAAACCAGCCGCAACCGGCAAGGTTGAGGGCCTGATGTGACCCGTCTGCAGACTCTCGGAAATGAAATCCTTCATCGCCTGTCTTTCCGGACCCGATATCGCAAACATCCTAGCTTTGGGCAGTTTAACTCCGGGAACGAGGTTGATTGGGCAATCATATGCCCGATGGGGGGCAGGTCTTGGCACCCCTTCTCTGAGAACACATCCTCATACTCCAATAGGAACGGGGCAGAGATACAGCAGACACCACCGAAAACGAGGTAACCAAACAATTCTCAGAACAAAAATCACTCCATTCCACAATGTCCCGGGACTGCCAATCCACTACGGGATTATGTTTAATCAACCATGGCAAGCCCAGGACGATGGGAGCGGGGAGACCGTCTAGAACATAGCAAGATATCGTCTCTTGATGGTGGGATCCAACCGTCAACTTAATGTCATGTACGATATGTGTGAGACTACCTTGAGCAAGAGGTGCTGAGTCGATGGCATAGATACGGATGGGGCGAGACAATAAACAGCAGTTAAGCCCATGAGCGTCTACAAAATGAGCATCCACCATGCTGACCCCCGCACCGCTATCCACAAACACAGAAATACCCTCCGTTGTGCCCTCCAGCGCCACCTCCGCGCTTAGGAGGAAACGGGAAGTACACACACCTCCCGCTCGACCACCTCCACACCCCCCATAGTCACAGAAGGTCCAGGCCCCCCAGTCCGTTTAGGGGTGTAGGGACAGGCCCCAATAAAATGGTCCCCTTTCCCACAGAAAAAACAGACCCCCTTCCCTTGCCCCGGGAGGTACCGGAGGAGAACCTCGAGGCCGCCGCTCCTCCTAGCTGCATAGGTTCCTCCGCACTCGGGAGGAACGACTCACCCTCCGCGTGACCTCCCGGTAACCAGGAATCACCACGGGAATGGCTCCCAGTAACAGGAGGTCTACCCCTCCGCTCCTGGAGGCGTCTATCCATACGAATAGCTAACGACATAGCCGCCTCCAGGGACGGAGGGGTCTCATAAACCGCCAGAGCATCCTTCAGCCTCTCCGAAAGACCCTGACAAAAATGACTCCGGAGCGCCGGATCGTTCCACTTCGTGTCCGTAGCCCACCTGCGGAACTCAGAACAATATGATTCCGCCGACCGAGTCCCCTGGCGGAGATGGCGCAACCGGGATTCAGCCAAAGAGACACGGTCAGGGTCATCATATATGAGGCCCAGGGCGTCAAAAAATTCATCCACAGAGCGGAGACAAGTAGAGTCCTGTGGCAGAGAGAAAGCCCAGGACTGGGGGTCTCCCTGCAGTAGCGACATAATAATTCCTACACGCTGCTGCTCATCACCAGTGGAATAAGGCCTAAGCCTAAAATATAATTTACAGGCCTCTTTGAACACAGTAAACTTATCTCTACCTCCTGAAAACCTGTCAGGGAGGGCAACCTTAGGTTCAGGTCTGGCCTGACCCAATGCTTGATTCCCCAAGACACCATTTTGCGGTTGCGGGCCCTGTAAAGCCGACCGAAGGTCCGCAACCTCCAAAGACAGGGACTGCAGCTGCTGGGCCAAAGCAGACACAGGATCCATAAGGAAAGGAAGAAAAATCGATTCCTCCCCTGTCCTTCAGTTACAGTATTGGCAGGTGATAATGTCACGCTGGGAGCGGGAGAGGCACTCAGCGTAGGACCACGACGGGGTGGGGAATAAGGAGTCCCTAAAGCTATGGGCACAAGAGGGAGAGGGTGACCCCTAGTCTTACTGGGGCTGACCCTGTCTGCCCTAACGTCCCTATACAGTTTCCTCAACTGTCGCCGACCACGAACCTCGTCCCTCTCTGATCCTAGCACTACCTTATCTAAGGATCAGATGGAGAGGTTCACTAGACCCCTCCACTAACAACTAAAGACAAACACAAGGAAATAACAGACAATGGGGAAAGAAAACACTTATCTTGCAGCAGAGCACAGCAACCTCCACAACCTCTGCTTCTGCTGGAGCAAGGATAATGAGTGCACAAGGAAATATCACCTGCACCGAGGGAGGGCAATGAAACTCCTTATAAAGGTGGGAAGAACCTGCTGGGTCCTAGAGACCCAGAATCCTGGTGTAGAAACCAGACCGAGCACAAGACCTTCCCAGCCGTCTCCCCATGATAGGGAGATCTTATCATACCTTCTCTTTATCTACACAGAAGGTAAATGCCCCTGAAAGACGGACCGTCCTCAGACCTTATGGCTGATTGGCCAAACGCTGGGACCGTCTGCGCGTGGCCTCTACCCTGTCATCCGTGCCACCCGTGACAGGGGCATACCATTGATGGGAGCGCTTGCATGAGCTTTCAGTTTATCCGGCCCACTAGGCCTAAACAGATCACTGACCTTCCTCTCTATTATTTCCCGTAATACTCCACAAAACATATCCGGCCCACTAGGCCTAAGCAGGTCACTTACCTACCTGAATAGTTTTTCCTGTAATACTCCACAAAACATATAGTTGTCCCACCTGTGTGTGGCAGGGCATAACATTGACAGGAGCACTTACATAAGCTTTGAGAGTATCCGGCCTACTAGGCCTATACACGTCACTGACCTACCTCTAGTTTTTCCTGTAATATTACACAAACTTATAGTTGCAGAGCAATGTATAACCTTGAAATGCTAGACCAGGTCCTGTTCCAGACTCTGTGCCATGAATGCAGGCTGGGCCATTCAGCAATTTTTGGTGTGGGGCAATTGATGCCATCTTGCTGTGGTTTGACCCTTTGGGAAGTATGATGACTCAGGTTGGGCTCTCCTTGGTGTGTGGTACATGATTTGAGCAAGGTGCGACATGCTTATACCTGTGTCTCATCTTCCTTTTACTCATGCACCTCTTTTTACTTAATACTAGTAAAAAGGCCCGATGCAATTGCATCGGGAGCACGGTGAAATGAATTGTGTGTATACAGGTGGGTCAGTGGGTATCAGAGTATGGAGGCGGCTCTGTGGCTAGCAGAGTATAGAGGCGGCTCTGTGGTGGAGGGGTGAGGAGAGATGCGGCTGTGTGGTGGAGGGGTGAGGAGAGAAGCGGCTCTGTGGTGGAGGGGTGAGGAGAGATGCGGCAGAGTGGTGGAGGGGTGAGGAGAGATGCGGCTCTGTGGTGGAGGGGTGAGGAGAGAAGCGGCTGTGTGTTGGAGGGGTGAGGAGAGATGCGGCTCTGTGGTGGAGGGGTGAGGAGAGATGCGGCTCTGTGGTGGAGGGGTGAGGAGAGATGCGGCTCTGTGGTGGAGGGGTGAGGAGAGATGGGTGTCTGTGGTGGAGGGGTGAGGAGAGAAGCGGCTGTGTGGTGGAGGGGTGAGGAGAGATGCGGCTGTGTGGTGGAGGGGTGAGGAGAGAAGCGGCTCTGTGGTGGAGGGGTGAGGAGAGATGCGACTCAGTGGTGGAGGGGTGAGGAGAGATGCGGCTGTGTGGTGGAGGGTGAGGAGATAAGCGGCTCTGTGGTGGAGGGGTGAGGAGAGATGCGGCAGAGTGGTGGAGGGGTGAGGAGAGATGGGTGTCTGTGGTGGAGGGGTGAGGAGAGATGCGGCTGTGTGGTGGAGGGGTGAGGAGAGATGCGGCTCTGTGGTGGAGGGGTGAGGAGAGAAGCGGCTGTGTGTTGGAGGGGTGAGGAGAGATGCGGCTCTGTGGTGGAGGGGTGAGGAGAGATGCGGCTCTGTGGTGGAGGGGTGAGGAGAGATGGGTGTCTGTGGTGGAGGGGTGAGGAGAGAAGCGGCTGTGTGGTGGAGGGGTGAGGAGAGATGCGGCTGTGTAGTGAGGGGTGAGGAGAGAAGCAACTCTGTGGTGGAGGGGTGAGGAGAGATGCGACTCAGTGGTGGAGGGTGAGGAGAGATGCGGCTCTGTGGTGGACGGGTGAGGAGAGATGTGGCTCAGTGGTGGAGGGGTGAGGAGAGATGCGGCTCAGTGGTGGAGGGGTGAGGAGAGATGCGGCTCAGTGGTGGAGGGGGGTGAGGAGAGATGCGGCTCAGTGGTGGAGGGTGAGGAGAGATGCGCTCAGTGGTGGAGGGGTGAGGAGAGATGCGGCTCAGTGGTGGAGGGTGAGAGAAGAGAGCGGCTTAGTGGTGGAGGGTAAGGAGAGAAGCGGCTCAGTGGTGTAGGGTTGAGGAGAGATGCGGCTCAGTGGTGGAGGGGTGAGGAGAGAGACAGCACAGTATATACATACATGAGACATTGTATGAGACAGACAGTATGCAGAGATTCAGAGATTATCACAGATACACACATTACAGACGAGTAACACACATTACACACAGTATAGACCATTACAGACAGTATACAGAGATTACAGAACGTATAGAGACATTAGACAGAGTATAGAGACATTACAGACAGTTACAGAGATGACACAAGTATAGAGACATTACAGAGATGTAGAGACATGACACAGAGAGTAGAGACATGAACAGCAGAGGTGCAGAGACATGAACAGACAGAGTGTGCAGAGACATGACACAGACAGAGATGCAGAGACATGACACAGACAGAGCGTGCAGAGACATGACACAGACAGAGGTGCAGAGACATGACACGACAGAGGTGCAGAGACATGACACAGACAGAGTCGTGAGAGACATGAACAGCAGAGTGTGCAGAGACATGAGACAGACAGAGTAGTGCAGAGACATGAGACAGACAGAGTGTGCAGAGACATGAGACATGACAGAGTGTGCAGAGACATGAGACAGACAGAGTGTGCAGAGGACATGAGACAGCAGAGTGTGCAGAGACATGAGACAGAGTGTGCAGAGACTGAGACAGGCAGAGTGTGCAGAGAATGAGACAGGCAGAGTGTGCAGAGACATGAGACAGGCAGAGTGTGCAGAGACATGAGACAGGCAGAGTGTGCAGAGACATGAGACAGGCAGAGTGTGCAGAGACATGAGACAGACAGAGTGTGCAGAGACATGAGACAGGCAGAGTGTGCAGAGACATGAGACAGAGTGTGCAGAGACATGAGACAGAGTGTGCAGAGACATGAGAGAGAGTGTGCAGAGACATGAGACAGAGTGTGCAGAACATGAGACAGGCAGAGTGTGCAGAGACATGAGAGACAGGCAGAGTGTGCAGAGACATGAGACAGAGTGTGCAGAGACATGAGACAGAGTGTGCAGAGACATGAGACAGGCAGAGTGTGGCAGGAGGACAGAGACAGGCAGAGTGTGCAGAGACATGAGACAGGCAGAGTGTGCAGAGACATGAGACAGGCAGAGTGTGCAGAGACATGACACAGAGTTGCAGAGACATGAGACAGACAGAGTGTGCAGAGACATGACACAGACAGAGTGTGCAGAGACATGAACAGACAGAGTGTGCAGAGACATGAGACAGGCAGAGTGTGCAGAGACATTAGAACAGCAGAGTGTGACAAGACATGAGACAGGCAGAGTGTGCAGAGACATGAGACAGGCAGAGTGTGCAGAGACATGAGACAGGCAGAGTGTGCAGAGACATGAGACAGGCAGAGTGTGCAGAGACATGAGACAGGCAGAGTGTGCAGAGACATGAGACAGGCAGAGTGTGCAGAGACATGAGACAGCAGAGTGTGCAGAGACATGAACGACAGAGTGTGCAGAGACATGAGACAGACAGAGTGTGCAGAGACATGACACAGACAGAGTGTGCAGAGACATGAGACAGGCAGAGTGTGCAGAGACATGAGACAGGCAGAGTCGGTGCAGAGACATTAGACAGGCAGAGTGTGCAGAGACATGAGACAGGCAGAGTGTGCAGAGACATGAGACAGGCAGAGTGTGCAGAGACATGAGACAGGCAGAGTGTGCAGAGACATGAGACAGGCAGAGTGTGCAGAGACATGAGACAGGCAGAGTGTGCAGAGACATGAGACAGGCAGAGTGTGCAGAGACATGAGACAGGCAGAGTGTGCAGAGACATGAGACAGGCAGAGTGTGCAGAGACATGACACAGAGTGCAGAGACATGAGACAGACAGAGTGTGCAGAGACATGACACAGACAGAGTGTGCAGAGACATGAGACAGGCAGAGTGTGCAGAGACATGAGACAGGCAGAGTGTGCAGAGACATGAGACAGGCAGAGTGTGCAGAGACATGAGACAGGCAGAGTGTGCAGAGACATGAGACAGGCAGAGTGTGCAGAGACATGAGACAGGCAGAGTGTGCAGAGACATGAGACAGGCAGAGTGTGCAGAGACATGAGACAGGCAGAGTGTGCAGAGACATGAGACAGACAGAATAAGGCAGGGGTTAAAAAAATGTAAATAAAGTTTATGCTCACCTCACCCCGAGCTCCCGGTGGCTCCCAGTGCCTGCAGAGCTCTTCTACTGCAGTTCAGGACCTGCGGTGATGTCAGAGTCACGTGACCCGCGGTTACCATGGAGTAAGCTGGTGTCACGTGACTCTGACATCACCACAGGTCCTGTACTGGTGTAGAAGAGCTCTGCAGGCACCGGGAGCCACCGGGAGCCTGGCGGAAGACGACGGGAGACGGCGGGGGCTCACGGAGAGGTGAGGAGAGATGCGGCTCAGTGGTGGAGGGGTGAGGAGAGATGCGGCTCAGTGGTGGAGGGGTGAGGAGAGATGCGGCTCAGTGGTGGAGGGGTGAGGAGAGAAGCGGCTTAGTGGTGGAGGGGTAAGGAGAGAAGCGGCTCAGTGGTGTAGGGTTGAGGAGAGATGCGGCTCAGTGGTGGAGGGGTGAGGAGAGAAGCACACAGTATATACATACATGAGACATTGTATAGACAGACAGTATGCAGAGATTACAGAGATTATACACACAGTATACACACATTACAGACAGTATACACACATTACACACAGTATAGACACATTACAGACAGTATACAGAGATTACACACAGTATAGAGACATTAGACAGGGTATAGAGACATTACAGACAGTATACAGAGATGACACACAGTATAGAGACATTACAGAGAGTGTAGAGACATGACACAGAGTGTAGAGACATGACACAGAGTGTAGAGACATGACACAGAGTGTGCAGAGACATGACACAGACAGAGTGTGCAGAGACATGACACAGACAGAGTGTGCAGAGACATGACACAGACAGAGTGTGCAGAGACATGACACAGACAGAGCGTGCAGAGACATGACACAGACAGAGCGTGCAGAGACATGACACAGACAGAGCATGCAGAGACATGACACAGACAGAGCGTGCAGAGACATGACACAGACAGAGCGTGCAGAGACATGACACAGACAGAGCGTGCAGAGACATGACACAGACAGAGCGTGCAGAGACATGACACAGACAGAGCGTGCAGAGACATACACAGACAGAGCATGCAGAGACATGACACAGACAGAGCGTGCAGAGACATGACACAGACAGAGCGTGCAGAGACATGACACAGACAGAGCGTGCAGAGACATGACACAGACAGAGCGTGAAGAGAACATGACACAGAGTGTGCAGAGACATGAGACAGACAGAGTGTGCAGAGACATGAGACAGACAGAGTGTGCAGAGACATGAGACAGACAGAGTGTGCAGAGACATGAGACAGCAGAGTGTGCAGAGACATGAGACAGAGTGTGCAGAGACGTGAGACAGGCAGAGTGTGCAGAGACATGAGACAGGCAGAGTGTGCAGAGACATGAGACAGCAAGTGTGCAGAGACATGAGACAGCAGAGTGTGCAGAGACATGAGACAGGCAGAGTGTGCAGAGACATGAGACAGGCAAGTGTGCAGAGACATGAGACAGCAGAGTGTGCAGAGACATGAGACAGAGTGTGCAGAGACATGAGACAAGTGTGCAGAGACATGAGACAGAGTGTGCAAGACATGAGACAGAGTGTGCAGAAACATGAGACAGGCAGAGTGTGCAGAGACATGAGACAGGCAGAGTGTGCAGAGACATGAGACAGAGTGTGCAGAGACATGAGACAGAGTGTGCAGAGACATGAGACAGGCAGAGTGTGCAGAGACATGAGACAGGCAGAGGTGTGCAGGACATGAGACAGGCAGAGTGTGCAGAGACATGAGACAGGCAGAGTGTGCAGAGACATGACACAGAGTGCAGAGACATGAGACAGACAGAGTGTGTAGAGACATGACACAGACAGAGTGTGCAGAGACATGAGACAGGCAGAGTGTGCAGAGACATGAGACAGGCAGAGTGTGCAGAGACATTAGACAGGCAGAGTGTGCAGAGACATGAGACAGGCAGAGTGTGCAGAGACATGAGACAGGCAGAGTGTGCAGAGACATGAGACAGGCAGAGTGTGCAGAGACATGAGACAGGCAGAGTGTGCAGAGACATGAGACAGGCAGAGTGTGCAGAGACATGAGACAGGCAGAGTGTGCAGAGACATGAGACAGGCAGAGTGTGCAGAGACATGACACAGAGTGCAGAGAGATGAGACAGACAGAGTGTGCAGAGACATGACACAGACAGAGTGTGCAGAGACATGAGACAGGCAGCGTGTGCAGAGACATGAGACAGGCAGAGTGTGCAGAGACATGAGACAGGCAGAGTGTGCAGAGACATGAGACAGGCAGAGTGTGCAGAGACATGAGACAGGCAGAGTGTGCAGAGACATGAGACAGGCAGAGTGTGCAGAGACATGAGACAGGCAGAGTGTGCAGAGATATGAGACAGGCAGAGTGTGCAGAGACATGAGACAGGCAGAGTGTGCAGAGACATGAGACAGGCAGAGTGTGCAGAGACATGAGACAGGCAGAGTGGTGCAGAGACATGACACAGAGTGCAGAGACATGAGACAGACAGAGTGTGCAGAGACATGACACAGACAGAGTGTGCAGAGACATGAGACAGGCAGAGTGTGCAGAGACATGAGACAGGCAGAGTGTGCAGAGACATGAGACAGGCAGAGTGTGCAGAGACATGAGACAGGCAGAGTGTGCAGAGACATGAGACAGGCAGAGTGTGCAGAGACATGAGACAGGCAGAGTGTGCAGAGACATGAGACAGGCAGAGTGTGCAGAGACATGAGACAGGCAGAGTGTGCAGAGACATGAGACAGGCAGAGTGTGCAGAGACATGAGACAGGCAGAGTGTGCAGAGACATGAGACAGACAGAATAAGGCAGGGGTTAAAAAAATGTAATAAGTTTATGCTCACCTCACCCGAGCTCCCGGTGGCTCCCAGTGCCTGCAGAGCTCTTCTACTGCAGTTCAGGACCTGCGGGATGTCAGAGTCACGTGACCCGCGGTTACCATGGAGTAAGCTGGTGTCACGTGACTCTGACATCACCACAGGTCCTGTACTGGTGTAGAAGAGCTCTGCAGGCATCGGGAGCCACCGGGAGCCTGGCGGAAGACGACGGGAGACGGCGGGGGCTCACGGAGAGGTGAGGAGAGATGCGGCTCAGTGGTGGAGGGGTGAGGAGAGATGCGCTCAGTGGTGGAGGGGTGAGGAGAGATGCGGCTCAGTGGTGGAGGGGTGAGGAGAGAAGCGGCTTAGTGGTGGAGGGGTAAGGAGAGAAGCGGCTCAGTGGTGTAGGGTTGAGGAGAGATGCGGCTCAGTGGTGGAGGGGTGAGGAGAGAAGCACACAGTATATACATACATGAGACATTGTATAGACAGACAGTATGCAGAGATTACAGAGATTATACACACAGTATACACACATTACAGACAGTATACACACATTACACACAGTATAGACACATTACAGACAGTATACAGAGATTACACACAGTATAGAGACATTAGACAGGGTATAGAGACATTACAGACAGTATACAGAGATGACACACAGTATAGAGACATTACAGAGAGTGTAGAGACATGACACAGAGTGTAGAGACATGACACAGAGTGTAGAGACATGACACAGAGTGTGCAGGGACATGACACAGACAGAGTGTGCAGAGACATGACACAGACAGAGTGTGCAGAGACATGACACAGACAGAGTGTGCAGAGACATGACACAGACAGAGCGTGCAGAGACATGACACAGACAGAGCGTGCAGAGACATGACACAGACAGAGCATGCAGAGACATGACACAGACAGAGCGTGCAGAGACATGACACAGACAGAGCGTGCAGAGACATGACACAGACAGAGCGTGCAGAGACATGACATAGACAGAGCGTGCAGAGACATGACACAGACAGAGCGTGCAGAGACATGACACAGACAGAGCATGCAGAGACATGACACAGACAGAGCGTGCAGAGACATGACACAGACAGAGCGTGCAGAGACATGACACAGACAGAGCGTGCAGAGACATGACACAGACAGAGCGTGAAGAGACATGACACAGAGTGTGCAGAGACATGAGACAGACAGAGTGTGCAGAGACATGAGACAGACAGAGTGTGCAGAGACATGAGACAGACAGAGTGTGCAGAGACATGAGACAGGCAGAGTGTGCAGAGACATGAGACAGAGTGTGCAGAGACGTGAGACAGGCAGAGTGTGCAGAGACATGAGACAGGCAGAGTGTGCAGAGACATGAGACAGGCAGAGTGTGCAGAGACATGAGACAGGCAGAGTGTGCAGAGACATGAGACAGGCAGAGTGTGCAGAGACATGAGACAGAGTGTGCAGAGACATGAGACAGAGTGTGCAGAGACATGAGACAGAGTGTGCAGAGACATGAGACAGAGTGTGCAGAAACATGAGACAGGCAGAGTGTGCAGAGACATGAGACAGGCAGAGTGTGCAGAGACATGAGACAGAGTGTGCAGAGACATGAGACAGAGTGTGCAGAGACATGAGACAGGCAGAGTGTGCAGAGACATGAGACAGGCAGAGTGTGCAGAGACATGAGACAGGCAGAGTGTGCAGAGACATGAGACAGGCAGAGTGTGCAGAGACATGACACAGAGTGCAGAGACATGAGACAGACAGAGTGTGCAGAGACATGACACAGACAGAGTGTGCAGAGACATGAGACAGGCAGAGTGTGCAGAGACATGAGACAGGCAGAGTGTGCAGAGACATTAGACAGGCAGAGTGTGCAGAGACATGAGACAGGCAGAGTGTGCAGAGACATGAGACAGGCAGAGTGTGCAGAGACATGAGACAGGCAGAGTGTGCAGAGACATGAGACAGGCAGAGTGTGCAGAGACATGAGACAGGCAGAGTGTGCAGAGACATGAGACAGGCAGAGTGTGCAGAGACATGAGACAGGCAGAGTGTGCAGAGACATGACACAGAGTGCAGAGACATGAGACAGACAGAGTGTGCAGAGACATGACACAGACAGAGTGTGCAGAGACATGAGACAGGCAGAGTGTGCAGAGACATGAGACAGGCAGAGTGTGCAGAGACATTAGACAGGCAGAGTGTGCAGAGACATGAGACAGGCAGAGTGTGCAGAGACATGAGACAGGCAGAGTGTGCAGAGACATGAGACAGGCAGAGTGTGCAGAGACATGAGACAGGCAGAGTGTGCAGAGACATGAGACAGGCAGAGTGTGCAGAGACATGAGACAGGCAGAGTGTGCAGAGACATGAGACAGGCAGAGTGTGCAGAGACATGAGACAGGCAGAGTGTGCAGAGACATGAGACAGGCAGAGTGTGCAGTGACATGACACAGAGTGCAGAGACATGAGACAGACAGAGTGTGCAGAGACATGACACAGACAGAGTGTGCAGAGACATGAGACAGGCAGAGTGTGCAGAGACATGAGACAGGCAGAGTGTGCAGAGACATTAGACAGGCAGAGTGTGCAGAGACATGAGACAGGCAGAGTGTGCAGAGACATGAGACAGGCAGAGTGTGCAGAGACATGAGACAGGCAGAGTGTGCAGAGACATGAGACAGGCAGAGTGTGCAGAGACATGAGACAGGCAGAGTGTGCAGAGATATGAGACAGGCAGAGTGTGCAGAGACATGAGACAGGCAGAGAGTGCAGAGACATGAGACAGGCAGAGTGTGCAGAGACATGAGACAGGCAGAGTGTGCAGAGACATGACACAGAGTGCAGAGACATGAGACAGACAGAGTGTGCAGAGACATGACACAGACAGAGTGTGCAGAGACATGAGACAGGCAGAGTGTGCAGAGACATGAGACAGGCAGAGTGTGCAGAGACATGAGACAGGCAGAGTGTGCAGAGACATGAGACAGGCAGAGTGTGCAGAGACATGAGACAGGCAGAGTGTGCAGAGACATGAGACAGGCAGAGTGTGCAGAGACATGAGACAGGCAGAGTGTGCAGAGACATGAGACAGGCAGAGTGTGCAGAGACATGAGACAGGCAGAGTGTGCAGAGACATGAGACAGGCAGAGTGTGCAGAGACATGAGACAGACAGAATAAGGCAGGGGTTAAAAAAATGTAAATAAAGTTTATGCTCACCTCACCCCGAGCTCCCGGTGGCTCCCAGTGCCTGCAGAGCTCTTCTACTGCAGTTCAGGACCTGCGGTGATGTCAGAGTCACGTGACCCGCGGTTACCATGGAGTAAGCTGGTGTCACGTGACTCTGACATCACCACAGGTCCTGTACTGGTGTAGAAGAGCTCTGCAGGCACCGGGAGCCACCGGGAGCCTGGCGGAAGACGACGGGAGACGGCGGGGGCTCACGGAGAGGTGAGGAAATTTTTTTTTTTTTACAGTAGTGCGGCTGTGGCTCGCGATGACGCTGCGCGTCATCGCTCGCAGTGCCGCAAAGCATCTTGGGATTCGGCTACAACGCCCGAATTCCCAACTGCCAATTATATAAGTAGATAGAAAACTACTGCCACTTTTCCCCTGTAACTCATCCATTTGTCAATTCAAAGTCAGTTTCATTCACCTCTGAAATTTTAGGTGAATGTTAACCACATTCTATTTTGAAGAGCTTTGGAAGAGTGTGCAGGCAGGCACAGATCGTGTCTCGTGCACCCATGCTACGCCATGAGACTATTTGTACTGTGGGTAGATTGTTCTCACTTTTCCTTGTGTTTGTTGTCTATTCTGAGTAGTTTGGCAGCTTTTGGACACCTTTGAAGGTGTTTTCTATGTGTTTGCTGTTGCCTGCCTTTGATTCCAATGGGATTTGACGGTATTCAACGAACATTTGACGAACAATTCGGCAAACACACCCCAATTCGGCGAATCGAATTTGAACACTTAGGTGTTGGCTCATCACTACTCCTAAGCTGATAACTTGCCTTAGTTGACCTATGTGAAAGAATTCTGTTCTGATCTATTAATTCTCTTAAGTTAAATTCCAACAGAACACACAGAATATATAATTTATAATTTAATAGATATTAATGGTAATATTTATAAAATCACAAATATATTATTTTTTTCATGTGGGAGTATTATGGTATAGAAGTGTAGCATGGATCCTTACAAATTAAACAATTTATAAATACTGTTCTGAACAATCCATTTTGTGAGGATCTCACATGATCTATTGTATTGTAACAAAGTAATTAATAATGTGTAGCTTTGCTCTTAGCAGCTGCCTGCAGCAGATTGGATAATTTGTTAAAATTGCTGTAGTAAGCAGTAATAAATGTAATTAACATAGATATTTAAACTTTTTGCTTATAAAGTATGCGGGTTGGGGGTTGAGAAAAAGTTGAGCTTATCTTTAACTTATTGAATTAGTTAGCAATTGTTTCATTGGAATTCTTTAATATTTTAATGCTTGATCTCAAAAGTTAGACATCTGCAAAATCCAAAGAAAATTTAAAGCAGATATCCGGGATACTAGTAAAAAAGTGCCCAAAGGCTAGGGAAACACTTAGCCCAGCACTTACGTTAACTGGATCCAGTAACTGCAGAGGAAAGAGTACAATAACGCACACCGTTAACTTCGGGGGCTGCCTGTGAACGCTGCTCCATGGTAACCCGCTGTTTACAATGGATGCAGCCACACAGGAAGCCCCAAAAACTGCGCTTTTGCCGGACACACAGGAAAACATTGCTGATAACGTTTTCCTGTGCGCCGTTCCTGGGGCTTCCTATGGGGCTGCATTCATGGTAAACAGCGGGTTACCATTGAGCAGCGTTCACAAGCAGCCTCCGATGTTAATGGTGTGCGTTCTTGCACACTTCCCTCTGCACTTGCTGGATCCAGTTAATGTAAGTGCTTGGCTAAGTGTGGCCCTAGCCAAACACTAACATGCAGGTAGCTGGCACTTACCTGCCTGTTGTTGCCATCACCAGTCCCCGCTGTTCACCCCCCCACAGAGTGGTCACAGACCGCTCCTTCCGGTGACAGCATGGCAGGGTAAACACAGAGCAGAGCGGCTTTTCCACTGACGTAACACTGATTCACAGTGAGCTCCTCCACTACCTGATTGGGAGAGCTGGCTGTCAATCAGCGTGACGTCAGATATGCATCCATCTACCAATGGGAGGGAATTCTCCCCTCTGTAGTTATGCTGTCACCGGAAAGTGCAAATCGCTAACGGGAGGGGTCTGTGATTGCTCCAGTCGGCAGTGAACAGTGCTGAGCACAACAGGCAGGTAGGTGCCAGTTACCTGTCTGTTAGTGCTTAGGCACAATTTTTTTTTCATTTTTCCTGATATATCCTTTAGGAGGCCGTCAGACGCTACAATATCGTGAGCGATATTGTAAGCGATCACGTGCACGCGTGATCGCTAACGATATCGCTCACATCGCTGGTGAGCTGTCACACAGACAGACTCACCAGCGATGTTGGCCAGCGAGATCGCTGGTAACTATGGTACACATCGGGTTACTAGGCGCCGCGCGGCGCTTAGTAACCCGACATTTACCATAGATACCATCTCTCAGCATAGGCTCTGCCGCTGGGAGATCGTTCATCGTAGTGTCATACACCACGATGAAGCAGATTGTTCAATCGTTTATCGCTTGATATGAGCTCCGGCTCTCATATCTGCGATATCACGATCAAGCGATTTTACATTGTAAAATTGCTTGATCGCACGTAGCGATGCACAAACGATATCGCTTAAGCGATCAAAAAGCAGATCGCTTAAACGATATCGTTCAAGAAATTGAACCGTGTGACGGCCGCCTTAAACATATGACAATTTTTAATCCACATTTAAGCAAGGGAATCTTTGAGTTAGTGATGAATGGATTAAAATGTGGCAGTTCACTGAAATTGTGATAGAAAGTTTAATTCACAATAAAATTATATGGCACAAATTGAATGTTCTTTATTATATCCTGGGATCCATTCAGACCTTAACGTATAATAGACATTGAGTGAAAAAAAAAAAATACTCACCCTTCCAATCAATTATCTTGACACTGACACAGTCCTCTGCTTTGTCTGGCCTCTACTTTCATTCAGCACATGACACCTTGCTTGGGATTCTTAACTCAGTGCTGCGACTTCTAGTATGAAGCAAGTCATTATGACATTATGACGCATAGCAATTAAGATGCCCAAAAAGGATATCAGATGCTTATGGAAAGAGGCCTAATGAATCAGAAAATTGGATGGAGCACTGCATTGAAACAAATAAAAAAATAAAACATTCTTGCAATAGCAACGAACTACATGTGAAGGGGATTGATTATATTACACCCAGTATTCCGGGAGGTAATATTATGAAATGATTGGGTCAACTGAAAACTCGTTGAATCTGGTGATTAAAAACTGTAGCCCCAGATGGCCTAAACGAGAATAATAGTTTTATACCTCTCTTGTGAGTCTGGAATGGGTATGTCATAGGTTTTTTTTATAGTGTATTTTGTTTTTAATCACTAATTCATTCACTTTATACTTCATTTTATAGAGTTCCATCACCATACAAAGTACTAGATGTTTATGAAGCAAAATATAATTGGATGCAAGACATAGATGTATGGGAAACTGTTGGATCACAATGTAGCGTTGTATTTTGAAATGCTTTGTATGACTTTGCATCACACATTATGGCACTAAATAGGTGATTGCCTTGATGTTGGGTGTTAAAGGTAGCAATGGTAATGTACGGGTTGGCAGCATTCTCCATACTTGGCAATATGTACAGTGTACCATTTATGTGTTTTCGACCTTTGGTCAGATTAAATAAAAGATTATTGAGAAATCAATAGATTATTTGGTATAAAAATCTATATGCATAACCTATAACCTATATATATAGAACAAACTAATAATGGATATACTGTGATGCATCTGTTAGAAGTGTGGGTGATGGTGCTGGATTGTCCAGTTAGATTTTGATTGTTATACATCAAGAGATGCCAGGCTATTTATGCATTATAAAGGAATAAAATGATATACAACAAGACACAGTATGATTTTAATAGAATAGAGATGGACATACCAAGGTAGAGACAATAAACTACCGTATATACTCATGTATAAGCCGACCCCTGTGTATAAGCCGACCCCCCTACTTTTGCCCCCAAAACCTGGGAAAACCTATTGACTCGTGTATAAGCCGAGGGTGGACCCCAGCACAGGTATACAGCCCCCAGCAGTGTGGTATACAGCAGCCTCCCCAGTGGTATATACAGGCCCCAGCAGTGTTACAGCAGCAGCCCCAGTGGTGTATACAGCAGCAGCCCCAGTGGTGTATACAGCAGCAGCCCCAGTGGTATATACAGCAGCAGCCCCAGTGGTGTATACAGCAGCAGCCCCAGTGGTGTATACAGCAGCAGCCCCAGTGGTGTATACAGCAGCAGCCCCAGTGGTGTGTACAGCGGTACCCAGTGGTATACAGGCCCCCCCCTTGCTTCTGGCAGACCTGTAAATGAAAAGATCATTATACTTATCGTGTCGCTGCCTCCGCCGCTCTGTCACCGCCACCGCGCTATTCCGGGTCTTCATGCTTCCTTCTCCGGCGCACAGGAAATGACGTCATTTCCTGTGCGCCGGAGAAGGAAGCATGAAGACCCGGAATAGCGCGGTGGCGGTGACAGAGGGGCGGCGGCAGCGACACGATAAGTATAATGATCTCTTCCTTTACAGGTCTGCCAGAAGGAAGGGGGGGCCCTGTATACCACGGGGGGGGGGCTGTATACCACTGGGTACCGCTGTTGGACTCATGTATAAGCCGAGGGGGGACTTTTCAGCACATTTTTTGTGCTGAAAAACTCGGCTTATACACGAGTATATACGGTATGTTATATAATGGGATTGTCTTATGGATTTGTATATATAGATACATATAGCCATTTTTTCATCTATCCAGTGTTGTAATCCTATAAAACAAATATATCTGTATATGTGATTTATGTTATATAATGAGATTGTTTTATGGATTTGGATATATAGATAGATATAGCCATTTGTGGGGGAAATAAGGGTACACTTTTTGATTACGTATTATCCTTTACAAAGGTAGGGATTGTATGAAGTGGAGACACCTTGTAGCTATTTACAGTGGGGAAAAAAGTATTTTGTCAGCCACCAATTGTGCAAGTTCTCCCACTTAAAAAGATGAGAGAGGCTTGTAATTGACATCATTCATAGCTAACCTCAAGTATGAGAGCCATAATGAGAAAACAAATCCTGAAAATCACATCGTCTGATTGGAAAGAATTTTTTTTCACATTTTGGTGGAAAATAAGTATTTGGTCAATAACAAAAGTTAATCTCAATACTTTGTTATATATCCTTTGTTAGCAATGACAGAGGTCAAACGTTTTCTGTAAGTCTTCACAAGGTTGGCTCACACTGTTGCTGGTATGTTGTCCCATTCCTCCATGTAGATCTCCTCTATAGCAATCTAAAGCAATCCACAAACTAGGACAATGGGGCTCCAAATAGACTGACAAGAAACAATTACCCACTTCTCATGAGTCAGCAAACAAAAGAACAATACATCTGGCCAAATTAACATTAACCCATGACATGCTTTGAAAAAGGCTGTGTCATCACAGATGCATCCTGTGTCATACACATAGCTGAATGAATTTTCAAGTCTGTGAAATATCATTGTCAGCCGTGCAGGCATTGTTTGCTGTACTCTACTGTAGGGAAAGAAAAAGACATCACTGCGCAGACCGGCAGTAGGGTAGAGCAAAGGGCGCCTACAAGAGATTTCGACATGTAACACGGGACCAAATCAAATGGTATTTTTGGGGTCTACAGGGGGAGTCGGGACAATATAATCTTTTGTGCAGTGCATAACAGCAGCAGATAAAGGTCATGGCTAAATAACTGGTGACTGTTTGCCTTTAAGTCATAATGCAGCTCTTCAACAAATTAAATAATTATTACATAAACATGAAGAAGCTTTCAAAGTGAGAATAACACTTAAAAGCTTTTTAAATCTGTGAGTAATGATTTTGTGACCACCTATAGATATTTTACTACTTGAGCTGACACATAGCAGTTAATAGTAGAATAGGTGTACCGGTTATAATCATTTGCAATGCCTCACGGGGGCAATTTTTACTGTTATTGTATCAGTAACTGTGAGAATGTGACAAACAGCTAGCAAATAGGGACACAGATTCTTTAATATTTGCTTTCATGAGTGCCTTTAATGTGCTTGTAACAATAAGTTGGCTTTGATATGTTTCCCCAATGAATATTTTTATGGAGCAGATGGGGTCTTTATGTGAAGCTGATCCATGGGCATGCCATTCTGACTGCTCAGCCTTAGAAGCAAAAAGATTGCTTTCCAAATTTTATGTGAATTATATACCGTATCAGATATAAAAAAAAATCTTGTTATGTTTGAAAATATCACACATATTAAAATATCCGCAGTTTTAATTATACTGCTTGAGGCTTGCTTGTGGTTTAAAAAACAAACTGTTTATTATGCCATCGACCCAGGGATCAGGGATATATAATGATTGTACAAGGAAAATTCATTTTTATCTGACACAATGTGTACAAAGGCAAGTCTGCAATAGGAGAGAGAATCCAATGTGACCAAGCTGCTCATCCAAAACTAATTTGACAGTTAAACATAGCATTATCCTTTTGGCAAAAAAAAGTAAGACTGATTTTACATGACAGAAGACAGATTTCATGAACATTTGGAAACTCTTCAGCGGCATGACTTTTAATTATGTTGATATACTGTATACTAGGTTATTAATAAACTTGGGTGTTTTTCCATCACAGATTAACATAAAGTATTCAAAGTCAATTAAATGTAGATATCATGGAATGGGAAGATTATACTTAGGCGGCCGTCACACGGTTCAATATTGTGAACGATATCGTTTAAGCGATCTGCTTTTTGATCGCTTAAGCGATATCGTTTGTGCATCGCTGCGTGCGATCAAGCGATTTTACAATGTAATATCGCTTGATCGTGACATCGCAGATATGAGAGCCAGAGCTCATATCAAGCGATAAACGCTTGAACAATCTGCTTCATCGTGGTGTGTGACACCACGATGAACGATCTCCCAGCGGCAGAGCCTATGCTGGGAGATGGTATCTATGGTAAACGTCGGGTTACTAAGCGCCGCGCGGCGCCTAGTAACCCGATGTGTACCATAGTTACCGGCGATCTCGCTGGTCCACATCGCTGGTGAGTCTGTCTGTGTGACAGCTCACCAGCGATGTGAGCAATATTGTTAGCGATCGAGCGTGCACGTGATCGCTTACAATATCGCTCACGATATTGTAGCGTGTGACGGCCGCCTTACAAATATATTGGATCTTTAATATGTTACGAAGCTCCATAATTGTCTGATTTTATATATACATGCACTACTGTTCAAAAGTTTGGGGTCATTTAGAAATTTCCTTGTTTTTGAAAGAAAAGCACATTTTTTTTCAATGAAGCTAACAATAAATGAATCAGAAATATACTCTATACATTGTTAATGTGGTAAATTACTATTCTAGCTGCAAACGTCTGGTTTTTAATGCAATATCTACAGTACATAGGTGTATAGAGGGCCATTTCCAAAAACCACCACTCCAATGTGTTAATGGTACATTGTGTTTGCTAACCGTGTAAAGGCCCCGTTACACGGCACAACATCATTAACAATATCGCTTAAACATCACGGGTTTGGAGTCGTTCAAGCGACATTGTTAGGACGTCATTGCGTGTAACACCGAGATTCAACTACGATAAGTCGTTGGATCGGTGATCACAGGTTTGGGAAAATGTTCTCAAATCACACGATCAACGATCAGCCAACCTACTATATCGTTGTGTGTGATACCGCGATAACGATGTCATTGACAACTTCGCCCATTCACCGCAATGAGCAGGTATCGACTGCTGGGTTGTGTAAACGATACCTGCTCAGTACATCGTTGGTGAGTCGTCCTCGATATCTAGATGTGTGACAAATCACCAATGATGTCAAAACGATGTCAGAAACGACCATGCGCCCACGAGATCATTGGCGACATCGTTTCAACATCATGCCGTGTAACAGTACCGAAGGATAATGGATGTTTTCTAGGAAAACCCTAGAAAACCCTTGCATAAGCTGCAGCACAGCTGAAAACGGTTTGGCTGATTTGAGAAGCTGTAAAATTGACCTTCCTTTCAGCTGCAGTAGTTGAGAATTTGGAGCATTACATTGGTTTGTTCTATGAAACTCTCAAAATGGCCCGAAAAAAGAGAACGTTCATGTGAAACTCGACAGTCTATTCTTGTTCTTAGAAATGAAGGCTATTCCATGCGAGAAATTGCCAAGAAACTGAAGATTTCCTACAACAGTGTGTACTACTCCCTTCAGAGGAGAGCACAAACAGGTTCTAACCAGAGTAGAAAGAGAAGTGGGAGGCCCCGCTGCACAACTGAGCAACAAGACAAGTACACTAGAGTTTCTAGTTTGAGAAATTGACGCCTCACAGCAACTCAACCGGCAGCTTCATTAACCCCTTCCCAACCCTTGACGTTACACAAACGTCATGGGTTTTGGTGCATTCCTGACCCATGACATTGTGCAATGTCATGGAAGGATCCCGTTCCTGCAGCGCCGATGACTGGGATTGATGGAATGTCATCAGTGCTGCAGGTACTTGGGATCTGTAGTGTACCCCAAGGGGAGTTGCTTTGCCCCCCCATGGCTACAGTTGCGGTGACTGGCAGTTGAAAGTGAAACCGCCAATTACCGCAATTGTACTATTTCACCAATGAAAGTTGGGAAATATTACCATGCAGCCATGGCCGGGGCTGCAGTAACCCCGGCCATAAGCTGGAGAAGGGTGACCACTGTGCCACTCCCCCAGATCTGATTGGAGATAGCATCCATGTGATGCTATTCCTCCAATCAGATCGGGAGGGGCAGTGTAATGTGCGGCGCCCGGAGCCCTTCCTCCTCAGCCTCTTCCCACCTGTGGATGGAAGGCTGAAGTGGGAGGTACCCAGGATGCCGCCACACCCAGGTGCAGCCCCTGGTGTAGCCCCCTGGTGCAGCCCCTTGCTACAGGATTTCTCCCCCTACTGTGTGATCACATGCCGTTGACTCATGCAACGCCCTGGTGCAATCCGATCACCCCCTGTCCCCCACTGCACAGGCAGCAGGCATGGGGGGACAGGGGATGATTGGATGGTGGGGATATGCAACTGAAGCCGGCGGTGCAGGATCGCAGGAAACGGGGAAGCGATCACGGGCATTTATACCGGTGCTGTACTGAGGTGTGTAAGCCTCAGTACATGTACACCAAGCAGTGGCCAATCAGATTGGCGTACATGTGCTGAGGCTTACACACCTTAGTATGGCACCGGTATAAATGCCCGCTGAATCACTCTCCCTATACCTTGCAATGCCGCCACCGGCTCCTGCAGCCCCCTGGTGCCATCTGACCACCCCCTGTCCCATGCTGCACATGTGGCAGCCATGGGGGACAGGGGGTGATCGGATGGTACCAGGGGGCTGCAGGAGCTGTCAGCGGTGGCATCACAAATTGCGGGGAGTGATCGGTGGGCATTTATGCTGGCACTGTAGTGTGGTGTGTAAGCCTCAGTACATGTATGCCAAGCAGTGGCCAATTAGATTGACCTCTCCTTGGCATACATGTACTGAGGCCTAGACACCTCAATATGGCGCCGGCATAAGTGCCCACCGCCGGCTCCTTTATCGCAAGGTGCGGGGAGTGATCGGCGGGCATTTATGCCGACGCTGTACTGAGGTGTCTAAGCCTCAGTACAATTAGATGCAAGCAGCCGCCGGCATCTGAATGGCTGCTGCATGTTGTATATGTACTGAGGCTTAGACACCTCAGTATGGCGCCAGCATAAATGCCCGCCGATCGCTCCCCAGTGGCAGCAGCTGTGTGTGAGTGAGTGAGTGAGTGTGTATGTATTTGAGTGTGTGTCTGTGAGTGTCAGTGAGTGTGTACGTGAGTGTGTATGTGAGTTAGTGTATGTATGTGAGTGTGAGTGTGTGTGTGAGTGTGTAAGTGAGTAAGTGTGTATGTGAGTGTTTAAGTGTGTATGTGAGTGAGTGTATATATGTATGTGTGAGTGTGTGTGTGAGTGTGTGAGTGTGTATGTGAGCGAGTGTATGTATGTGAGTGTGAGTGTGTATGTGTAGGCTTGATAAAGACGGGTCACCATTGAAACGTTGCCATGGATCAGTAAAGTATCCACTATTTCACTGTTATGTTTGGAGTGCTGCCTATTTTTTCTTATTGTACTATTTTGGTTATTTTGTACATTGCCTGATATGTTGGTGTTGCTGCCCAGTTTTCCTTGGTTTATATATTCATATACAGTACAGACCAAAAGTTTGGGCACACCTTCTCATTCAAAGATTTTTCTGTATTTTTATGACTATGAAAATTGCAGATTCACACTAAAGGCATCAAAACTATGAATTAACACATGTTGAATTATATACTTAACAAAAAAGTGTGAAACAACTGAAAATATGTCTTGTATTCTATGTTCTTCAAAGTAGTCACCTTTTGCTTTGATTACTGCTTTGCACACTCTTGGCATTCTCTTGATGAGCTTCAAGAGGTAGTCACCGGAAATGGTTTTCACTTCACAGAAAAAATTAGAATTTATATCTTTATGTTTGAAGCCTGAAATGAGTAAAAAGGTTCAAAAGTTCAAGGGGGCCAAATACTTTCACAAGGCACTGTATGTATATATATAAAGTTTTGACACACCTTCTCATTCAAAGATTTTTATGTATTTTCATGACTATATAGATTCACACTGAAGGCATCAAAACTATGAATTAACACATGTGGAATTAAATACTTAACAAAAAAGTGTGAAACAACTGAAAATATGTCTTATATTCTAGGTTCTTCAAAGGAGCCACCTTTTGCTGTGATTACTGCTTTGCATACTCTTGGCATTCTCTTGATGAGCTTCAAGAGGTTGTCACTGGAAATGGTTTTCACTTCACAGGTCTGCCCTGTCAGGTTTAATAAGTGAGATTTCTTGCCTTATAAATGGGGTTGGGACCATCAGTGGTGTTGTGCAGAAGTCTGGTGGATACACAGCTGATAGTCCTACTGAATTCAATTTTTCGGACTGGCTGACCTTCATTTCTTAAAGTAATGCCATAATACCAATTCTAACAGTCTATTCAGACTGTCCCATCGTGTCGGGACATCACATTTCAGCCGGTGAACTGGCAGGCCGAACGACTTCTGTAGAGATGCAAGGCGTTGAGCTACAGAATGCAAACAGCAGAAGTGAGCATACAGCGACCGTGCCCTCTGCTGAAGACCATCTAGGGACGGATAGTGTGCAAAAATTTGCTGGACAACCAGGTTTAAGATGTGAGCCATGCAAGGCACGTGTGTCACATTGCCCTGGTGGAGGGCTGCACCCAGCATTGCAGCATTGTCGCACACGGCCTTCCCTGGCTGCAGGTTCAGTGGACACAAGCATTGATGAAACTCGGTCTCCACAGCAGACCACAACTCCTCAGCTGTGTGATTCACATTTCCCATACATTTCAAAGTAAAGACCACCTGATGCCGTTGAGCCCTGCTGCCTTCATAGTAAGGCGGTGTGCAGGATTTCTTGTGCGCAGTTAGAATGCTGGTGGCATTACCAAACAGGCTTTGGGTGCAGGTGGAGGACCGAGAAGAGGTTGAGAAGACAGAAGCAGTGGAGGAACTTCTACATACAAAGGATTGACGCACAACTCGAGGGGATGGCAGGACTTGTACAGCAGCCCCTTCTCCTGCTGTCTTCATAGTTACTCAGATTTTTTGGACGCTACTTACATTTATCTTACAGATAACATGGGAAGACTAAAGGCTTGTGGATTTTGGAATGTGCTGCATGAAAGTCACCTCACGAAACATTTTTAGCTTGCAACTGTGGGGCAATTGATGCCACTGAAGGGGTGTCTGGGCCCAAATTTTTGGGAAAATGGAGACTCTTTTCATAGTCTCCTAAATGTTACACAATGCTCAGCATGTGCACGATGCCTTCCAGATGCTGCATTAAAAACCGCTCCAAATACTCATCGCCTGCACAAGGCCTTCCATTTACTGAGGTAAAACGCACCAAATTATCATCATCTGCACATGGCCTTACAGATACTGAAGTGAAATGCACCAAATAATCATCATCTGCACATGGCCTTACAGATACTGAAGTGAAACTCAACAAATACTTATCTTCTGGACATGGCCTTACAGATACTGAAGTAAAACACCAAATAATCATCATCTGCACATGGCCTTACAGATAGTAAAGTGAAACACACCAAATAATCATCATCTGCACATGGCCTTACAGATACTGAAGTGAAACGCACCAAATAATCATCATCTGCACATGGCTTTACAGATACTGAAGTAAAACACACCAAATACTCATCTTCTGGACGTGGCCTTACAGATACTGAAGTAAAACACACCAAATAATCATCATCTGCACATGGCCTTACTGATACTGAAGTGAAACGCACCAAATAATCATCATCTGCACATGGCTTTACAGATACTGACGTAAAACACACCAAATACTCATCTTCTGGACGTGACCTTACAGATACTGAAGTAAAACACACCAAATAATCATCATCTGCACATGGCCTTACTGATACTGAAGTGAAATGCACCAAATAATCATCATCTGCACATGGCTTTACAGATACTGACGTAAAACACACCAAATACTCATCTTCTGGACATGGCCTTACAGATACTGAAGTGAAACTCAACAACTACTCATCGTGTGCATAATGCCTTACAACTACTGTAGTAAAAACTGATTTTGAAAGGGCATGACATGCCGATATCTGTGTCTCCTCCCCCTTTTGCTCGTCTATCTGTTTTCTTTTTGCATTTTTATATGTAGTTTTCAGTTTTCCATATGTTTGTTGTATCTTCTGAGTAGTTTGTCACTTTTTGGACACTTTAGAAGGTGTTTTCTATGTGTTTTCTATGTGTTTGTATGTGTTTGTCTTTGGCTGCCATTATTTTCAATGGGATTCGACGGTGTTCGACAAACATTCGACGAACAAACGCCCAATTCGGCGAACCGAATCGATTTCGAACACTAGGGTGGTGGCTCATCTCTAGTCCAGAATGGTCCTGTATTTGGCTCCGTCCATCTTCCCATCAATTTTAACCATCTTCCCTGTCCCTGCTGAAGAAAAGCAGGCCCAAACCATGATGCTGCCACCACCATGTTTGACAGTGGGGATGGTGCTTTGAGGGTGATGAGCTGTGTTGCTTTTACGCCAAACATATCGTTTTGCATTGTGGCCAAAAAGTTCGATTTTGATTTTATCTGACCAGAGCACCTTATTCCACATGTTTGGTGTCTCTCAGGTGGCTTGTGGCAAACTTCAAGTGAGACTTTTTATGGATATCTTTGAGAAACGGCTTTCTTCTTGCCACTCTTACATAAAGGCCGGATTTGTGCAGTGTATGACTGATTGTTGTCCTATGGACAGACTCTCCCACTTCAGCTGTAAATCTCTGCAGTTCATCCAGAATTATCATGGGCCTTTTGGCTGCATCTCTGATCAGTCTCCTCCTTGTTTGAGATGAAAGTTTAGAGGGACAGCCAGGTCTTGGTAGATTTGCAGTGGTCTGATATTCCTTCCATTTCAATATGATCGCTTGCACAGTGCTCCTTGAGATGTTTAAAACTTGGGAAATCTTTTTGTATCCAAATCCGGCTTTAAACTTTGCCATAACAGTATCTCGGACCTACCTGGTGTGTTCCTAGGTCTTCATGATGCTCTCTGCACGGAACCCTGAGACTATCACAGACCTGGTGCATTTATATGGAGATTTGATTACACACAGGTGGATTCTATTTATCATTACCAGTCATTTAGGACAACATTGGATCATTCAGAGATCCTCACTGAACTTCTGGAGTGAGTTTGCCGCACTGAAAGTATTTTATTTGTTAAAGTTTAACATATCCAATAAATTTTGTTCCACTTAACGATTGTGTCCCACTTGTTGTTGATTCTTCACAAAAAAATTAGAATTTATATATTTAAGTTTGAAGCCTGAAATGTGGCAAAAAGTTGAAAAGTTCAAGGGGGCCAAATACTTCCACAACGCGCTGTAAATATATATATGAAAATAATAAATAAATAAATATACATATATATATATATATAAACCATATTTTTTTATTTATAAGACGCACCTGATTATAAGACGCACCCCCAAATTTGATGAAGGAAAAGAGAAAAAAAAAAATTTTTAATGTTAAACTGGGGTCCGTCTTATAATGCCAGTGTCCGTCTTGCAAATCATATATGTGTCCATCCTGAAATATATATCCCCCATGCTGGCACACTGCCCCCCATGCTGGCACACTAGCCCCCATGCTGGCACACTAGCCTCCATGCTAGCACACTAGCTCCCATGCTGGCACACTGCCCCTCATGCTGGCACACTTGCCCCCATGCTGGCACATTAGTCCCCATGCTGGCACACTGCCTCCCATGCTGGCACACTAGCCCCCATGGTGGCATGTGAGATTTCAGTCACATAGGGCTTTCTTCCAGCAGTCTCCCACTGCTAATGAAGGACCTTATATACATCTCATTACATTTCCAAACATTATCCAATTAAACACAAATGTCCCATAAAACATCCATTTCTTATACCACATATTACAACAGTATTCAATCTCACTCCAATATGTGCTTAATTTTTCTTCCTTATGTGTCTACAATAACCATATTATTAATATATCTACTTACCACGTGGAGAGGTGGTGGAGATTCATAAATGACATATTCATACTATGGAAAGGCACGATAGAGGACCTGCAAAACATTTTTGAGTTCATGAACACCACAGATGATACTATAAAATTCACTTCAATTCTTAGATGTAAAAATTATACTAAAGGATGGTAAAGTCAGCACAACACTATATGTGAAGCCTGCAGATAAAAACAAGCTGTTACATTTCCATAACAACCACCCTACAACCATGAAAAACTCCATACAATTGAGTCAAATTATCAGCAAATAGAGTCTGTGGAGCCTCGGTTAGTAGTCTCAAACACAGGACTATCCAGATATTCCTCCAGGGGTGGCTCCTTGCGGAGAACACCATAACCACCATGTTAAGTGGCCCTTTTAGTCAATATCCAGCTCTTTTACAAGCTTAGAGATATGACAAGGGAATACCAAGGCCAGATATCCATCCACAGACTGCAGTTTCGGGGTGTTGCAATGCGCCTAGGAATTCACTGTGTTGAGCGCTTTAGCCAGCTGCCCGCAGTGTTTTCTTGGACTGGTCTCCCTGAGATCAGTGAATGCTTTGTGAAATTATCAGAGTCAACAGAATAGTCAGCGAGGACAAAGAAAGGCAAGAAGCAGTGGATAGATTGATGGTAAAATTCAAAAACAGAGGTTACCCAGAAAGAGTTTTGAAACAGAGAGAAAAAGTCACCAAAATAAGAGTGAAAAAAACAGAGACTAACAGAATACCTTTAATCCTTTCCTATGGGGAAGAGACTAAAAAAATTGTAGAGGTGGTGAACAAACATTGAGGAATGTTAGGTTATTGCCCCCCCCCAAACTGAAGAATACAGGAACCCCCCTTTAGTGTCATACAAAAAGGGAAGGAATTTGAAAGACATTTTGGTAAGATCTGATGTAGGTCCATTAAAAGCTACCAAAGCACAATAACGGGAAACAAAAGAACGGGTAGTTATCCCTGTGTGAGCTGTGTTAACTGTCCATTAATGCTAAAGGGGAATAAATTTAGCCACCATGTCACGGGGTTGAGTATAATATCAAACACTTTTTAACCTGCAGCTCTGACTTCGTCATTTACATGTTAGAATGCCCATGCAAGTTATGGTACATTGGGGAGACAACTCTTGATTTTAAAACTAGAATAAGTCAACATCGGTATAGCATCCGGAAGAGAATACTCAATTTGCCAGTTTCTAAGCACTTCACTGAGGCGAGACATACAAAGAAAGACCTTAGATTTAGATTGATCGACACTGTACTACCAATGAGAAGAGGGGATGACAGAATAAAACGTCTGAAAACTAAGGAATTGCAGTGGATACACAGGTTAGGTACTTTAAAACCTGGGGGGTCTAAATGTAAACTACAAGATAAGCTCAGCTATGTAAATGAGTCCATACATCTGAGTACTGTGTATTTTAAAGTCACTACTGTGTTGAAATAATCATTAAAAATGTTGTTTGCTATTATGCTTTTATACAGATATCAATTTCACGGTGGATGAACTTCTGCAGAACATTTTGGACACTTGGAGCATGGGTTGCTCGTTCTTTCTTTATTAAAGTGTTTTAAAGAATATATCACACATTTGCCAATGTATATCCAAAATGAGTACATTAATAATTAATATTTAATAATAATATTTTATTGTTAAAAATTATGCTCTAATATAGCACTGTACAAAAAACACCTTTTTTATATTATATACTAAAGACACATTTGATTGATACATTTTTTGTTGGCTATTTTATTAAAAATTTCAATGTAAGACAAAAAATGAGGAACTGAACTGGTATACAATTAGGTATGAGGTGGATGATATGTAAACCGCCTCTGAGGGCATTAAAAAGTAGCAAAAAATACCCGAAATCCTCTCCATATCTTTGGCCAGGGAGTGAAAAGTGGTAATGCACCCTATAACTCACTGTACTGACAAGGCCAGTGATCACCCTCAGAAATGGGGATGACTTTGGAAGAGTACGGAAGGGGGAAGCATCCATCTAGAACCTCAGATGGCATGAATTATCACAGCTAAACTAATTTCCGACCAATAGGAACCTTGATATGTGGCCAGGCAATCCTCTATCATTTTAGTGCAGATATAAACACTTTAATTTTGATTTAGCACCATATGTGTGTATTTATCCATATGTATATATAGCAAAAGAGCACTTTACACATTTATCCATGAAGATAATAATTTATGTCTAAATATAATTGAAAGGAAGGACACCTAGTCTATTATATAAAACCCGAAGGCCACTTCCGGCCAAAATCCGCTCTACTTCCGTGATGGCCTCCGTCCTGTGGCAAAGACCGGAACCGGAAGCACCAGACCCACGAGCGGTGAGCGCGTAGCGCTCACCGCGAGCCGCTGCGAACAGGGATCCCTCTTTGCCGCCTAAAAGAAAGGGAACACAGCCCGCTTCGGAATCCTGTGGTGCGGCGTCACCAGCCGCGCGATATATCCCACTTCCTCAGAAGCACGGGCCGGCAGACACAGGGGAAGACTCCTGCCAAGATGGCAACCACCACTGGTGCTGAAGCCCGCTCAGACCCCTGTGACGCAGGAGATTCCCCTCATCAGACCCCGGAGACATGGAGGACGGACACAGCGATGGAGGAGAACGGAGGTACAGTTACAGCCCGACCTCCAGGTACCGTAGACTCCATTCAGTCCGCTCTGCCT
Source organism: Allobates femoralis (assembly GCA_033576535.1). NCBI lineage: Eukaryota > Metazoa > Chordata > Amphibia > Anura > Aromobatidae > Allobates > Allobates femoralis. Next base: position 131,942,568 of record JARQOC010000002.1, on the reverse strand, counting down.
GACACTGCTCCTCTGACACAGCCTGGAGCAGCATCGCTTACAACCCTGCTGCAGCCTCAGGAGACAGAGATACAGGGGTGGCAAGAGCATGGGGAGAAAGGAGATGCAGGGGACTGGGATTACCAGGGGACCCCAGTGGAGGACATCATAATAGACCCCACAGAACAAATCATGCTCTCCTCTGACCCCCCAGCCTCCGCTCTCCTCTGACCCCCCAGCCTCCGCTCTCCTCTGACCCCCAGCCTCCTCTGCCTCCCCTCTCCTCTGCCTCCTCTGACCCCCCAGCCTCCGCTCTCCTCTCACCCCCCAGCCTCCGCTCTCCTCTGACCCCCCAGCCTCCGCTCTCCTCTGACCCCCAGCCTCCGCTCTCCTCTGACCCCCAGCCTCCGCTCTCCTCTGACCCCCAGCCTCCGCTCTCCTCTGACCCCCCAGCCTCCGCTCTCCTCTGACCCCCCAGCCTCCGCTCTCCTCTGACCCCCCAGCCTCCGCTCTCCTCTGACCCCCCAGCCTCCGCTCTTCTCTCACCCCCAGCCTCCGCTCTTCTCTCACCCCCCAGCCTCCGCTCTCCTCTGACCCCCAGCCTCCGCTCTCCTCTGACCCCCAGCCTCCGCTCTCCTCTGACCCCCAGCCTCCGCTCTCCTCTCACCCCCAGCCTCCGCTCTCCTCTGACCCCCCAGCCTCCGCTCTGCTCTGACCCCCAGCCTCCGCTCTCCTCTGACCCCCCAGCCTCCGCTCTCCTCTGACCCCCCAGCCTCCGCTCTCCTCTGACCCCCCAGCCTCTGCTCTCCTCTGACCCCCCAGCCTCCGCTCTCCTCTGACCCCCCCAGCCTCCGCTCTCCTCTGACCCCCCCAGCCTCCGCTCTCCTCTGACCCCCCCAGCCTCCGCTCTCCTCTGACCCCCCCCAGCCTCCGCTCTCCTCTGACCCCCCCCAGCCTCCGCTCTCCTCTGACCCCCCCCAGCCTCCGCTCTCCTCTGACCCCCCCAGCCTCCGCTCTCCTCTGACCCCCCAGCCTCCGCTCTCCTCTGACCCCCCCAGCTCTCCGCTCTCCTCTGACCCCCCAGCCTCCGCTCTCCTCTGACCCCCCAGCCTCCGCTCTCCTCTGACCCCCCAGCCTCCGCTCTCCTCTGACCCCCCAGCCTCCGCTCTCCTCTGACCCCCCAGCCTCCGCTCTCCTCTGACCCCCCAGCCTCCGCTCTCCTCTGACCCCCCAGCCTCCGCTCTCCTCTGACCCCCCAGCCTCCGCTCTCCTCTGACCCCCCAGCCTCTCCTCTGACCCCCCAGCCTCTCCTCTGACCCCCAGCCTCTCCTCTGACCCCCAGCCTCCTCTAACCCCCCAGCCTCCGCTCTCCTCTGACCCCCCAGCCTCCGCTCTCCTGACCCCCCAGCCTCCGCTCTCCTCTGACCCCCCAGCCTCCGCTCTCCCCTGACCCCCCCAGCCCTCTCCTCTGCCCCCCAGCTGACCACTGAGCCACCGCACTCACTGCTAACCACTGAGCCACCGCACTCACTGCTGACCACTGAGCCACCGCACTCACTGCTGACCACTGAGCCACCGCACTCACTGCTGACCACTGAGCCACCGCACTCACTGCTGACCACTGAGCCACCGCACTCACTGCTGACCACTGAGCCACCTCACTCACTGCTGACCACTGAGCCACCTCACTCACTGCTGACCACTGAGCCACCCCACTCACTGCTGACCACTGAGCCACCCCACTCACTGCTGACCACTGAGCCACCCCACTCACTGCTGACCACTGAGCCACCGCACTCACTGCTGACCACTGAGCCACCGCACTCACTGCTGACCACTGAGCCACCGCACTCACTGCTGACCACTGAGCCACCGCACTCACTGCTGACCACTGAGCCACCGCACTCACTGCTGACCACTGAGCCACCGCACTCACTGCTGACCACTGAGCCACCGCACTCACTGCTGACCACTGAGCCACCGCACTCACTGCTGACCACTGAGCCACCGCACTCACTGCTGACCACTGAGCCACCGCACTCACTGCTGACCACTGAGCCACCGCACTCACTGCTGACCACTGAGCCACCCACTCACTGCTGACCACTGAGCCACCCCACTCACTGCTGACCACTGAGCCACCCCACTCACTGCTGACCACTGAGCCACCCCACTCACTGCTGACCACTGAGCCACCCCACTCACTGCTGACCACTGAGCCACCGCACTCACTGCTGACCACTGAGCCACCGCACTCACTGCTGACCACTGAGCCACCGCACTCACTGCTGACCACTGAGCCACCGCACTCACTGCTGACCACTGAGCCACCGCACTCACTGCTGACCACTGAGCCACCGCACTCACTGCTGACCACTGAGCCACCGCACTCACTGCTGACCACTGAGCCACCGCACTCACTGCTGACCACTGAGCCACCGCACTCACTGCTGACCACTGAGCCACCCCACTCACTGCTGACCACTGAGCCACCGCACTCACTGCTGACCACTGAGCCACCGCACTCACTGCTGACCACTGAGCCACCGCACTCACTGCTGACCACTGAGCCACCGCACTCACTGCTGACCACTGAGCCACCCACTCACTGCTGACCACTGAGCCACCGCACTCACTGCTGACCACTGAGCCACCCACTCACTGCTGACCACTGAGCCACCCCACTCACTGCTGACCACTGAGCCACCCCACTCACTGCTGACCACTGAGCCACCGCACTCACTGCTGACCACTGAGCCACCGCACTCACTGCTGACCACTGAGCCACCCCACTCACTGCTGACCACTGAGCCACCGCACTCACTGCTGACCACTGAGCCACCGCACTCACTTGCCTGACACACATGAGACCTACCACCGCACTCACTGCTGACCACTGAGCCACCGCACTCACTGCTGACCACTGAGCCACCGCACTCACTGCTGACCACTGAGCCACCGCACTCACTGCTGACCACTGAGCCACCGCACTCACTGCTGACCACTGAGCCACCGCACTCACTGCTGACCACTGAGCCACCGCACTCACTGCTGACCACTGAGCCACCGCACTCACTGCTGACCACTGAGCCACCGCACTCACTGCTGACCACTGAGCCACCGCACTCACTGCTGACCACTGAGCCACCGCACTCACTGCTGACCACTGAGCCACCGCACTCACTGCTGACCACTGAGCCACCCCACTCACTGCTGACCACTGAGCCACCCACACTCACTGCTCGACACCTGACCACTGAGCCACCCCACTCACTGCTGACCACTGAGCCACCGCACTCACTGCTGACCACTGAGCCACCGCACTCACTGCTGACCACTGAGCCACCGCACTCACTGCTGACCACTGAGCCACCGCACTCACTGCTGACCACTGAGCCACCCACTCACTGCTGACCACTGAGCCACCCCACTCACTGCTGACCACTGAGCCACCCCACTCATGCTGACGCACTGACCACCCCACTGCACCACTGCCACCACTCACTGCTGACCACTGAGCCACCGCACTCACTGCTGACCACTGAGCCACCGCACTCACTGCTGACCACTGAGCCACCGCACTCACTGCTGACCACTGAGCCACCGCACTCACTGCTGACCACTGAGCCACCGCACTCACTGCTGACCACTGAGCCACCGCACTCACTGCTGACCACTGAGCCACCCCACTCACTGCTGACCACTGAGCCACCGCACTCACTGCTGACCACTGAGCCACCGCACTCCCCTTGCTGACCACTGAGCCACCGCACTCACTGCTGACCACTGAGCCACCGCACTCACTGCTGACCACTGAGCCACCGCACTCACTGCTGACCACTGAGCCACCGCACTCACTGCTGACCACTGAGCCACCGCACTCACTGCTGACCACTGAGCCACCGCACTCACTGCTGACCACTGAGCCACCGCACTCACTGCTGACCACTGAGCCACCGCACTCACTGCTGACCACTGAGCCACCGCACTCACTGCTGACCACTGAGCCACCGCACTCACTGCTGACCACTGAGCCGCCTGTATACACACAATTAATTTCACAGGACTCCCCTAACTATTACTAAATAAACTATATATAGATTCTAGACTACCCGATTCTTTAGAATCGGGCCACCATCTAGTAATTTATAATTGCACAAATCATAATACAGAGATGCACTACTGTACTAGTATATCATGGTATTAAAATCGGCAGCCGGAGAGCAAATTAAATAAAAGGAGCATCAAAATGGCATCCGGGAACAGAATGCCTAGCCCACATGTGCGAGAGCACTAACATGGCACCACTTCCGGTTCTGGTAATCATGACGATGCATATACACTGAGAAACCTACGCATGCACATTAGCCCTTCCAGCCAGCGACCCGCCAGCGGAAACTGCTCGGCGGTGTAAACATTGGCAACGTGTATTACAAGCGATATTGATCAATGAACAGCTGTGCTATGACTGCCCAATTATGACTGTAAGTAGATATATTAATGATATGATTATCGTAGACGCATAAGGAAGAAAAATTAAGCATATATTGGAGTGAGATTGAATACTGTTGTAATATGTAGTATAAGAAATGGATGGTTTGTATTCTATAAGGTTACAAGAATGGAGCATGAAGTTCTTAGGCCCCTTTCACATCAGCGTTTTTTTTAAATCGCGGCAGATGCGGTGAAAAAAACGCATCTGCCACGATTACCGCATAACCGTGACACTTGCGGCACAGTTGCGGCAAGCCCCATAGAATGTCTATGCGGGCTTACGGCAGGTGCGGCAAGTGCGGTATCAGCACTTGCAGCAGGTGCGGCTGCAAAAAAAACGTGGCTGACCGCGGTTTTTTTCGAGGCCGCACCTGCTGCAAGTGCCGAAACCGCACTTGCCGCACCTGCCGCACACTTACCGCAAGCCCCATAGACATTGCATGGGGCTTGCAGCAACTGTGCCGCAAGTGTCGCGGTTATGCGGTAATCGCGGCAGATGCGTTTTTTTCACCGCATCTGCCGCGATTTAAAAAAAACGCTGATGTGAAAGGGGCCTTAAATGGAATCTGATAGCAAGTGTTTGCAATGTGAGCTGCGAAAAACAAAAGTCAACTGTGCCTCTAACCTCAAAATCTGTGCTATTGTTTACTTAAACTAATGGGTTTAGGACCCTGTGATTAACATTGCAGGACTAGAAAGTCATGCAATGCAGTTTTACACCCCCCCTGCACAATGCACAATCTTTATTGAGAGCCTGGTGTGGGCAGAGGCAGCAATGTCAGCTCTACTACCTCTACTACATGCCTTAAACTAAATGCTTTGATTGTGTCAGAATGGCTGAAGTCTGTAATCTAAGTTAAGTATCATTAGTTTAAGGGACTCTTTGCCTACATCATGCTGCTCTCAGATTGTTAAATACCGCTATGCGTAAATAATTATCAAGCTTATCGTCATGTACATAATTAGTGAGAAAAGACGGAAAAATATGTATAAAAATTATCTTCTCAGTTTAATTGGTATTAAAATAGCCAATAATTAAACTTATTAAAGTATGATGTTCAGATAGTTACAAAAAGATAATCTATGTATTCTTCTTGGTGGCGATCCACGGGTATTGGGTCATCCATCTCACCAAGACTGCTGATCGGTTCCTGTCCGGCATAATGAATCTCCGATGGTCAACATGGAGTGGAGTGAGCCGCCCCCATCCTTCCTAATGTGCCTTCTTATAGTGTGACAGTGCCACATGTATTACTATATTTGGAAACCTTCTAGAGAATTCTATGCATTACCTCATTTTAGCTAAATATACAGTATGTATGGCCATATGCATATACGTCTATTGCTTGTGTAAGTAAGGCGGCCGTCACATGCTACAATATCGTGAGCGATATTGTTAGCGATCACGTGCACGCGCGATCGCTTACAATATCGCTCACATCGCTGGTGAGCTGTCACACAGACAGACTCACCAGCGATGTGGAGCCGCGATATCGCTGGTAACTATGGTACACATCGGGTTACTAGGCGCCGCGCGGCGCTTAGTGACACGACGTTTACCATAGATACCATCTCCCAGCATAGGCTGTGCCGCTGGGAGATCATTCATCGTGGTGTCACACACCACGATGAAGCAGATTGAACAAGCGATGATCGCTTGATATGAGCTCTGGCTCTCATATCTGCGATGTCACGATCAAGCGATTTTACATTGTAAAATCGCTTGATCGCACGCAGCGATGCACAAACGATATCGCTTAAGCGATCAAAAAGCAGATCGCTTAAACGATATCGTTCAAGATATTGCACCGTGTGACTGCCGCCTTAAATATATCGGCAGATATGTATATACGAATAAATTAATATACTATTTCTTTGATAACTATTCCCAGTATTTGAAGTAAATATTAATGAAGATATTCATGTTTTAACACAGATGAGGTAGCAAAAACCTGCTGACAACATCCCTTTAAGTTAAATTTTAGGAGGACCCTTCACCAAAACAAGATGTAATAGGGGCTGTAAAGTGTAATTTATGTATGTTGCGCTCATTGCAATTTTTGTGATTTCTGAGACAACTCTGGGCAGACAGTGTGATGAAAGGGGCGGTACAGCAGAGCAGACAGTGTGATGAAAGGGGCGGTACAGCAGAGCTGACAGTGGTTTGATCAAGAAGCATTGATCAGATGATCCACCGAGGTAATGGTGAAAAGGATAGGTGTCGGCGAGGTGAGCAGTGTGGTGAGTATGAGTATTTCTTACATCTTACTTTCGCTATGCTCTGGGACCTGCAGAGACGTTAGTGCATTTAATATAAAAAAATGCAACAAATGCAAATGAGGACAGCAAGATTTATGAATGGCAGTTAGTTGCTTCTGATAGATTTAATTGAACGACAGATTTTTGTCATAAGCTGCCCATTGTGAAAAGAGCATCATAAAGGGTGAGGGGATCCATATTCTGAGCACCAGTTGCCTTGATACAACTTTTAATTAAACCTGAATTTTAATTCAGGCCAAAGTCAAGCAAACAAGATCAAAGACCATGAAGATCTAAATGTCTAGGATGTAAAATTTTAGAGGTAAAAAAGTTGCTTGAAATGCAGTATTGTATTAATTGCTATTACTAATGTATGTCCTCTATTACAGCTTTAATGAGTGATTGAAACCTACTATTAATAGCATATATTAATACTTTGCCAAAAGGTTGCAGATGTCATTTAGTAGTCTGGTGAAATAGAAAAATGTCACACGTGTTAGAAATTATATACAGCAATTCGACATAATAAATCTTTCTGACCTCATAGTTAATGTAAACCATTTATCTGGGATTTGGACTATGTAGTTCCTATTCCAAAAGTATGACAAAGTTATTGAGAAGGATATTACTAATTCAGGTTTGCCAGACTGTATCTAATTCAGAAATAAAATTCAACTGTAGAACAAATTGGTCTGTATCTAAAAGTACAACAGAAATAGAATTGCTATGATATTTGGGACTTTCTGATGAAACTGTTCCATTTTCATTTTTATACTGAGCTCTTTCATGTGAATCACTACACTAATCTTTAGACAAAAAAAAGATTTATTTTGTGACCTAAAATTAATACTAGAAGGAAATGTACATTGTAACTAGGGAAAAAATGAAATCCAATATTTAGTTTTTCTTTGCACGCAATTATTTCACCTAGAGGATGTCATTAAGGAGCAAATGTCATTTCACTGAAAAAAAACTCCAGTACTGCACTAATAGTTAATGATGGGTCACATAGCAGCTAAGGTAATGCTTTTTTTGCCATATGACTTATTTTCTCACTTTTTTCAGTGCTCTTTTAAAAATTGCATTTTATGGCTGTGCGGGTGTGACCAGTATCTGCCAGCACTGTGCATGTATTTCCACAGCTTAATTCTGAGAGCAGGCTAATAGGGAGCAGTGTGATGTGCCAGCAAAGAAGAGGTTACCAGAGATCCTAACTGAGCTGTGTTGAGCTAGATGACTGATCAGAAGCTTGTGCCAATGAAAGAGGAGTTAGCAGTGATCCTGACATTGTGACATTGCTTAGCAACTGTGCTATAAACTGAGATAATCAGATACATTTTCTCCTCATCAGCAGCAGTCAGGAGCCACACCCCCTCCATTATATGGTTACATGCCTGTATTCAGTGTGAAGATGGATCTGACTGATAATGAACATTTGTCAGCTTTACACACAGTCTAGTGGGGACATCTTGTAGAAGGTTTATACATGGTTTTCAACCAGATTTCATTAATAAAATATATTTGAAAGTTTATTATAATCACTTGCTCTACATTATTATTAAATTCAAATTTAAACGGTAGTTACACTTTAAGGGAAAGGCTAGAAAAAATTATTCAAATATTACAATATAAATTTAGTGTTAGAAACACAGATTATAGATTCAGAATTCTCCTAAACAGATTATAAGAATCCCTAAAAGCAGTCTAAAACTGCTAGTGCTTAGAAAAATAAGTAATGACATTGAAGACAATGAAGACGCATTTTCCTCCATCCATTGGGCTATAAAAGTAGTGTGAAAATGTCAGTTTTGACATTATGATTATCATGTCCATGAGAAATTGATAGAAAAAGTATTTTTTCATAGGGTTAAAGAGACAAAGAATTGACTATATTGAAACCATCAGCTGTGGTGCACATGTCATTATGAACGTGAGAAAAGAGAGTAATAAAGGGGATGTCGGGTAACAGAAAAAAGGGAAAAGTTACTCTATGTGACTGCAGATGATCAAATCATGATGATGATGGACACACTAGCATAATTCCCCATGAAATGCCTTCAGCACTAGTACCATTACTAATGTTTCTATTGTGACTAGATGTGTGCGCTGGAGAACAATGGATGGCACCTGAACAGAAGGCATCTGGTGCCAAGGCCAACGAAAGGGCAGAAGACTTTTAAGGAAAGAAGAGAACATTAAGGCGAGGGTCAAACTTGGCATGCGTTTTTTAAGGTGTTTTTTGCCACCCTGCATTTTTACCTGCTTTTTTGCTGATAGGTGTTGGGCCCCTTAAAAAACGCATGCAAAAACGCATGTGGAAACGCAGGGTACCATTTAGTGCAATTCAAAAAAGCATGTGTTTCCCATTGGGCCCCATGTTATGAATACGCATGCGTTTTTGAAAACGCACCAAAAAACCCGGCTTGCAGTATTTTTTGGTGCAGAGCCAAAAACGCACCCAAAAATGCATGGTATATTCAGACACGCGTTTTTGCTATTGGGGCATGTGTTTTTTGCATGGGGCCTATGGGTGCGTTTTTGCATGCGTTTTCAGAAAATGCAGGTCTCCAAAAACGCATGGAAACTCTGCAAGTGTGACCCTAGCCTAAATCTCACACATGAGATAAACCTCTCAAGCAGCCAATGTCAGGACAGAGTGAAGTTGATGGGAAGCGAGATATATGCAGATAAAGTGTGAAGGAAATTGTCTTGCCTGTTAGTTTACAAAAACACATCTCAGCAAAAAGGCATCTGATGCTGGACACACAGATGGGACATTTTTTAGCATTCTATAATCTGTATGCTCATGATATTAGTTTAGATAGGTTAATTGTGGTGACAGATTCCCTTTAATAGGCACCTACACAGGATGACAGCTTACATGACAGATTTTATAGCATCTCTCTAATATCATCATTTTAACAATCATATTTGATGCTGTTGTAAGATTTCTGACGCTTAATGTCAAACTGTTTTGCAAAATCTAGACACAATACAGCAGCAACATTATCAACAATTAGTTTTTACTTACCACCTCATAAAAATTGCACTTGTAGTTACCGTGTTTCCCCGAAAGTAAGGCCCTGTCTTACATTCTTTTGGGGGCCAAAAGTGGCCCCCGGCCTTACTTTCGGGGGGGGCCTTACATTGGGTGCCCCAGCAGTGTGGCCTACAGGCCCCCTCCTGCTGGGACACTGCGGGAGCGAGGCCGCACGTCACGTGCGCCCGCTCATTACATATGCACTGCATCCCCCTGTCAATCAGCGACAGGGGGAGCAGTGCATTATACAGTATATATGGGCCCCCTATTGCTGGCACACTCTCCCCCTGTTATGAGGCCCCCACCGCTGCTGCTGCTGAAGAGATCTTACCCTCCAGGGTCTTCTTGCAGCAGCCCAGCGCGTCCATCCGTCCTCTGTACTCGCTCGGCGGTCTCCCGGATCATGTGACCGGCCCGTCGCAGTCGCGATGACGTCATGCGCTGCGACGGGTCACATGATCCGGGAGACCGCCGAGCGAGTACAGAGGACGGATGGACGCGCTGGGCTGCTGCAAGAAGACCCTGGAGGGTAAGATCTCTTCAGCAGCAGCAGCGGTGGGGGCCTCATAACAGGGGGGAGTGTGCCAGCAATAGGGGGCCCATATATACTGTATAATGCACTGCTCCCCCTGTCGCTGATTGACAGGGGGATGCAGTGCATATGTAATGAGCGGGCGCACGTGACGTGCGACCCGCTCCCGCTCCCCCCCCCCCCCTCCGCTAGCGGCCTTATATTGGCCACCCCGATTGTAAGGCCTTATAATCGGGGGAGGCCTTACATTGGCAGGCCCCCCCTTTACCCCCAGGCGGCCTTACAATCGGGGGGGCCTTACTATCGGGGAAACACGGTAGTTAGCATGGACTGTTTTCAGGATTCAATGATGGAAACAAAGAACATATGTAGAAAAAGATATCTAAGTGTTTTATTGCAGCCGTAAAATTTAGTAAGCTCCTTCCAAGGGATTTCAACAGATGTTTGTAAAAGCAAGAAGCCATATGATTAGAGATGATTGATTTTTTTTTTAACATTCAGATTAACCAAATATAGCCAAGAAATAATTGATAGAGGGTTGATTTGCCACAAATTGAAAGAACTACCATGGCTCTGAAAAGACAGGTGTGACACAGGTATTGTTTTTATACAATACTAGATGGCGGCCCGATTCTAAAGAATCAGGTATTCTAGCCTATGGTTAGCAGGGTATACGGGGGCTCAGTGGTTAGCAGACTATATAGCGGCTCAGTGGCTCCTAGTCTGCGTCAGGGGCAGAGTGCAGTGGTCAGGGGCAGAGTGCAGTGGTCAGGAGCAGAGTGCAGTGGTCAGGGGCTGAGTGCAGTGGTCGGGGCTGAGTGCAGAGGTCGGGGCAGAGTGCAGTGGTCGGGGCAGAGTGCAGTGGTCAGGGGCAGAGTACGGCTCCAGGGCCAGGTGGTCAGCGCAGGATTGAGGCTCAGTGGTCAGCGCTGGATGGAGTGGTCAGCACAGGATGGAGGCAGAGTGGTCAGCGCAGGATCGAGTGGTCAGCAGAGAATGGAGGCAGAGTGGTCAGCGCAGGATGGGGGCAGAGTGGTCATCGCAGGCTGGGGCAGAGTGGTCAGCGCAGGATGGGGGCAGAGTGGTCAGCGCAGGATGGGGGCAGAGTGGTCAGCGCAGGATGGAGGCTCAGTGGTCAGCGCAGGATGGAGGCTCCAGTGGTCAGCGCAGGATGGAGGCAGAGTGGTCAGTGCAGGATGGAGACTCAGTGGTCAGCGCAGAATGGAGGCTCAGTGGTCAGTGCAGGATGGAGGCTCAGTGGTCAGCGCAGGATGGAGTGGTCAGCACAGGATGGAGGCAGAGTGGTCAGAGCAGGATGGAGTGGTCAGCAGAGGATGGAGGCAGAGTGGTCAGCACAGGATGGAGGCAGAGTAGTCAGTGCAGGATGGAGGCAGAGTGGTCAGCGCAGGATGGAGGCAGAGTGGTCAGCGCAGGATGGAGGCTCAGTGGTCAGCACAGGATGGAGGCTCAGTGGTCAACACAGGATGGAGGCTCAGTGGTCAGCACAGGATGGAGGCAGAGTGGTCAGCACAGGATGAAGGCAGAGTGGTCAGCGCAGGATGTAGGCTCAGTGGTCTGCGCAGGATGGAGTGGTCAGCACAGGATGGAGGCACAGTGGTCAGCGCAGGATGGAGGCTCAGTGGTCAGCACAGGATGGAGGCTCAGTGTTCAGCGCAGGATGAAGTGGTCAGCACAGGATGGAGGCAGAGTGGTCAGCGCAGGATGGAGTGGTCAGCAGAGGATGGAGACAGAGTGGTCAGCACAGGATGGAGGCTCAGTGGTCAGCACAGGATGGAGGCTCAGTGGTCAGCGCAGGATGGAGGCTCAGTGGTCAGCGCAGGATGGAGGCTCAGTGGTCAGAGCAGGATGGAGGCTCAGTGGTCAGCGCAGGATGGAGACTCAGTTGTCAGCGCAGGATGGAGGCTCAGTGGTCAGCACAGAATGGAGGCAGAGTGGTCAGCACAGGATGGAGTCAGAGTGGTCAGCGCAGGATGGAGGCTCAGTGGTCAGCACAGGATGGAGTGGTCAGCAGAGGATGGAGGCAGAGTGGTCAGCACCAGATGGAGGCAGAGTGGTCAGTGCAGGATGGAGGCAGAGTGGTCAGCGCAGGATAGAGGCAGAGTGGTCAGCACAGGATGGAGGCTCAGTGGTCAGCGCAGGATGGAGGCTCAGTGGTCAGCACAGGATGGAGGCTTAGTGGTCAACACAGGATGGAGGCTCAGTGGTCAGCACAGGATGGAGGTTCAGTGGTCAGCGCAGGATGGAGGCTCAGTGGTCAGCACAGGATGGAGGCTTAGTGGTCAGCACAGGATGGAGGCTCAGTGGTCAGTGCAGGATGGAGGCTCAGTGGTCAGCACAGGATGGAGGCTTAGTGGTCAGCACAGGATGGAGGCTCAGTGGTCAGCACAGGATGGAGGCTCAGTGGTCAGCACAGGATGGAGGCAGAGTGGTCAGCGCAGGGTGTAGGCTCAGTGGTCAGCACAGGATGGAGTGGTCAGCACAGGATGGAGGCAGAGTGGTCAGCGCAGGATGGAGGCAGAGTGGTCAGCGCAGGATGGAGGCAGAGTGGTCAACGCAGGATGGAGGCTCAGTGGTCAGCGCAGGATGGAGGCAGAGTGGTCAGCGCAGGATGGAGGCAGAGTGGCCAGCGCAGGATGGAGGCTCAGTGGTCAGTGCAGGATGGAGGCTCAGTGGTCAGCACAGGATGGAGGCTCAGTGGTCAGCGCAGAATGGAGGCTCAGTGGTCAGCGCAGGATGGAGGCTCAGTGGTCAGCACAGTATGGAGGCTCATTGGTCAGCGCAGGATGGAGGCTCAGTGGTCAGCGCAGGATGGAGGCTCAGTGGTCAGCCCAGGATGGAGGCTCAGTGGTCAGGGCAGGATGGATAGCCAGTGGGTTGTCAGGGCAGGATGGATAGCCAGTGGGTGGTCAGCACAGGATGGATAGCCAGTGGGTGGTCAGCACAGGATGGAGGCTTAGTGGGTGGTCAGCGCAGGATGGAGGGCCAGTGGGTGGTCAGCGCAGGATGGAGGGCCGGTGGGTGGTCAGCGCAGGATGGATCTCCCCTTCCATCCAGTCTCAGCCGCAGCTGGTAATTAAACCGCAGCAAGTAATGAGCGGTCATGTGATAGGCGGGCTGAAGAACCTGTCACATGATTACTCATTACCGGGTGCGGGTGAGACGGAGCGGCGGGTGAGACGGGGATGGGGAGAGCTAATGGAGCGGTGGGGGGGGTAATGGAGCGGTGGGGGGGGCGTAATGGAGCGGTGGGGAGGTAATGGAGCGGTGGGGGGGCGTAATGGAGCGGTGGGGGGGGGCGTAATGGAGTGGCAGGGGGAGGGCAATGGAGCGGGGAGAGGGCGATGCAGCAGCGGCGGGCAAGAGGGGCCGGAGATGGGCGCACCCGCTCCAGTGGGATATCTGTGAGGGGAGCAGGGGTAGGAAGAGCGGGTGTGCTCGCTGTTTTGACAGCGGCTCGTGGTGGGCGCTAAAGCGCCACCGCTCGCCGCCATGTTGGTCCACCCTGAGCTGGTGTAGTGCCCAAGCCACTTCCGTCTGTGACGTCATTTTTGTGCCTTGAAGACGGAAGTGGCTTCGGCTTTTATATATATGACTAGCTGTGAGCCCGATGCGATTGCATCGGGATTCTAGAATCTGTGTATAGGGCATTGCTCGGGCTGCTGCAACGACTCCCAACGCCCCTTGGCGGGCATTGCGAGTGATTCGCGTGGGCGATGCGCGCCCACGAACAAAGCCACGGAGGTAGCAGCGTGTGCGAGGGAAGTTGCTACGGCAATTATATAATAGATTATCAATATTGCATCGGGATTCTAAAATCTGTGTATAGGGCATTGCTCGGGCTGCTGCAACGACTCGCAACGCCCCCTTCGCGGGCATTGCGAGTGAGTCGCGTGGGCGATGCGCGTCCACGAACAAAGCCACGGAGGTAGCGGCGTGTGCGAGGGAAGTCGCTACAGCAATTATATAATAGATTATCAGTATGTAATATATAATTTCCCTAACGCACTTCCGTAAGTTTCGGCGCTGTTTCCGTCGTTGTGGGCATGGGCGCAGCGCCCACGCGACCTGTGAAGCATTTCCGGTGCCACTGATTCGCAAAGCCTCACTCGCAATGGCCGCCAAGCGGCCGTTGCGAGTCCTTGCAGAATAGGCGCGACTCGCTAATTTATACATAATCACATACATAATACTGATAATTCCTATATAATCACATATATATATATAGATGGCGGGCCGAGTCGAAAGAATCGGGTAGTCTAGAATCCATATATAGTATATTTACTAATAGTTAGGGGAGTGGGGTGAAATTAATTGTGTGTATACAGGTGGCTCAGTGGTTAGCAGTGAGTGCGGTGGCTCAGTGGTTAGCAGTGAGTGCGGTGGCTCAGTGGTTAGCAGCGAGTGCGATGGCTCAGTGGTTAGCAGTGAGTGCGGTGGCTCAGTGGTTATGTCACGCTGGGAGTGGGGAAGACACCCAGCGTAGGATAACGACGGGGGGGGGGGGATCAGGAGTCCCTAATGCTAAGGGCACAAGAAGGAGACGGTGACCCCTAGACTTCCTAGAGCTGACCCTGTCTGCCCTGACGTCCCTATACAGTCTCCTCAACTGTCGCCGACCACGAACCTCGTCCCTCTCTGATCCTAGATCTATCTTATCTAATGATCAGATGGAGAGGTTCACTAGACCCCTCCACTATCAACTAAAGACAAACACCAGGGAAGACAGACATTTGGGAAAAGGAAACACTTATCTGACAGCAGAACACCGCAACCTCCACAATCTCAGCTTCTGCTGGAGCAAGGATAAAGTGTGCACAAGGAACTATCACCTGCACCGAGGAAAGGCAATGAACCTCCTTATAAAGGTGGAAGGAGTCTGCTGGGTCCTAGTGACCTACAACATTGGTGAATAAAACCAGACCGAGCGCAAGACCTCCACAGCCGTCTCCCCATAATAGAGAGATCTCATTACACCTTCTTTCCATCAACACAGAAGGTAAATGCTCCAGAAAGAGACGGACCATCCTCCACCATTATGGCTGGTGGGCCAAACGCTGGGATCGTCTGCGCGTGGCCTCCACCCTGTCATCCGTGCCACCCGTGACAGGTTAGCAGTGAGTGCGGTGAGATTGGTGAGCACAGTGGCGTGGGCAGAATGCTGAGTGCAGCGCTGTGGGCAGAGTGGTCAGCACACACATACATACATACACACACACACACACAGACACTTCGCTATAGTTAGCACCGACCCTGCGTCTTCCCTGCCGGCTGGATCCTGAGTTGACATGTCGGCGCCCGCGGACGACTGGATCCAATATGGCGTCCGGGAAGTTTGGCGAGACTTTTTGGACGCGATATTTGATCGAGTAGTTCGGGGGCGGCGACATGTCGGTGATGCAGGGCCGGTGGTAAGTATAGCGGAGTATGTGTGTGTGTGTGTGTATGTGTGCGGACAAAGTGAGTGAAGTGCGGAGAAAGTGAGGTGTGGTGATGTGGCCCTGGCCGGGTGCATCACACGGGTTATCAATGCAGGTCTGTGTTCACATGGGCCGGTTTTCCTGATCGTGTGTGGTGTGTGAAACCTGTCCGATGTACAGGGGGTTAACAGCTGAAGGGATTTCATGAGCTGAGTAAAACAGCTGAGTGTGAGTGCTGAAGATCCGATACATTCATGAGCCTAATGAGCGGCTGAACCTGTGGGGATGAGTGCTTTGCTGGGCTAAACCTGAATGGTGCACAGGGGGTTAATCACATCTCAGGTCTGTGTGTGAGTGAAGATGTGCTGATTAACTCACTGGGTTGCAGCTGTGAGTGAGCAGGCTGGATAGGAAACTGCCAGGTGTCTGAGTGAGGAGAGGACGATGGGATTCAGAAGTCCAGACCACTGCCATGTAAGGAGGTGCTGGAAGTGATCCGTCCCCAGTGGGTAAGTGATGAGAGCCTGCCAGCTCCATGCTAGTGCACCTGATGTGTGCATGGCAGCCAGTGTCCAAGGGCCAGGCGGTCAGATGTGCGGTGTGAGAGACCGAGTACGGCTCCAGGGCCAGGTGGTCACAGCTGACTTTGGGACTGACTGTGTTCTTGTTACTATGTGATGTCTTATGTAAAAATGCCATGTGTGATGACTCATGTGCAATAAGGTGGGGGTGGGGGTGGTGGCGGTGGTGGTGGTTTACTGCTCGCAATGCCCGCTTTGCTACGCGCCCACGGACAGTCCTGGAGAAAGTTCCGAGCTACGCAAACAAAGGCACAGGAAGTAGCTACGGCAATTATATAATAGATATGAAAGTCTCTCCTGATTCGTTGTACAATATAATATGATATATGCAAGGCCTTATGGAGAGGCTTACTCACTTACCAGATGTTTATTGCTTTTTCTTTGGCTTATCTGGTTCATAGCATTGAGTAAAATGTCGGAGGCCATTTTAGGTGATTTTCGCAAATTAAATAACAAATTGAATTCTTAAATATTCAACATTAATTTAATTTGCATTCAATTGATTAATTCTTTTCTAGATATGTGACAATGCAGGTTACTAATGTGCATATTAGCTTTTGTGGTTTTGCTTGGCCAGCAAAAGTAATACATGAAGTATCTTTGTTAAATCTACATGCAGTAAGGCCAAGCAGGATCATGAAGCAATTGATGATAAGGGGAAAAAATGATATGCCATATTTCCACTTAAATGTATATGAATGAGTGAAAAATATTAGACTTTATACATTTTTTATTGAGGAAATGTATTAAAAATTACATGTTTGTGAGTGGCAAAAGTATGTTAACTTTTAGGATTAAAGGTATGTTCACACACTGCGCATTTGCTGCATATCTTTACACGAGTGCTGTTGCAGTTTTTGCAGCCAAAACCAGGAGTGGAACAATGAGAGGAAAAGTCTAAGGACTCAGACACACATTAGTGAAACTCGTCCGACTTTACTGTGTGGAAAAATCGCATTGCTCTCGGAACAATGTTAACTAATGTCTGAGAGCAGATTTCCAAGTCTCATACGCTTTTTCCTCATCCGATTTAATCGCAACATGTTGTGATTCTATGTGAGTCACGGACGAGACTCGCCAATGCAAGTCTATGGGTCCGACAAAAAACATGGATTGCACTCAGACCACACTCGCACCATCCGAGTCTGATGCGAGTTTTAATTGATACATTACCATTCTGTAGCTCAGACAATTATACAAAATGCACCTGTAAATGATTAGACTGTAAATAGCTGCTGAGGAAAAAAATGGATTGCACTCAGACAGCACTCGCAAGCCACACTGACCAAAAGTCACATGACACTCGTCCAACTCTCGGATCCGAGAATCGGCCAGTTTTTTCACTCGGATGTGTGTCCATACCCTAATAGAAACAAGTGCTCCACTTCTGTATTTAATCACCCACTGCTGGTTTTAATCAGCCACTCCTGGTTTTGGCAGTTAGCAGTTAGTTTAAAGGGAATAATAAGGCTTAGTTTACATTCAGCAGGGGCACTATTACACAATTTTAGAATGGCAACCTCCACATCTCAGGAAGGGGAAACTACCATATTTTTGATATTGTAAAACGCACCTTTTTCCCCAAAATTTTTAGGGAAAAAGGAGTGTGTTTATAGCATTAATGAAGATTATTGGGGGTGCAGTGATGGTTGAGAGGGGTCACAGGAGGCAAGGTCACTGCTACAGGATGTCAGCAGCACAGGTGGGGCAATGGTGCAGGTTGCAGACTAGGAGGAGGGGGATGTCCCATCAGCGTGATCTATGCACCATTAATCTCCCAGCAATGGATGTGGAGAGGATTTCAGTAAAATTGAGCTGGAGGCAGCACATGAATAAACTGTGATTTCAGAGTCAAGATCTCAATCTGTGCATGCGCTGCCTCTGGTGCCACTTTGTTGAAGTCTATCGCATCAGAGGTGGCACAAGCAAGATCTCAATCTGTGCGTGCCACGGCTGGAACCATTTTTCAGAAGTGGTGTCTGCACAGTCTAAGATCTCAGCAGTCTGAGATCTCAATTTGTGCATGCACCACCTCCCTAGCCATTTTCCTGATGTCCTTCACTTCCATCGCTGGGAGATCAATAGGGCCTTCCTTGCGCAGCCAGAATACCTCCTCCTTCCAGCCATGGGCCAGCAGCATCACCCCACTCGTGCAGCCCGCGGCTTTCTGCAGGGGCAACCCTGCCATCGCCCCCCCCTTGGTAAATTACATTCAAACTATAAAATGGATTATAAGACTACAAGGCGGACCCACATTTTAACATTAAAAATTATTCTTTTCTATTTTTCACCTCAAAATTTGGGGTGCGTGTTATGGTACAGAGCGTGTTACAGTCCGGAAAATGTGGTAAATGTTAGGTACTTAAGGGGAAACTGTAAGTGACTTTTTGTCTTCCTACCCTATTGTTGTTTGGAGAGATAGTCATGTTCCCCCTCTTTATTTGTAAATGTTCTGGTGTTATACAGATGAAGTCAACTCTGGCAGACAATGCAAACATGTTTTCTCTAAGGCTGCCTTCACATTTGCGTATGGGAACGCAGCGTATGCTGCGTTCCCATAAGCATTCAAACGCATGCGCACTGCGGTTCCTATGTTTAACATAGGAACGCATAGTGCCTGCGTTTGCTGCGTTCGGGTGCGGATGCGGACGATATCTGCTCCTTCCGGTGTCCAGCATCCGCACCCGGGACGCAGCTTGCAGCATTTTTTTGTGCGTTTGGGGATCTTGGAAGATCAGCAAGCGTCCCCAAGCGCACAAAAAATGCATTGCCGTCAATGGGTCCGCAGTGTTCAGCGCTTGACAGCGCGGGAGAACGCTGCGGACCCATTGAAAAATCTCCCGGTGGCCGCCGGTGATGTCACAGGAGCTCACCGACGGCCACCGGGAGATCAGCTGACGCTCTGCTGTCCTCCTTCTCCCCGCCGCCTGTAATCTCCTAGCGATGTCGGCGGGGAGAACAGCTGATCTGACAGCTGTTTGAATCTTCCCGCGCCGACATCTCCTCACAGTGTCGGCGCGGGAAGATTCAAACAGCTGTCAGATCAGCTGTTCTCCCCGCTGACAGTCCCGGAGCTTACCGGCGGCCGGGGGGCGGAGACCTCCGGCGCTGATCTCCGCCCCCGGCCAGCGCCGATTGGCTGCCGGGCTCCATAGTGATGTGTCCGCAGGCGGACATTATCTGCTGCGGACACATCATAAGGACACTGCTTCTGACAGCGTTTGTGTCTGCATGCCATCAGCATGCAGACACAAACGCTAATGTGAAGCCAGCCTAACAGTGCTCCAAGTGGCCATCCTCACTGGAGAAAATCACTTTCAAAATAAGACTCCATCTACTATAAATTTGTGCTCAAAATGTATAGTTCTCCATTCGGCTAAACAAGCCTATTTCACTAGACTCATCACATCACTATCCTACAATAAAAAAGGACTCTTAGAAACTTTTCACTGCAACTTGATCCCTAATGTACATACCTTCAGCATTGAGCTCAGCACTGACGATCTGGCCATTTATTTAAAAAAAAAAAAAAACAAGCAACCATATCCATCACAACATTTTTGCCCAAATTCCTCTGAGCCTTTACCTCTTTTCTTCCCACACAAGTTCATTTTCCACCTTTAAACCTGCCTCAGAAGAAGTTCCTAGATTCCTCGCTTCTACTCACACTACAACGTTCACCAATGACTCTTTTATGTCTTCCTCAGTCTATCTCCCCAGCTATCATTATTTAACTAACTAAAATATTTAACCTCTCTGTTTCTTCAGGTATCTTTCTCTCCACATTCAAACAAGCTGTCATAATCCATTTAATAAAAAAAAACGTCACTCAACCAGAACTGTTCTACTAGTCTAATAATTACAGACCTGTCTTTAATCTTCTCTTCATTTCTAAACTCCTGGAACACTTGGTCAACTTGTTTAATTCATTATAATTCAGTTATCTTTCAGATAACTCTGCTTACCCATTCACTACAGAGTACAATATAAACTTATCTCTGTCACCCACAAATCTCTCCACATTTCTGCACCACCATACATTTCCTCTCTAATCTCTGTGTATCACCCTACCCATGCTCTTCATTCTACAACTGATGTAAGACTAAAGGCCCCGTCACACACGTCAATGTCGCCAGTGATCTGATCGCTGGGATTTTGACGGCTGATCGTTGGTGAGCTATCACACAGGCAGACTCACCAGCAATCAGTGGACCAGTGACATCATGAAAATGATTTAAATACAGTTTCCACGATGTCTTGCTCCCGCTGCCAGGCTGCGGTTAGCGGGAGTATTCTGGTATCCATGGTAAACTGTGGGTAACTAGGCAGTGTGCGCTGCCTAGATACCCGATGTATACCTTGGTTACCAGCCTTCTCCGCTCACCTGCTGGTATCCAAGGAACACAGCGGGTAACTAGGGACCCTAGTTACCTGCTGTGTACCTTGGATACCAGCCGGTGAGCGGAGAAGGCTGGTAACCAATGTATACATCGGGTATGTAGGCAGCGCGCGCTGCCTAGTTACCCGCAGTTTACCATGGATACCAGCTCCCAGCGCTTGCTGAGAGGCGCTGGGAGCTGGCTAATTGCTGCTGTGTGTCCACCGGGCGAATATCGCCAGGTTTTCGTTCCTGTCCGAAAACCTGGCGATCATCAACCAGCGATTTATCACTGGTTCATATACCATGTCACATGCGTCAATATCGCTGCAACGTCACGTGCAGCAGCGACATCGACAGCGATATTGAAGCGTGTGACGGCCCCTTAACTAACATCCACCATAATCTACGTCTCCCTCTCTTTTCTGGTGCTGTGAAATAAGAATCCCTACCCCAGAAAATGCATTATACCTAAGTCCCCACATTTTTAAGTGTGCTTTAAAAAAACATCTCTTTAGGCAGACCTATCACCTCACTTCACTGATTTAACTCTTCCCTGTTCCCCCTTTCAAATTTTTCCTCAGAATTTGGTCCATCCTATTCATCTGTGTCAACTTTGCGAGCAGGGGCTTCAAATCTCTTTTAACTGTTTAACTATGTTAATTTGGAATGTCTTTATTGTCGTTGCATGTTGCTGCTCAATTTTAACTGTGAAATCATGAAATTTATTTCATTGAGCATTTAGGAGGTGGCAGGGATTGAGGTCCTGGTTGAGGTCTAGCAATCATCTATACCAGTCATCTTCAGCAGCTTCTTGGGGACAGACTATTTGCAAGGCTGAGACGCCCCAAACTGGAGTGGAGCCGCAATGTCCTGTTACCTTGCTGATCTCGTTACCCCAGTATCCTCTGTGGACAGGTATAACTGACAGCTTTGCGACGATG
This sequence comes from Allobates femoralis, assembly GCA_033576535.1. Classification (NCBI taxonomy): domain Eukaryota; kingdom Metazoa; phylum Chordata; class Amphibia; order Anura; family Aromobatidae; genus Allobates; species Allobates femoralis. The sequence continues at coordinate 131,920,923 of JARQOC010000002.1, read as the reverse complement.
ATGGGGCCTCAGATGGGAGTGGCAACATCTTTGGAGCAATTCACCTGGCTGTTGAAGTCTCCAATAGCTACAAAGCCTTGAACCTTGTCTGCTGTCTGGCACGGGTCTGTTTCTCCATTGCCATGATCTTCAGGACTTTATCCTACAGAGACAATCCCAGAAAAAAAGCCAATGATCTCAGACTCTATGATTGGCAGAGAGAACAACCATTTTTATGCTTTTGCAAAAATGTCCAAAATCCAGATTTTTAATTGTGATTCTCTACTGAAAAGTGTACATGTGGCAAATTAATTTTTTTCTACATTTATTTTATTAGTTAAACTTTACATCTCTACATGCCACACCAATTCAGTGACCAGTGGCAGGTTCTTGCTTTTTCAATGAGTACCTGTCAAGTATTTTTTATACATATTTTTGGAGAAGGGCTTCAATGTTTGAAATATATTTTTTTTTAAATAAAGATTTAGATATAGATCTATTTTTGCATATCTATTTTATTAGGCCAATTTGACAATTGTACATATATATTGCAGTGTGCTGTCATATTATAATATTAGAACATCTGAATATGGGCACAAACTCTCCACTACCCTAAGAAATTGTAATATTAGAGCATCTATCTATTTGAAGAGGACCTGTCACCAACCATACATGGTGATGTAATTACAGCACTGAATGCAGCATGTCTGCTGCATTTAGGCAAGGGGTCCCCCATCCCTTGACCCCCCCTGTACCCCTACATAATACACTTTGAAAACCTACATAGTGGAGCCAAATAGGAGGTGGCTATAGGCTGGAGTCAGCCCTCTACACAGGGAATTTCACGCCCCCTGTATCTTCAATCCACCCACTGCCGCCTCCCTCATGCCAAACATTGTCTCCCTCGCCTGTTGCATAACACAAAGCAAGGGGTGTGGTTCTGGCCACCTCCTGCAGTGACGTCACCGCTTATACCCGCCCTGCTCCATGGTTAACCATGGAGCAGGGCAGGGAAAGGCAGTGATGTCACAGCAGGAGGATGGCTGCCCCGCCTCCTGCTGTGACATCACCACTTATACTCGCCCTGCTCCATGTTAACCATGGAGCAGGGTGGGGAAAGGCGGTGATGTCAAGGTAGGAGGCCGGCCGCCCTGCCTCCTGCAGTGACATCACTGCTTATACCCACCCTGATCCATGGTTTTCCATGGAGCAGGGCGGGGAAAAGTGGTGATGTCACAGCAGGAGGATGGCTGCCCCACCTCCTGCTGTGACATCACTGCTTATACCCGCCCTGCTCCATGTTAACCATGGAAAAGAGCAGGTATAAGCGGTGACATCACCGCAAGAGGTGGGGCAATGTGGCCAGAACTGCACCCCTCGTTTTGTGTTATGCAGCAGGCGAGGGAGACAATGATTGGCATGAGGGAGGCGGCGGTGGGTAGGGATGGGCGAATCTACTCGCTAGGACTCGTTACTCGGTGAGTAGTAAGGGACTCGCAGGACTTGGTACTCTGCGAGTTTCCCAGCGTTTACTCGCACGAGTCCAATGCAAATCAATGGCAAACGCTGACAAAACTAGGATTGCCATTGTCCTGCATTAGACTCGGCTACTGTGCCAGTGATAGCAGGGAAACTCGCAAAGTAACTGCTGTTACTTTGCGAGCCGAGTCCAGCTGTCTTCTCTGTACAGGCTGCTGCAGCTCCAGGGTCCTAGAGCCCGCCTGCTCACAGAGATGAGATTGTTCTCAGTCTGCTCATTCCCTGTGCATAGACATCTATATCTATGCACAGGGGATGTAGCAGAGAGGACATCGCGTTTTGGACTGCGTCGGACAGAAGAGGACTTTTTTAATTAAAGATGGAGTCCCTAATGGCTTTTTTTTTTATTTCAAATAAAAATGTTTCTCTGTGTTGTGTTTTTTTAACCCTTTATTGGAGATTCTTAGTGGCTGGGTCAAACGTGGCCTGACATTAAGAATCTCGGGCTTAATACCAGCTTGTATAACAAAGCTGGTATTAACCCCTTTATTACCCAGCGTGCCACCGCAACCAGGGCCGCTGGAAAAGCCCACGTGAAATTTTTTTCTGACAAATCCATAAAACAATGTAAATAAAAGGGGCTGCATCTTTATTAACCCCTGGACCAGGGCGAGGGGTTAATAAAGATGCAGTCCCTTTTTTAGGATTGTTTTATTGATTTTTCAGAAAAAAAATTACATGGGCTTCGCCGTATTTCTGGAACCGGCTGGATCCAGGCAGCGACGGGCTGCCCCCAACCCCCAGGTGCCTATTTGTACCTGGCCAGACACAAGAATATAGGGGAGCCCTTTTTTTTTATTATTTCATGAATTTCATGAAATAATTTTAAAAAAATGCGTGGGGCTCCGCGCAATTTCTATGTCTAGCCAGGTACAGCTAAGCAGCTGGGGGCTGGAATCCGCAGCACAGGGATGCCCAAGCTTTCTGGGCACCCCCCCAGCTGCAAATTGCAGCCCGCAGCCGCCCCAGAAGATGGCACGTTCATTGAAGCGCCATCCTCTGGCGCTGAACCCCGCTCTTCCTGCGGCCCTGGTGGCGGTGGCACGCTGGGTAATAAAGAGGTTAGGGCCAGCTTTGTATTATCAGCTGGCCCTAAGCCCGAAATTTATGGCGGTCACGCCAATATTAGACATGACCGCCATGAATTTCTATTAAATTGTTTTAAAAAAACACAGAGAAAATTTTTTATTAGAAATAAAAAAAAAAAGCCATTAGGGACTCCATCTTTAATTTAAAAAATCCTCTTCCGTCCGACGCAGTCCAAAACGCGATGTCCTCTCTGCTACATCCCCTGTGCATAGATATAGATGTCTGTGCACAGATATAGATGTCTATGCACAGATATAGATGTCTATGCACAGGGAATGAGCAGACTGAGAACAATCTCAGCTCTGCTACATCAGGCAGCAGGCGGGCTCTAGGACCCTGGAGCTGTGGCAGCCTGCACACAGAGCAGACAGGACTCTTATCTGTGCGAGTTTCCCAGCGATTACTTGCAAAGTAAACGAGTCCAATGCAAATCAATGACAAAACTAGGATTGCTTCAGGCTGAAGCTTCCGAGACACATCGGTGATTTGTAAATCGCACACTACTCGCTATTACTAGCTTCCCCATTCCCCATTCATTAACATTGTACTCGCTAGACTCGCAACGAGTAGCGAGTCCCGGGCTCAGACTCGCTAGAGTCAAGCGATTCCGAGTAATTTAGGATTCGCCCATCACTAGCGGTGGGCAGATTAAAGATACAGGGGGCGTGAAATTCCCCTGTGAGAGAAGTGGCTCCAGCCTCTAGCCATCTCCTATTTGGCTCCACTATGTAAGTTTTCAAAGTGTAGGTCAAGGGATGGGGGACCCCTTGCCTGAATCCAGCAGACATGCTGCATTCAGTGCTGTAATTAGATCACCATGAATGGTTAGTGACAGGTCCTCTTTAAGTGTCTTTTTTTGTTACATTTTGTTTTGGCAAAGAATAAAAATTAAAGTTGAAGAAGTTATCAAACTGTAATTATAATGCTGTATAAAATGTGTGGCAATAATTGGTGTAAAAAGTGTACTACAGCAAAGACACACCGGACCTCTTTTTTACATGCCTCTGTTCCCTTACTAACCTCTCAAACTCACTTCTCCACCTGCCTGACCACAATCTACTGATATTGTCTTCTCTCTCCTTTCCAAATACACAACCCCCACCCCACAAACTTACACACCATTGCAAAAATCTCAAACACCTTTTTTACACTCACTCCCTGAGTCCCTTCTCCCTCTCGCAGAGAATAGCTGTCTTACACAATGCAGATACTGCTGCCACTTCATATAACAGGGGTCTGAAACTCCGGGCCTCGAGGGCCACACACAGTGCAGGTTTTCAGGATTTCCATAGCATTTGACAGTTGATAATCAAATGACCAACTGTCAAATTCTAATGAAATCCTGAAAACCTGGACTGTGTGCGGCCCTCGAGACCTGGAGTTTGAGACCCCTGTCATATAATATCACAAATAACTACAGCTCTTGAATTGGACGCCCCCTGATGCATACCAAAAGCACCGCAATCAACAGGCAACCCTGGCACACCAGCCTGAACTATAGCAGGCTTCCAGGGTTGCTGAGCAGAAATGGAAAAAGTCTCAGTCTACTGAGCACTTCATGACAGGCAAACAGTCCCTCACCAATTTCAAATCAAAGCTCACTGCTGCAAAAAAAAAAAAACCTGTAAACTCTTATCCTACCTAGCTCACAACAATAAACAGCTATTTAACACTTTCAATTCTCTTCTCCATCCTACAGCATCTCCTCCTTCTCATCTGAGCTGGAGACTTGAGTACCGTATTTCTTCAAGCAGAAGATTGATAACATCAGAGTGAGCTCCTATTAACTACTCAGCCCTCCTCCTCCAAAACCAGCTTCTCCACTATGAATAAGGATAAACTTTCCTCTCCTCTCCAGAGTACTTAAAAACATAGGACACAATTAGCCTCTTTGCCTATGGGTGAAGAACTAGAGGTTATTATTGAATATGGCATATCACTCTCCTCAGTTATAGCAAAATAATGTTTAATTATAGCGACACAGTCAAAATTCAGTTTTTTAAAAGAAAGGTTGGCAGTGTGCTTTATTTTTAAATGGGCTTTGTTACTACTGGATTACTATCTATTTCCATAATGAGGTTACTTTATTTTAACCTGGATAATTCAAATTTCAACTGATCCAATCATCTCATTTTGTTAATGATGTAATAATTGTGCATGCAGCTCAGTACTATAATACAGGTATAAACTTAAAGATAAGTAATGTAATGCTTCTGGAAATTTTTTTACCTTTGTAAACTATATCTAAACATAAATGGTTAAATGATGCTTAAAACTGAATAGACACATTTAGAAAAATTTGCAAGAGAATAAATATATTGAGTGACATTGATAATGATTTAAAATTCTATTTTTTTGCCAAAAGAAAATTTAGTCTTAAGTAGGTCTTGATCACGGCAATGTTTCATAGACCGGTCTAAGGATCTGAAGATGAGGTATGTTAAAGATAGTTTAATTAAGGGAATAATGTTAAAGACCAAAATTACTTGCAATATTGAGTGTCAAATTCAAGTCATCGTCATAAAATATTTCTTATGAATCAATGAGGTAAGGTGAGAGATTTATGCTTCTTTTTAACTACTTAACATCTTCATGAACTGTAATCTTCAGTCTTATTCTATTATAGAAATCAAGTTTCCAATATTAAAACAAAGGCGGCTCATTTCACTGTTCTCGTACCATTTATTTAATAGTAATAAAATGACCACTTTAATCACATAAAAGGTATAATTTTAATGGAATGTATAAATTGAATGTAATATGTAAATTCGATTTTTTTTTTTATAATCATGTTTTGTTTGGCATCTCCTATAATACGGTATATTGGTCCTTGAGGTTTACATAATAGGATAAGATGTATTGCAGTTCACTTGTCAGCTTTACTACCGCTATGCAAACTGAGACAGGGTCATCACATTATCATCAGTGAGTTCGGTATTTATTTACAAATTGTTGCTATTTTGCAGTTCTGGAGACCTAAATAACAGAGGCCATATACATTAAACTAAAATTAATGAAAATAAATCATTTTAACCATAATATTCATGGCCAATAATTATTTCCTGAAAAAAGTTAGCCATATTACAATTTTTCATTGAAGAGTTACCCAAAGGATCTTTTGGGTTTTAATTAGTGATGAGTGAGTCTATTTGTTACTCTTAGCTAATAGCGCGAATAGTACGGTATTCGCATTACTTGTTATCCTGCGAGTATTTGTGTACTCGTCTCGTTATATTTGAATGTCCCACCCTACAGTTTTGATGCCTCCTTTGCAGTTACTAAACGTGCTGGGCTTCTTAACCAATCACAGTAATGCCGCAGACATCTTGGTTGTGGCATTACTGTGATTGGCTGTCCGCCCAGCGTTATAGGGTCTGTTTAAGCCTTGCCGCTGCCATTTTGCATGCATTGCATCCAGAGCCTGCATTCTACAAGCATAAGAAGAGATCACTCAGCTGCTAGGGAGAGTGTTTAGGCCTCTTCATAACACAAAAGTCCTCTTCAGGGCTACCTCTAGTGTATACTTCGTCAGTGTAAAGTAGGTAAGCAGATATATTGGAGCAAGGACAGTTGAAAGGAGCCGTTCAGTAGCTGCATAACACCACCAAAACAATAGCTCTTTTGAGAGCTGAAGATATACAACAGAGTCATAATACATGGAGGGGAGTTACTCCAGGAGGGACAGTGTAAACGATCCACTTACTAGCTCCATAACACCCCCAAAAAATAGCTGACGACACACAAGAAAGCAGCCTGCCTTATGTTGTCCACATTACAAAAAGGCAGTTAGTGCCCTCCGCAAAGCAGTACTCCAAGCATTTCCTATGGCCTGATACAAAGATCGCACCAGGCTATTTAACCTGCTGGTGCTTCTGCTGTCCACATTACCACACTTAAAAAGGCGGTTATTGCCCAACTCAAAGCGGTAGTCCAAACATTTCCTTCTGCCTGCTACAAAGCTCACACCAGGTCATTTAACCCGCTAGTGCTTCTGCTGTCCACATTACACACTTGAAAAGGCGGTTATTACCCATTGCAAAGCAGCAGTAGTACAAACATTTCTTACTGTCTGCTACAAAGCTTGCACCAGGCCATTTAACCCCTTGGTGCTTCTGCTGTCCACATTACCACAATTTAAAAGGCAGTTATTGCCCAACGCAAAGCAGTAGTCAAAACATTTCCTACTGCCTGCTACAAAGCTTGCAACAGGACATTTTCTCCACTATTTTGGCTGTGAAAGCTAGGCTGGCTTGTGCCATCCAAACCTGAAAATCTGTCAAATAAGCCCAAAATGCCAAAAAAAACTGTTGTTAAGGGACAGGGATGTGAGTGTGGTGTTGTCAGTGGTGTGCGAGAAGGCGCTGAGTCTGTGTCAGGCCAGAAGAAGCTTTATGCATCCATTATGTTCCTGGAAAAATTTCCCGGTCTGGAACATAAACATGCTTGGAAGCCAGAAGAGCAAGAGCAGATTCTCCAGAGGTGGAGGCTGATGATGATGAGACACAGTTGCCATCAGGTCAGCCTACAATGTCAGCTGGGAAGGAGGAGATGGAAGATTAGGTGGTCGATGATGAGTCCACTGATTTGACCTGCCCCGTTAGCACGCATATCCATGACAGCAACACAGAGGAAGATGGATATGTAGCACTAACACAGGCACCAAGGGGTCATTGTGGTTTGTCCAGAGTGAAAACTGAGTCAACTGTTCCCAAGAGCACCCCCGCTGTGGGCCAAGTCAGGGCAAGGGGCATTCAGCTGCTGTGTGGGATTTTTTCTGAAACTCCTTCAGAGAAAAACATTGTAGTCTATAGCATCAGCCATACCAAGTTGAGCAGAGGACAGGGCAAAGGCAACCTGAGCACCACCAGTATGTAAAATCAAATAGCAGGGTACCAAATCTGGGTCTGGGGGTCAAACTACTGCCAAGTCACCTGGGCTACCTCCTTCCAAATCTGCAGTTCAGGAAGCTGACACTCATACCTCCTGCCCACAAGCTACGGTTGCTCACTCACAACAAACATCAACCACATCCACCTCTTTGTCCCAGTGAAGTGTCCATTTATCTGTGCCTGAGACCTTGGAAAGAAAGCGTAAATACCCAGCCCCGCACCCACAGGCACAAATACTAAACTCCTACACTGCCAAATTGCTAGCTGTGGAGATGTTGCCGCATGATACAGTGTTCCCAGCTGCCACTATTTTGCCCAGTGTGCCATCCCTGCATTACACAAGCACGTGTTAAACAATCTGAACTGTGCTCTTACCAACGCCGTAATCAGGAAGGTCCACCTAACAACGGACACATGGACAAGTTGTTGTGGACAGGGACGATACATTTCTATCTTGAACACAATGAGTGAAACTGGTGGAGGGTGGGATAAAGGCACAAAGTGGAACATCACCCTTCCTACCCACACCAAGAATAGGGGGCCCTTCCCTTCTCCCTCTCCTCATCCTCCGCAGAGTTACCATCACTGCCAAGCTGTAACCTGTGCAGCAGCAGCACATCGGCAAGGTGGCAACACACACTGCTGAAGCTGATCTGTTTATGTCAGAAACCACACTCTGCAGCAGAGCTGTGGCAAGCTTTAACACAACAGACCGATCAGTAGCTCTCAGTACTGCCCCTTCAACCCAGTCTGGACATCTGTGATAATGGGCGTAACCTGGTGGTGGCTTTAAAGGTTGGCAAGCTGGTACAGGGATATTACATTTCTGTCAAGGCACACTGAGTGAACCAGGTGGAGGGTTGAATAAAGACACAAAGTGGAACATCACACATCCTACCTACACCAAGAATAGCGGGCCCAATTTCTGTGAGGGTTTCCGCCTCTTCATATTCCACTTCCTCTCTACCTTTCTCCTGCTCCTCATCCTCCGCAAAATTACCCTCCCCTTCACTGACAAGCTGTAACCTGTGCAGCAGCACATTGGCAAAGCGCCAACATACTCTGCTGAAGCTGATCTGTTTAAGTTAGACACCACACATTACAGCAGAGCCATGGCAAGCTTTAAAACAACAGACCGATCAGTGGCTCTCTCCACTGCACCTCCAACCCGATATGGTTGTCTGCGATAATGGGCGTAACCTGGTGGCAGCTTTAAAGGTCGGCAAGCTGGTACAAATGCCATGCATGGGTCACGTGTCGAACCTAGTTGTTCAGAAATTTCTGAAAACTTTCCCTGATTTGTTGTACCTCCTTTAGAAGGTTCATCATATTAGCGCCCATTTCCGCCATTTCTCTACTGCTTTTGCTGCTCTTACAGTGCTGTAAAAGCGTTTGAATTTTCCAAGTTACTGACTGATTTGTGACTTGCCAACATGATGGAACTCTACCTATCATATGTTGGCGAGGTTTAGTTAGCAGCAGAGGGCAGTAGCTGAATACCAGCTGCAACATGACTGTCAGATTTAGAGTCAGCCACCACACATAACAACTGTTGAGTTGGTGTGGATTGCTGATATTTGTGAGGTTCTTGAGAACTTTGAGCACTGCACCACCTTCGTGAGCGGTGACCAGGCAATGATTAGCGTAACCATTCCACTGCTTTGTCTCCTGAAACAATCACTGCATAATCTCAAAGTTGAAGCTTTGAATGGCCAGCATGTCGGTATGGAGCCAGAATTCCAAATGGGTGATACTACCAAGCCCAGCCAATATTCTGAAGCAACATTTGGTGATGCAGAGAAAGATGAGGAGGATGAGGAGTGAGAGGACGGCGTTGGTGAGAGCACAGTTCAGCATAAAATGGGCACACAGGCGGTGTATTTTGACAAACAGATCCGACAGCACGGGGTAGGATTTAAGAAACCGCTGGACCACGAGGTTTAGCACATCGGCCAGTCATGGGACATGTGTGAGCTCGCCTCAGAGCCATCACCAGGTTCCAGCTATTGTAACACATGACCATGCCTGGCAGTAGATTCAGCAGTGTGAGCCACAGATCAGTCTGCTCTTTCAGAGCTGTCCACAACTCTTCAGCATTGTGCAGTTTGTCACCTACGCATATTAGCTTCTACACAGCCGAGGCAGTGCTTTCAGCTTCTGACTGATGTAGAGGGTGAAGAGGAGGAGAAGGCTGATGTGCAGGAGCTTGTACGACTGTGGGGGCAACCCTGATTGAGTTATAGCCGGCTATCCTTGACGTCGGGAGGACGTTGGGAGACTGGGTCCCGGCTTCCACTATGTTAACCCAGTGTGCCATCAGCGGGATGTACCGTCCTTGCCCACAAGCACTTGTCCATGTTTTAGTGGTTAGGTTAACTTTCTTAACTGCGTTATTAAGGGCACGTCTAATGTTTTGGGACATGTGCTTGTGTAATGCGGGGACGGCACATTGGGAGAAATAGTGGTGGCTGGGGACCGAATAATGAGGGACAGGCGCCGCCATCAGTTTGCGGAATGCTTACTTCTCCACTAGCCCAAAGGGCAACATTTCAAGCGCAGGAAGTTGTGAAATGTGTGAATTGAGTAGTGTAGCCTGTGGGGCATTGACTGCGTATTTGAGTTTGCGTTCCAAGGACTGGGGTATGGACAACTGAACGCTGCGCTGGGACAATGACGTGGTTGCTAATATTTCTAATTGTGCGACGACAGGTGCAGAACAAGAGGCATTTTTGCATGCACTATGGACAGGGGATTGCCTTGCATGGACAACAGTGGAAGAAGCAGTAGTGTCACCTGCAGACACTGCTTCTGGTCCCTGGGGTTCAGCCCACAAAATTGGGTGCTTTGTTGCCATGTGCCTGATCATGCTGGTGGTAGTCAGGCTGGTAGTTTTGCTACCCCTGCTGTTGCTGACATGGCAGATGGTGCAAATCACCATTTTGGAATTATCAGCAGACTCCTTAAAAAACAGCCAGACTTGGGAAGACCCAAGAGTTGTACTGGAAACTTCCGTCATCTTAATGGCTGCTCAAATATTGGGCATCGCTACATATGATCCCCTCTTGCCCCTCTTCAAGTGGAGCGGGCGAGCGGCTCAAATCCATAAATGGAAATGTGAACAGCTCTTCAGAGTGTCCAAGTGTAGGATCCATTTTGTCCTGGCACTTGGCATGGTGGGAGAAAGGAATATCCAAACACAATGGGATACCCACTTCCTAATAATGGGAACATACAATACTTCAAGAGGCCCTCCTCCACGTGTCTTGTAAGGGGCATCGGAGTGCCTCCCAATTTTTAGCAGCCCTGCATAAGGCAAGACTATGGGAGACCCACTTCCTAATAATGGGAACATACAATATTTAATGAAGCCCTCCTCCATCTCTCTTAAAAGGAGCAACAGAACACCTCCCAATTTATTTATTTTTTTTTAAATCTTTAATGTAATAAAAATAATATAAGACACCAACACTGTCTCACAAGTGAGTATGACCCCTTAACATTTTGCCAAGGAAAATCCATTTTGGTTTAGTTTTTGGATGTTTTATTGTGAGTCCGTAAAAGTGGCATAATACTCAGACAACATTATTCACAGCAATGACCTGGGAGTCAGAAATGCTTAAAGCGGTCTTCTCCATGCTGTACCCATGTCATTTGAGCACTGTTCTTATACGTTTGTGACTTTTTTAGGGTTTATCCAGGCTGCCGGGGGTACTGCCGGAAAAATGGTTGGGATTCCCATAGGATAACAATGGGCTCAGTGCTCGGGTCGAGCATCCGAGCATCTCTATATGCTCGAACCAAGCATCGAGCACCCGAGCATTTTACTGTTCGCTTATCACTAGTCACATTGTGACTCAGATATGGGGATATGGGATACATATTCAATTGAAATCTACTGTCAGTCACCATATTTGGCAGAAAAACATGCCTGACTTGTGCCACATTATTTCTGCGATAGGGAATATATATTCAATTGAAATTTACACTGACTGTTGATGACTGACTGATGGCCCTCTGAAACTTGAATTGAGAACCACAACTACTACAGTGGTCCATCGTACATAATGTTTGTCAAGGGAGGCCCTTGTCATGGTATTTTCCTGCACCTATGACACAGCCACAGGAGTCATTTTTGGAAATACGATGCACACTCTGCAGTAGACCAAGTAGTATAGTATCAAGAAGTCTTCTCTTCCTGTATAATCTGGGGAATATTGTCAATCACAATCTCTGAGCCATTTGTAGAAGCTTAACCAGCCTATCCTGGAAGGAGGCACCATATATCCTTTGTCCATTGAATGCACAAGAGATATATTTGAGCTCGTCATCCAGTTAACTACTGCAGCTTTACTTTTCTAGTTCAGAGAGTTCAGCCAAACTTGAGGATTGCTGGCCGCACTCACTGCTATCTCTAATACTCCATGTCACTTGCCCTTTTCCCATGTAGTCTCTGCCCTTCAATGAGTTAAATAATAAAGCGAGAGGCCTACAATATGAATATGTGAGAGCACTCTCAATGTACACAAGAGGGACCTCCAAAATTTCTAGATGAGGGCACTTCCAAACGTATGTTTCAAGGTCACATGAGGGCTCTCACTAAACTCAGGTTTCTTGCCTACTGCAGACCCTCTGAACATTTCAATGTAGGGCCACAGAATAACATGGCAGTGGAGGAGGTAGATGATGAGGAAGAGGATGGTGAAGGCCAATGCTACAATGGACACATTGTAAACTGCTATGGAATATGTATCAATGAGGGAGTTACCACCCACATGTTTAAGTAAGAGCAGTCCCTCCAAAATGTACGTTACAGAGCCATCTCCAGGCCCTCAGCAATCTCAGGTTTCCTGCCTACTACAGGTCCTCTGATCATTTGAATTTAGTGTCGCAAATGTCATGGAGGTGGAGGAGGAGGATGGGCAATGGGCACATTGTAAACTGCTATGAAATATCTACTCCACTATCTGAGTATTAATGAGGGAGGAACGACCCAAATGTCTAAGTAAGAGTGGTCCCTCCAAAACGTACATTACATGGCCATCTCCTCTGGGCCCTCAGCAAACTCAGGTTTCCTGCCTACTGCAGGCCCTCTGAACATCTGAATTTAGGACTGCAAATTGTCATAGAGGAGAAGGAGGAACAGGAGGAGGGTGACCATCGCTACAATGGGCACATTGTAAACTGCTATGGAATATGTATTCCACTATCTGAGTATAATGAGGGAGGGACCGCCCAAATGTCTAAGTAAGAGTGGTCTTCCAAAATGTATGTTACAGGACCACCCAAAGCCTGTGAGGTCAAAGAAATTTTATAGAAAGATCTTTAGCTTTTTGTCTGGTATGATTGAGACTATATGGTAAGGTGGAAAAGCCAATGTAGACTGAAAAGTGAATGGCGGCATTGTTGAAACAATCTTTCACCAGTTGGTCATTCAAAGGATATTCAACCAATGTGTCTATTTAATGGAAACAGCCACCTATTGGAAGAGATGTAACAGTATACACATAGCTAACTTTCTGTAAGCATGTCCCCTTGCCAATCCCCGGTCTCTGGAAAAGTGAGTAGTCTTTTGACATTTTTCAATTCAAACAATACAGCAGCAATTTGTATATACACTAACAAGTCTGCAAACATTGGATATATTAATTTAAATTGCATTATGGCTAAATAAAATATACTTTTAAAGGTACTTAGCACACATATAAATCAATTCATGTGTGCCTACCACAGTGACAAGACAATTGTCTGGTAGGACTCTAAATCTAATATTCATCAATGCCTACACATTTAGCCTCTGAGTGCCAATTTTGTTGGTGAGGACCAGGCTATATTTTTAAAATCTGACAATTGTAACTTTATGAGGTGATAACTCTTCCAGTGATTCTGAAACTGTTCTTTCCTGATATACTGTACTTCATATTAGTGGTAAATTTGAAATGATATTTTTTGCATTTATTTGTGAAACAATAAAAAATTTGGCTTATATATTAAAAATGTTGCAATTTTCAAACTTGGAATTTGTATGTCCTTAAACCAGAGAATTATGCCACATAAAATAGTTAATAAATAATACCTGGAGTTTCAGTATAAGGCTGGTATGGGGTACAGTATCGAATGCTTCTGCAAAGTCCAGATAAATCACGTCAGCTGCATTACCAACATCCAGATTTGCACTTACCTTCTCTTAGAAACCCAACATGTTGGTTAGGTACGACTTATGTTTCATGAATCCATACTATTTGTCAGTTATTATATTATTCTCTGCAATTAATATTTGTATTGTATCTCATAAACTGCCCTCAAAAACTTTTTTCGTGAATGATGCCAAATTTACTGGATCCATCGACTTACCTCTCTTAAATATCAGTACCACATTAGCCATCCTTCAATCCTGTGGCACCAAATCTGTTACATGAGAATCAAAAAAAATGAGCCAAAGCAGTCTGTCAATTACTGAGATCAATTCCCTTAATATCTCTGGATGAATGCTATCTGGCCTGAAGGATTTGTCAATGCTCAATTTACTCAGATGCAGGCATGCTTCTTTTTTTCATGAACACAGATAAAAGTGGCTGTTTAATGTCTTAGCCTTTTCTTTATCCTTGAAAATTATCTTATTATCTTTTAAGGGGCCAATACTAGGGATGAGTGAGTAGTGAAATATTCGGACTCACTATACTCGAAACGAGTAGGTCCCAATACTTAGGTGCTCGTTACGAGTAGCGAGTCTAATGTAAGTCAATGGGAAAAGCGAGTAAGCCGAGTAATTCCTCAGCTGGACCCTACTCAGCGGTCTGGGGGCTGAGGAAAAGGCTGAAATGGGTGCATAATTGTTGAAAGGCCGGCGGTAAAAAGCCGCCAACTTTTAAACAATCATTCAGTCCCATTCTCTGCCTCCCATCCCGATCCTCCACTGCCCCACCGCCTTCCACCCCAATCCTGAGTTGGACCGGGCGGGTAGCGCAGCACAAGGGAACGGGGCGCAAAGGACCCGGGGGGGAAGCCGGCGGTGAGAAGACTTCACCACCGGCTTTCCCTTTCTGTGCTGTGCTCCCCACTCCCTGATGTCCCTCCCCACTCCATGGTTCTGTACCCCCCGCCCAGTCCTAACTTAGGATCAAGCGGAGAAGTGGCGGGGGATCAGGGAGCGGAGAGCGCAGCAGAACAGGAAAGCCGGCGGTGAAGTCTTCTCAGTGCTGGCTTTCCCGCCAGTTATTTCAAATGAACAGCTGATGCTGATCAGCTGTTCATTTGAAGTAGCAGTGCGGTGCTGTCAGGGTTCATGTGAGTTCATGCAGCATGAACTCACATCAACTTTCCCACAGCCGCACAGCTCAGCTACATCTCTGGGAGAGGTTCTCTACCAGAGATATAGCTGAGCTAATGAAGAAGACTGGATTGGACTACGTGGGACGGAAGATCATTTTTTTTAATAAAGATGGAGTCTCTAAGTGTTTTTTTTTTTTTTTTATAATAAAACCTTTTTTCTCAGTGTTGTGTTTTTTTTTTTTGAACACTTTACTAGAAACTCATGGCGGTTATTTCTAATATTGGCATGACCCCATGAATTTCGGGCTTAGGGCCAGTTGATAATACAAAGCTTGCCCCAACCCCTTTATTACCCAGTGAGCCAACGCACCAGGGCCCTGGATGAGTTGGGGAAAGCGTCAGAAAATGGCGCTTCTATGAACGCGCCATTTTCTGGGGTGACTGCGGACTGCAATTCGCAGCATCGGGGCCTTCCTGCGCTGCGGATTCCAGCCCCCAGCTGCCTAGTTGTACCTGGCTGGACACAGAAATAGCGCGATGTCCCATATATTTTTTTTTTTATTATTTCATCAAATTCATGAAATAATAAAATAAAAGGGCTTCCATATTTTTGTTTCCAGGCAGATACAAATAGGAAGCTGGGGGTTGGGGGCAGCCCGTTCCTGCCTGCTGTACCTGGCTGGTATGCAAAAATATGGCTAATTCATAGAAGCGCCATTTTCTGGCGCTGTGCCCAACTCATCCTAGGCCCTGGTGCGTTGGCTCACTGGGTAATAAAGGGGTTAGGGCCAGCTTTGTATTATCAGCTGGCCCTAAGCCCGAAATTCATGGGGTCATGTTAATATTAGACATGACCACCATGAATTTCTAGTAAAGTGGTAAAAAAAAACCACAACACAGAGAAATACACAGAAAGTTTGGGCCACCTTGCGCTGCGGATTCTAGCCCCCAGCTGCCTAGTTGTAACTGGCTGGACACCAAAATAGGACGAAGCCCCAAGTATTTTTTTTGTATTATTTCATGAAATTCATTAAATAATTAAAAAAAAGGGCTTCCCAATATTTTTGTTTCCAGGCAGGTACAAATAGGCAGCTGGGGGTTGGGGGCAGCTCGTTCCTTCCTGCTGTACCTGGCTGGCATACAAAAATATGGCGAAGCCCACGTCAAAATTTTTTTGAAAAGTTCATTAAAAAAATATATATATGTTAGGTATTGCATCTCTTTTAACCCCTCAAGTGGAGGGGTTAATAAAGATGCAGTCCCTAAATGTGTTTTTACTTAATTTTTTATTAATTTTTCCTATAAATTTTGACGTGGGCTTCACCGTATTTTTGTACGCCAGCCAGGGCTGTCCCCAACCCCCAGCTGCCAATTTGTACCTGGGGCTTCACGCTATTTCTGTGTCCAGCTAGGTACAACTAGGCTGCTGGGGGCTGGAATTTGCCGCACAGGACGGCCCAAGCTTTCTGGCCCCCTCCCCGCTGTGAATTGCAGTCCACAGCACACGGGAAAATGGCGCGTTCATAGAAGCGCCATCTTTTGGCGCTGTATCCAGCTCATGCAGGGCCCTCATATGTCATATTAGACATGACCGCCATGAATTTCTAGTAGGGGTGCAGAACCAGGTAGTGGGTATCAGGGAGAAGGGAGCACAGCACAAAACGGAAAAGCCGGCGGTGAAGTCTTCTCACCGCCGGCTTCCCTACCCGGGTCCTTCGCTCTCCGCTCCCTTGTGCTGCGCTCCCCGCCCGGTCCTAACTCAGGATCGGGGTGGGAGGCGGTGGGGGACCATAGGATCAGGGTGGGAGGCGGAGAATTGGGCTGAAAGTTTATTTAAAAGCCGGTGGCTCTTTACAGCCGACTTTTAAACAATCATGCACCCATTTCAGCCTTTTCCTCAGCACCCAGACCACTTTGAAGAGTCCAGTTGAAAAATTACTCTCGCTTTCCATTGACTTACATTGTACTCGTTACTCCTAGTGAGTAATCACAAGGAAACTCGTGGAGTAACGAGCAGCCCTAATACCGTACTATTCGGCGAGTACCGAATAGTAACGAGTATGCTCACTCATCCCCAGCCAATACCATATTTTGTTTTATTTTTGGCATTGATGAACTTATAAAAAAAATCTGGGATTTATTTTAATGTTGTTGGCAATTTGTTTTTCAGCGGCTAAGGCTGCTTTCACATCAGCATTTTTGCTGATTCACGGCAGATGCGGCAGATTTTGCTGCATCTGCCGCATCTGCCACGTAACGGTCGAAATGGGGCTAGCTCCATTCATTCTCTATGGGACTTGTGGTCAGGTGCGGCAAGTGTGGTTTTGGCGGATCTGGCAAAACCGCACTTGCCACACCTGACCGCAAGACCCATAGAGAATGAATAGGGCTTGCCGTTACGTGACAGATGCGGCAAAATCTGCAGTGAATCAGCAAAAATGCTGATATGAAAGGTCCCTAACTTTACTAGCTTGATTTTTTTTTAACATTTCAAGTGTGTAAAGCCAATGGATATATATTATTATTATTATTATTATTATTATTTATATAGCGCCATTTGATTCCATGGCGCTTTACATATGAAGAGGGGAGAAAAAGGACAAATCCAGTACGGACAATCAAGTCTTGCAGATACTGTAAATGAGGTCAGAGGACCCTGTCCACCAGGGCTTATGGTCTACGAGGGGGAAACGCCGTTCGTGTGATGGTGCGGGGACCAGGTCTCATCGTAGGTTGTAGGCTTGTTGGAAAAGGTGAGTCTTCAGGTTTCTTTTGAGGTACGCAAGGGTAGGTGAGTGTCTAATATGTTGGAGGAGAGAGTTCCAGAGTATGGCGGGAGCACGTGAGAAGTCTTGTATGCAGTTGTGTGAGGATGCGATAAGTGGGGAGCAGAGAAGGAGCTCTTGTGAGGATCGCAGGGTGCGTGAGCGTACGTATCGGGAGACCATGCCGCAGATATATGGGGGGACAGGTGGTGCATGGCTTTGTATGTCAGGGTTAGGATTTTAAATCGGGATCTTGAGGGGTGGGGAGCCAGTGAAGGGTTTGGCAGAGGGGGTAGACATGGGAGTAGCGGGGAGACTGGTAGATGAGTCGAGCAGCAGAGTTTAGGATAGATTGGAGAGGTGCAATGGAGGTAGCGGGGAGGCCGGTGAGCTGGAAGTTGCAATAGTCAAGGTGGGAGATGATGAGAGCATGAACAACAGTTTTGTCAGTGTCGTGTCGTGATTGAGGAAAGAGCAGATGCAGGAAATGTTCTTGAGATGAAGTCGGCAGGAGGTGGCGAGTGTTTGGATGTGAGGCTTGAAGGAGAGGGAAGAGTCGAGAGTAACCCCAGGCACTTGGCATGGGGGACTGGGGAGAGTGAGCAGTCGTTAACGAGGATGGATAGGTCTGGTAGAGGGGGAGAGCGACTTGGGGGGAAGACGATGAACTTGGCGAGCATAGAAAAAAGATGAGATGGGGAACAGGCATTGCACAATTTTGGATAGTAAGGAGGTGATGTCGGACCCGGAGAGGTAGATCTGGGTGTCGTCGGCATAGAGATGGTACTGGAGGCCATGGGACTCAATGAGTTGACCTATATATGTGAAAGATCCACGCAGCAATAAGATGAAAGCACCACAATGGTATATCAGGTGGCTTTATTAAATGCGGTTCAGAGCTATATCCATGCTCCTTCCTCAGGAATCTAACCAAGTTACATACTGTAATCAGAGACACTGATTAAATAGACAGAGACAATGCTAAGTAAAGCACATGATCATGACGAAATCCTGGGAGGTTACAATTACGTCATATGTAACATGATCCATTAAACAAAAAAGCATAGTTCAGACAACAAAAAGAATCGATAGGAGAAAAAGAAAAAGAAACGGAGAGGATGAAGTGAATTGTAGTGAGGAAATTTGTGAAAAAGCAATGAAAAATAAAGAGAATATAGGAGATATAGCTCCAAAAAGCATTAAATAAAACCACCATTCCTTATATACAACCCCTGGCAAAAATTATGGAATCACCTGGCTAGGAGGATGACCATTCAATTGTTTATTTTTGTAGAAAAAAAGCAGATCACAGACATCGCACAAAACTAAAATAATTTCAAATGGCAACTCTCTGCCTTGAAGAAACACTAAAAGAAATCTTGACAAAAAATGTGCTAGCCAGTAACGGTTACTTTTGTAGACCAAGCAGAGGGAAAAATTATGGAATCACTCAGTTCTGAGGGAAAAATTATGGAATCATGACAAACAAACAAAAGAACACTCAAATACATTACTAGTATTTTCTTGCACCACCTCTGACTTTTATAATAGCTTGCAGTCTCTGAGGCATGGATTTTATGAGTGACTAACAGTGCTCATCATCAATCTGGCTCCAACTTTCTCTGTTGCCAGATCAGCTTTGCAGGTTGGAGCCTTGTCATGGACCATTTTCTTCAACTTCCACCAAAGATTGTCAATTGGATTGAGATCCGGACTATTTGCAGGCCATGACATTGACCTTATGTGTCTTCTTTCAAGGAATGTTTTCACAGTTTTAGCTCTATCTATCATCTTGACAAATGATTTCATCATCCCCAAACATCCTTTCAATTGATGGGATATGAAAAGTGTCCAAAATATCAATGTAAACTTGGGCATTTATTGGAGATGTAATGACAGCCATCTCCCCAGTGCCGTTACCTGACATGCAGTCCCATATCATTAATCACTGTGGAAATTTGCATGTTCTTTTCAGGCAGTCATCTTTATAAAACTCATTGGAATGGCACCAAACAAAAGTTTCATCACTGAATATGACTTTCATCCAGTCATCCACAGTCCACAATTGCTTTTCCTTAGCCCATTGTGACCTTGTTTTTTTCTGTTTATATGTTAATGATGGCTTATGTTTAGCTTTTCTGTATGTAAATCCCATTTCCTTTAGGCGGTTTCTTACAGTTCAGTCACAGACATTGACTCCAGTTTCCTCCCATTCGTTCCTCATTTGTTTTGTTGTGCATTTCCTGTTTTGGAGACAGATTGCTTTAAGTTTCTGGACTTGATGCTTTGATGTCTTCCTTGGTCTACCAGTATGTTTCCCTTTAACAACCTTCCCATGTTGTTTGTATTTGAACCTGATTTTAGACACAGCTGACTGTGAACAACCAACATCTTTTGCAACATTGCGTGTTGATTTATCCTCTTTTAAGAGTTTGATAATCCTCTCCATTGTTTCAACTGACATCTCTCACAACAGCTCTCCAAGGTGTGATCACTCCTTTGTAGATGCAGACTAAAGAGCAGATCTTATTTGATGCAGGTTTTAGTTTTGGGAATGAAAATTTACAGGGTGTTTCCATAATGTTTACCTCAGAATTGAATGATTCCATAATTTTTCCCCCTGCTTGGCCTACAAAAGTAACTGTTACTGGCTAGCACATTTTATTTTTGCAAGTGTTTCTTCAAGGCAGAGAGTTGCCAATTGAAATGACTATAGTTTTGTGCCATGGGTGTAATCTGCTTTTTTTCTACAAAATTCCATAATTTTTGCCAGGGGTTGTACCTTTATGGTCCTTTCATCTTACAGCAGTGTGGATCATTCACATATATATATCCATTGGTTTTACCTGTTTGTCACCATGTATCACACGTGGTTTGTGGATCCTGCAGCAGCCGTTACATGTGATGCAAGCTGGTTGTGTGCCACACAACCTTCCCAGGTGAGAAGCAACATCTGCTTTACACATAGTATGTCACAAAGAGCCTATTTTGCGCTTTTGTATTCTCCAAAGTTTGTTCCTGCATTCATATCCAGGGGTTACAAATATGGCACCCACTGTAGGTAGTGTCCTCTTGTGCACTATCACCAGTGGCCAACAACCAGACCCAACGCCACCCACAACCGATGCCTGGAGCTCGCTGCCACACAATCCACCACCCACGCCGCTGCCAACACTGATAATTTCCAACTGACCTAATGGTACAGGCCCTTTGAGTCATGGTCATGTGATCAGTCATGTGCACAGGCAGAGGCAGGTGCATGTGACTAATCATTTGACTGTGACATCACCACAGGTCCTGTACCTTACTTTCCAGTTGTGACATGAAGTGTGGGCAGCACAAAGGGGTGCACAGAGAGCACAACACAGGGAAGCAGAGAGAGGGCAGAAAAAACTGCACAGAGGGGTACAGGGGAGCACAGAGGAGCCTCAGAGTCCACACAGAGGGGGAACATGGAATCACAGAGGGGGCACAGAGTGGCCACAGAGAGTGCACAGAGAGGCCACAGAGACTGCACAGTGAGCACACAGGGAGTCAGAGAGGGAGCATAGACAGTGCATAGAGGGTTCACAGGGAGGCTGAGAGGGGGCATAGAGGCTGAAGGTGGAGAAGGGGCACAGAGACAACGCAAAGGGGTCACATAGAGCACACAGAGAGGGCACAGGGGGCCACACAGAGTGCACAAAGAACCTATTCAGGAGAATTGAAAGGGCCTGCATTGGAACACAGGTTGGACCGACCAGAAACAGGCAGGACCAACTCTGGAACCAAGACTGAATGGGTTCAGGAACACAGCAGGATCAGAACTGATTACAGGCAGGACTGGTGCTGGTTACAGGCAGACTGGAGAAACTAGCAGGATGAACTTTACAGAAACTAGGGTAGAAACATAGTGAGTTCCTCAGCCCTCTCCCAACAGGAGAGAACCAGAAATACCTGTTGCCTCCCAATGACAGGCTTGGGACACATTTATAAGGTGTGTGCATTTCCCCTTTAAAAGACAAGGAGCGCACACACATTCACTCTATGATGTAGGCCCAAGGACCTATGGACCATGGTGGTACAAGGGGCTGAAACACATGTGTGCATTCACAGAGTAAAGTTGGGGTGGCAACGCAAGAAAGCAGGGACCCGAGGCACATGTGTGCGACAATGCAAAAGAGAAGGGCACCAGACAGTATGAGCAAGCCCAGATGGACAAGGGGGAGGCAAAGGAGGTAACAGTGTCAGTTACCCCGCCAGTCGGGGGAAAAGAACACTGTAGCATCTGTGCAGGTTAGCATCGGAATACCAGCGTAATTAGGGATAGTGAGTGTGTCATACCTAAATGCTCCCGGACCTGTAGATCTGAAATTGAATCTGGTGTATTTGACAGGACTAGATCAATAAATTAGCTCCCTTGGTTGGTTCACTATTACTAGCTGAGAGAGTTAATTGTAATGAATTCTAGATAAGAACTTGCAGCTTTTAGAACAAACAGAAGATTCAATGTCTCAGTAGATGTTAAAATAATTAAAATCCCCCATAATAAGGATACGATTTACTTGTTTAGTATTTGCTGTCTTTTAACTTGTTGCATCATTTCATCCTCTAAAGGCCCAGTCACACATAATAACACACCAGCGATAACGATAATGATAACGATATGCAGAGATCACTGGTGCGTCGTTTTTCACATCGCTGGTAAGATGTCAAACAGGTATCTCACCAGCGATGTGAAAAACGACGCACCAGCGATCCAGAATTATACCGAGGTCGTTGGGAATTGTCACTCCATAGCATTGAGATCGTTGGTCATTGTCCCTGTCAAACACAACGATGTAGCGCTCCAAGCAGGAGCGCAACGACGTAAAAATGATCCAGCGCAGTGTGTAACGATCAACGATCTCACAGCAGGGGCCAGATCGTTGGTACGTGTCACACATAACGAGATCGCTAACGGGATCGCTGTTGCGTCACAAAAACTGTGGAGATGTGTGGTAGATAGATATACAGTAGAAAAGATTATAAACTTTCAAGGCACAATATTAACACAGATCATGAAAAAGCATCCACATATATTCTGTTATATAATTTATATTTACCAAGGCAATATCCATATACATACAAATCTTAAAATTATCTGGTGAAAAGGGGTATATCAAGAGGTGGAGAACCTAGTCAATATCAAGGGCATTTGATGTCAGCTAAATGATTTATATAATCAAATCCACAGCCACAAATGCAGCTGAGGTAATTATCCCATGTGGACAACCTATCTCAACATAGGTTTGCTGTATACCAGGGGAACCACACCACCAACCCTATGTTGTATATTGGATTTTATGTATAACTTCAAAAAAGAGACATCAGACTGCATAGTGTGGACTATCAATATTACTGCTGACACCTCCTATTGCACGTATTACTTTAAGAACAGCTATGTAATGCAGTTGGAGATGGTCAGCTGCAATCAGCACTTGCCCAAATCTACATGATTACGTAAATGTTTTTTGCGATTGGCCCTCTTATATATGTGTCCCTGTTGACCCTATATAATGTATTATAAATTACTACTCATGATGGATATATGGTGGGGTTCAATACTGTGATATTTGCTAATCTCATCCAACAATCTGTCTATTTGAGTTGCAATATGCAAATCCAAAAACCCCAGCAGACAACACACTGTTCGGTTTTCATGGTCTCGACAGCAGATGACCCTGTCTGTCCATTTAACTATAGAATTTGGTAATATGTCAGGCCGGTTTATACATCTAAACACTGTATATTGTACACATTGTTCTTTGCACAATATATTTTCAGGACTATGGTCCATGGAGGCTCAGTGCTTAGAATTGTTGCTTTGCAGTGCAGGAGTTATGGGTTCAAATCCCACCAAGGACAACATCTACAAGAATGTTCTCTCTGTGTTTCTGTAGGCTACCTTCAGCATTCCTAAAATACTGATAGCAAAATTAAATGGTGAGTGAGGACATTGATAATGATGTTGAAATGTAAGCAAAGCATAATAAAATCATGCTAAAGTGTCTTTAACATGGCAACCTCTGGAGGAGTTATCACATTTACTTTTTCAACCAATATATTGGAAGAATTATTGTTGGGTCCCTGCGGCACGACGCCTCCACTGCACGCTCTACTGTCCCCCCTGCCCGCTTACCTATCGCTCCGCCACCGGCCCTGGTTTGGGGATTCAGGGTTCCAGCCGGCCGGCGGCGGCCCCAGGGCTCCAGAGTGCATCGCTGCTTGTCAAGCGGCCAGGGTTCGGCTTCCACGCTGCTGCATCGTCCTCCTGGGGCTCCTGCTGCCTCACTTGCTCCCTGAGCTCTCAGTAGGGGGCGGGCGCGTGCTCTCAGCCACTCTTAAAGGGCCAGGGTTCCAGTCTGCCCTGCTTCGCCTCTCAGCCAATCACTGAGAGGCAGCAGGGATATAAGGTCCTCATTCACTTCTGGACATTGCCTTGGCAACTTCTACCTTCCTGAAGTTGCTAGTCCAGGTCTTGTTAAGGTTCTCCTGTTGTGTGCTTTTCCTTACCCTTGTTTTGTTCTCTTGCAGTTGGATACCTCCGTGCCTGTTCCCTGTTGCCCTCCGTGCTTCCTGGTTTCCAAAAGGACCCCATTCTGCACCTCCGTGTCTCCCTGCTGTTGGTTCCTTCCCTTGGGTCGGTTCAACATGCGTGTCCGCCTCTCTCAGGCCCCCCTTAGCCTCGTCCAGGAGAAATCCAGTGAGTCCTCACATCAGATCCGTCTGTAGAACATGACAGATTTTGCCCAGGCCATGGACCCCGCTGATGCCAGGTTTGATGCCCAAAGAGAGCTTGTTGGCCTCCGTCAGAGCCATGACAACATTGTGTCCTTCATACAGTCATTGGAGGGCCGCTTAGAGGCACCCACACCTCTGACCCTTCTTTTTCTTTCCAGATATTGGGTCTGCACCAGAGGGAGCTACAGAACAGGATGCTGTCCTATATGACATCCGTGGATGGTCGACTTACCAGCTTACAGAGAGCAACAGCCTCCCAGGGTTCTGGCTCCATGTCACCCTCCGGAGCCACAGCAGGCGCTGTTTCTTCTCCTCGGCTATGCCAGCCCACCAGGTACTCAGGGGATCCTAAGTTATGCCGGGGGTTTCTCAACCAGTGTCAACTTCATTTACGGCTGTTACCACACCAATACCCTACGGACGAGGCCAAGGTGGCGTTCCTGGCGTCCCATCTGGAGGGCGAGGCGTTGGCTTGGTTTAATCCGGTACTGGAGAGGGAGGATCCCATTGTGTCAGACCTGAGGGCATTTCTGGCCACCTTCCGCAGGATCTTCGATGAACCCGGACGGGTCGCCTCTGCTACCGAGGCCCTCTTCAGTCTGCAGCAAGGTAATCTGTCTGTCGGTCAGTACGCGATACAATTCCGCACTTTGGCTTCTGAGCTTCGCTGGTCCGATGAGCCCTTGATCGGTGTCTTCCGTCGGGGGTTATCCGAGCGTGTGAAGGACGAACTGGCGGTACGGGATCTTCCCAGTTTCCTGGACGAGTTTATCACCCTGGCGATCCGGATAGACCATCGTCTGCAGGAGCGGAACAAGGAGAGGACTCAGGAGAGGATGCAGGAGAGGACGCAGGAGAGAAGATCTCCTCGCTTAGCTAGCACGTTCCAGCGGCCCCTTCTTCCGGTACCCCGGGCTTCCCCTTCAGCCCACGAGCCCATGGAGGTGGACCGCGTCAGGTTAAGCAGTCAGGCAAGGGAGGAGAGGCTCACCCGGGGCCTTTGCCTTTACTGCGGTGGATCCGGACACTTCTGTAGGCAATGTCCCAAGAGACCGGAAAACTCCTCCACCTAGGCCAGGTAAGAGAGGCCAACCTAGGTGAGGGCAACTCCTCTCTACCACTTACTATTTCCATCCAGGTGAAGGTCGGTGATGAACGCCATTCGAAGGTGGCTGATCTGGATTCCGGGTCTGCAGGTAATTTCATACAGCTGGAAACGGCGCAACGTTATGGCATTCCCATACTACCCCTGAAGCATCCCAGCATCATCACCTCCGTCGATGGGAGACCACTACAGGACACGATAGCGGGCGTTTCAAGTGAGGTGGAGATACAGGTCGGAGTACTCCACACTGAGAGGCTCTCACTCTACGTATTGCCGTCTCTTTCTCCCCCGTTTATGCTCGGCTTGCCATGGCTCCGCATTCATGAACCAGTCCTGGATTGGCGTCCAGGAGATGTCCTGCGGTGGGGTCAGGCTTGTCACAGTCGGTGTCTGCTCCCCGTTCATCCTGTCCAGATGCCTCCCTCGCTGACGGCCTTGCCCGGTCTACCATCGGCCTACTGGTCCTACGCTGATGTCTTCGATAAGAAGGAGGCCGAGACCCTTCCTCCTCACAGACCGTATGACTGCCCCATCGATCTGGTACCAGGGGCTTTGCTTCCAAAAGGTCGCATCTACCCGTTGAACCCCGCCGAGACCCAGGCAATGGCCGATTACGTTAAAGACAGCCTGGCGCGGTGTTTCATCCAGAAATCCACTTCGCCCGTGGGTGCAGGGTTCTTCTTCGTAAAGAAGAAGGAGGGGACCTTACAGCCATGCATTAATTATCGGGGTCTCAATGCCATAACCGTGAAGAACAAGTACCTGCTGCCCCTCATTCCCGAGCTCTTCGACCGGCTGCGTGGATCCCGGTTCTTCACGAAGTTGGATCTGCGTGGTGCCTACAATCTTGTGCAGATTTGAGCAGGCGACGAATGGAAGACAGCCTTCAACACCCGGGATGGGCACTACGAATATAAGGTAATGCCATTCGGATTGTGCAATGCTCCTGCGGTATTTCAAGAATTTGTGAATGACGTCTTCAGAGATCTCCTCTATGTCTGTGTCGTAGTCTACCTAGACGACATCCTGGTGTTCTCCCCTGATCTTCCTACACACAGGCGAGACGTCCGGCTGGTCCTACTCCGGTTATGGGAGAACCGATTGTACGCGAAGTACGAGAAGTGCCTGTTCGAGTGGACTTCCTTTCCCTTCCTGGGATACGTGATCTCCGATGCCGGTCTCGAGATGGATCCAGAGAAGGTATTCGCCGTCCTGAAGTGGCCTCGACCAGTGGGACTTAAGGCCAACCAGAGATTCCTGGGCTTCGCCAATTACTACCGGCAATTCATCCCGCATTTCTCTGATCTGGTCAAACCCCTCACCGCGTTGACTCGGAAAGGGATGCCAGCCAAGGTATGGACCCCAGAAGCCGAATCCGCCTTCCTCTCACTCAAAAGCGCTTTCTCCACAGCTCCTGCCCTCCACAGGCCCATGGCGGATAAACAATTCTATCTGGAGGTGAACGCATCCTCATCCGGAGCAGGAGCCGTCCTCACCCAGAAGACCACCACTGGGCGCATGGTAACTTGTGTTTTTTTCTCCAAGGCTTTCTCTTCCAGTGAACGGAACTACTCCATAGGCGACCGGGAGCTGCTTGCCATCAAAATGGCTGTGGAGGAGTGGCGGTACCTCCTAGAAGGCGCAGTACATCCTGTAGTGATCTACACCGATCACAAAAATCTGGCCTACCTATAGACAGTCCAGAGACTCAACCCACGACAGGCTCGCTGGTCCCTGTTCTTTGCCCGCTTCGACTTCCATTTTCACTTCCGCCCGGCAGCCAAAAACATCAAGGCTGACGCCTTGTCCAGGTCCTTCCTCATCGATGATCAGGAGGAGGAGCCACGCCCCATCATCGATCCGTCTAATCTCTGCATGGTGGCTCGGTTTGTCTCAGCCGCCCCCAGGTAAAACGATGGTTCCCGAGGCCGATCGAGAGCATGCTCTTCGCTGGGGTCATTCCTCCAGACTCGCTGGCCATGCTGGACTAACGAAGACCCTGCAGCTGATATGTCGGCATTATTGGTGGCCACGGATGCGCCAGGACGTCATGAACTTCGTCTCAGCTTGTTCTTCCTGTGCCCGTAACAAGACGCCCAAACGGTTGCCTGTTGGACCTTTCCTGCCCTTACCGGTGACCTGTGAACCCTGGAGACACATCGCCATGGACTTTATCACCGACCTCCCGCCCTCCTCCAGCAACACCATCGTGTGGGTCGTGGTAGACAGGTTCTCCAAAATGGCCCATTTCATTCCGTTGCCCGGTCTGCCTTCTGCGCCCAGACTGGCTGAGCTGTTGGTCCTCCACGTTCTCCGCTTACATGGTCTTCCCTCTAACATTGTTTCTGACAGGGGGGTTCAGTTCGTGTCCAGGTTCTGGCGGTCCCTCTGCAAGAAGCTCGATGTTGCCTTGCACTTCTCCTCAGCCTACCATCCGCAGTCCAATGAGCAGGTCGAACGGGTGAATCAGGTGTTGTCCGGCTACCTGCGACACTTCACCAACGCACACCACGACGATTGGGAAACCTTGCTACCCTGGGCGGAGTTATCCTACAACAATCACACCGGTGAGTCCTCTCGTTGCACGCCTTTCTTCATAGTG
Organism: Allobates femoralis; assembly: GCA_033576535.1. NCBI lineage: Eukaryota > Metazoa > Chordata > Amphibia > Anura > Aromobatidae > Allobates > Allobates femoralis. The sequence continues at coordinate 131,892,924 of JARQOC010000002.1, read as the reverse complement.
TATGGACACCATCCAAGGATCCCGACTCCCGTGGCCATCACAACTCCTACTCCGGCGGAGGAGGCGGTGGCTAGAGACTTCTTCAAGATCTGGGACGAGACACGAGCAGCACTGGAGAGGGCATCGAGATGGATGAAAGTCCACGCCGACAAGCGGCGCCTGGATGCCCCCCTGTTACAGCCATGGGACAAGGTATGGCTCTCCTCCAAATACGTCCGCCTCAAAATTCCCTCTTACAAGCTGGGTCCTCGATACATCGGTCCCTTTGAGGTCATTCGCAGGTTGAATGAGGTATGCTACCAGTTATGGCCACCCCCTACTCTACGGATTCACAACTTTTTCACCAGTCTCCCCTCAAACCTTTGGTCCTCAACCGCTACTCACAGGATACGATTGCGCACCCTCCACCAGCCTCTGCATCCGACGTGTGGGAGGTCAGCGCCATCCTGGATATGAAGAGGAGGGGCCGCTCTACGTGGTACTTGGTTGACAGGAAGGGGTTCGGTCCGGAGGAACGGTCCTGGGAGTCTGCAGAGAACATCAACGCTCTGCACCTCCTGCACAGGTTTCATGCCGGTCTGCTTCCAGGGGGGCGTGGAGGGGGGGTACCGTTGCGTCCCTGTGGCACGGTGCCTCCACTGCACGCTCTACTGTCCCCCCTGCCCGCTTACCTATCGCTCCGTCACCGGCCCTGGTCCGGGGATTCAGGGACCCAGCCGGCCGGCGGCAGCTCCAGGGCTCCAGAGTGCATCGCCGCTTGTCAAGCGGCCAGAGTTCGGCTTCCACGCTGCTGCATCGTCCTCCTGGGGCTCCTGCTGCCTCACTTCCTTCCTGAGCTCTCAGTAGGGGGCGGGCGCGTTCTCTCAGCCACTCTTAAAGGGCCAGGGTTCCAGTCTGCCCTGCTCCGCCTCTCAGCCAATCACTGGGATATAAGGTCCTCATTCACTTCTGGACATTGCCTGGGCAACTTCTTCCTTCTTGAAGTTGCTAGTCCAGGTCTTGTTAAGGTTCTCCTGTAGTGTGCTTTTCCTTACCCTTGTTTTGTTCTCTTGCAGTTGGATACCTCCGTGCCTGTTCAATGTTGCCCTCCGTATTTCCTGGTTTCCCAAAGGACCTCATTCTGCACCTCCGTGTCTCCCTGCTGTCGGTTCCTTCCCTTGGGTCGGTTCAACACGGGTGTCCGCCTCTCTCGGGACCCCCTTAGCCTCGTCCAGGAGAAATCCCTGTATAGGGGTCACTCTTCCTGGACTCCTTTGGAGGTGTTTCCAGTGAGGTGGCCCTGTGGCCTTCCCTTGGGGTGTTTTGCCCACTGCTGTTGTTGTGTGCAAATAAATCTTTGAAAATTACCTTCCTTGTCTGGTTCTCTCACTCATCCTGATATCAGCATCCACATTGCCTGCGGTCCAGTGGGTCCTCACATCAGATCCGTCTGTAGAGCGTGACAATTATTTTTGTTCTAAAGTCAGATTTACCTATTTCTTTTCATGTGTTGGTGTAACAACGATGTGATCTGAAGTGTTTCCTTAGATTTTAAAATAAATCTACCTCAACAATGAAAGGTCTTAAAGATGGTCAATGCATTTCCAAACAAAAGATACATTATGAAGGTCAACTAGCAGGAAAACAGTTACTAAAAGGCAATTTTTTTAAAAAAAAGAGCATACAATGATTTGAAAGGTCTTTTGCTATTCTTAGAGTACTGTCAAGAAATAGACAGATAGAAATTTATCGAGAACAGCTTGTCCACCAAAATCAAGCATCCATGAAAGGATCTTGATACGAGGGCTATGAAAAAGAGTTGATATACCTAATATCTAATGCTTAGAATGTTTTGTAACGTATAAAGAAAAAAACAGACTGCCATAGGAGCATTAGATCCCACAATCCAGTACATACCATTGTCATTTTTATGATATTATAAAATCTATAGCCAAGTAATGGAAGCTACGATAACAATATGAAAATATGATGGTCAATAGCAACATATATGGTCACTTTTCATATTGTTATCATAGCTTCCATTACATGACTATACAGTGGGAGGAATACTTATTGATCCCTTGCTGATTTTGTAAGTTTGACCACTGACAAAGACATGAACAGTCTATAATTTTAAGGGTAGGTTAATTTTAACAGTGAGAGATAGAATATCAAAAATAAAACTCTGAAAATCACATTGCCTAAATTGTTTAAATGTATTTGCATTTTGCAGAGACAAATAAGTATTTGATCCCCTATCAGCCATTAGCAATTCTGGCTCATACAGATCAGTTACAGTTAGACCAGAGGTCCCATTCAGTGGCCCGCAGACACACCGGTGTAGACCCCATTGAGGTTTGCGATCCTGTCATTTAGCTGCCGCTGGCCGCACTTCTGCATTGCAGGCGCCACTTTTGATTGCTTCCCCCTGGCGGTGTCTGCAATGCAGAAGGCCAGGGAAAAGCAATTGAAGGCAGCGTCCAACAAGAGCTCAACTCCACTTGTTACGTCAGCTGCTCTGCCGGTGGGTGCATCAGCTGAGGGAACAGAGGACAGGGCAGGTGGGAATGTGTGTGTGTGTGTGTGTGTAAGTGTGATGTGTGTGTGGTGTGTAAAGGGAACCAACTACCAGGATTTAACCAGTGTTTAACCAGGATTTAATCAGTGCAGCAGGTGATTGACATGTGCAGCAGGTGGACTTGTCTTTCTGCTGTAAGCTGAACCTCCTCCCTCTTATCCAGACTCATTCGGAGGGAGGGAGGGTTAGGCATACAGTAGAAAGACAAGCGTACAGGGGAGGAATAAAAAAAAGAAATAAACAAAAAGTGATGTCATGCTGCACATGTCAATCACCTGCTGCCCTGATTAACAGGTGGTAAAATCCTGGTGGTAGGTCCCCTTTAAGGTTGCATGTTTGGTATAAATGCTTCTATATATTAGTTATAACACTTGACAAATACCGTGTTTCCCGAATATAAGACAGTGTCTTATATTAATTTAACCCCAAAAGTCCCACCCTGTCTTATATTCGGGGTATGACTAATATAAAAAAAAAAAATGACGTAGGGTTGCAGCCCCATACAGTATCCCACACAGCCTCCCATACCGTAGGGTTGCAGTCCCCATACATTATCCCACTGCAGCCTCCCATGGGGTCCCATGGGGTCCCATGGGGTCCCAGCCCCATACATTATGCCACTGCATCCCCCAGCACAGTACGGTTAAAAGTGCAATTCTGCCGCACAGCCGACTTGCGGCCGACCGCAAGTCGGCCGCAAGTCGGCTGTGCGGCAGAATTGCGGTTTTAATGGGCAAATCAAGGAAACTTCCTTACTTTTTATTGGCGGCCTCGGGCTATGGATTCCTCCGTGGTGCAGGGCGTTGACCAGCTGCTTCTTCATGCAGGAGCTTCTGGCCAATCAGCACTCGAGCTGCTAGCCAATCAGAAGCTCCTGCCAGCAGCGGTGACGTCAGGCCCGGGGGACAAGATTAACCCTATGCCCTCGGGGTTACCTGCGTCACCTGAGGGCAGAGGGGATCCCACGGGGGACAGCGGACCTGCGGCTGCACCTGAGGCCAGAGGGGATCCCACAGGGGACAGCGGACCCGCGGCTGCACCTGAGGGCAGAGGGGAGCCCACGGAGGACAGCGGGGACAGCGGGAACACAGGTAATATGCAATGGGCAAAAAATGGCACTGTAGCGGTCCCCTGTCTTATATTCCCCGAAAATAAGTCACCCTGTCTTATTTTCGGGGTATGACTTATATTGGCAAATTATGCGCCAGCCCTGCCCTGACTTATATTCGGGGGTGACTTATTTACGGGGAAACACGGTAATTAATAAATACTTATAGGGAGGGAGGCAAGGGGAAGGGTTCAGGGAAGAGTTCATGAAGTATAGTAGCGTTAGTTGTATCAGTTGTCCCTTTTGTCACTCCAATAACAGGTTCAAGATGATGTGTTCTCCAAAGTCTGGAGGGAGAGGTAGTGGTTCCAGATAGTCCATTTCTTGTGGTATTTTCTTTGAAGGTTATTTCTCATAGTGTAAGACCAGTCGTATGAGTCGTGAGATGCAATGGTTTTAATTAAAGCTGTAAATGAGGGTGGGTTGGGTATCTCCATTTGGCTGCTATGGAAGCTTTAGCAGCAAGTAGGATATGAACTACCAGGGCTCTAAATTTTGTGGGTATATAATTTATTTTGATCAATAATAAAGCTAGTTCTGGTGTTAGATCAATCTCTGAGTTGGTAATTTCATTTACAAGAATTTGGACTTTCCCCCAATATTCATATACCGAGGTACACTCCCAAAACATGTGCAACATTGTTCCTAAGTTATTGCAATTTCTCCAACATAGTGGAGATTGATCATTTGCGAATTGATGTAGTTTGGTGGGTGTGTAATACCATCTTACTAAAGTTTTATAAAAAGATTCAATAAGAGACGAGCTTGATACATTTTTGTATACAGTTTTGAATGTCTCTTCTATATTGTCAATAGAAAGTGGGATTTGAAGTTCTTTCCTCCAGGTTTCGATGTATGTTGAATTTAAGAATGTCGAGTCCAAATTGAGTTCTTTATGGTTTTTAGTGACCAGAAAATTTTTGATTGACCAAATCTAAATAATTGTACGACATTGAGTGGTAGGCAAAAATTCTTGTTGATTTTTGAGAATATTCGGTTTATCTTGATCCAGTTCAGGTGTTCCTCCTCCGGGAGTTTGAACTTACCATATATACTCGTGTATAAGCCGACCTGTGTATAAGCCGACCCCCCTACTTTTGCCCCCAAAACCTGGGAAAACCTATTAACTCGTGTATAAGCCGAGGGTGGACCCCAGCACAGGTATACAGCCCCCAGCAGTGTGGTATACAGCAGCCCCAGAGGTATAGACAGTAGCCCCAGTGGTAGTATACAGCAACAGCCCCAGTGGTATACACAGCAGCAGCCCCAGTGGTATATACAGCAGCAGCCCCAGTAGTTAGTATACAGCAGCCCCAGAGGTATATACAGCAGCCCCAGTGGTAGTATACAGCAGCAGCCCCAGTGGTATATACAGCAGCAGCCCCAGTGGTATATACAGCAGCAGCCCCAGTAGTTAATATACAGCAGCCCCAGAGGTATATACAGCAGCCCCAGTGGTAGTATACAGCAGCAGCCCCAGTGGTATATACAGCAGCAGCCCCAGTGGTATATACAGCAGCAGCCCCAGTAGTTAGTATACAGCAGCCCCAGAGGTATATACAGCAGACCCAGTGGTAGTATACAGCAGCCCCAGAGGTGTATACAGCAGCCCCAGTGGTAGTATACAGCAGCCCCAGTGGTATATAAAGCCCCAGTGGTAGTATACAGCAGCCCCAGAGGTATATACAGCCCCAGTGGTAGTATACAGCAGCCCCAGAGGTATATACAGCCCCAGTGGTAGTATACAGCAGCCCCAGTGGTATATACAGCCCCAGTGGTAGTATACAGCAGCCCCAGAGGTAGTATACAGCCCCCCCATCAGTATAAAGGCCCCCCGCCTTGTGCACAATCCTGTAAAGGAAGAGATTAGTATACTTATCACTGTCCCGCTGCCGCTGTCCCGCCGCCGCCATCGCGCTCCTCCATCTTCTTCCGGTTTCCTCTCTCGGTCGCGCAGACAATGACGTCATTGCCTGCGCCGACCGGAGGAAGCCGTAAGAAGACGGATGAAGACGGAGGAGCGCGATGACGGCGGCAGGACAGCGGCAGCGGGACAGTGATAAGTATACTAATCTCTTCCTTTACAGGATTGTGCACAAGGCAGGGGGACCTGTATACTGATGGGGGCGGGCCTGTATACTGAAAACCTCAACCCAAGTAGTAGTTTTACCCAGTCATCCTGATGGGCAGAAATAAAATGGTGAAGTAAATTCCCAAGAATCTGATTTACCCGTTCTACTTGCCCATTGATCTGCAGATTGTACACAGAGAAAAAATCCAATTCAGCACTTTGCACTGAGCTCTCCAAATCTTTGAAGTGAACTGGACTTCACAATAAGAGATTGACTGTAGAGACAAAACGTCATGCCAGGCAAATACCGTATATACTCGCGTATAAGCCGAGTTTTTCAGCCCAAAAATTGGGCTGAAAAGTCCCCCCCTCGGCTTATACGCGAGTCACTGTATACTGTATACAATGTATACAGTATACAGTGCCCCCCATCAGTATACAGGGGCCCCCCCCCTTGTTTAGCAATCCTGTAAAGGAAGAGATTAGTATACTTATCCCTCCGCTGTCCCGCTGCCGCTGTCCCGCCGCCGCCATCACGCTCTTCCGGCTTCATCCAGCGTCTTCCGGCTTCTTCCGGCTTCCTCCGGTGGGCGCAGGCAATGACGTCATTGACTGCGTGCCAGAGGAGGAAGCCGGAAGAAGCCGGAAGACGCTGGATGAAGATGGAGGAGCGTGATGGCGGCAGCGGGACAGCGGAGGGATAAGTATAATAATCTCTTCCTTTACAGGATTGTTACCCAAGGGGGGGCCCTGTATACTGATATGGGGGGGGCTGCTGTATATACCTCTGGGGCTGCTGTATACTACCTAAGGGCTGCTGTATACTACCACTGGGGCTGCTGTATACTACCACTGGGGCTGCTGTATATATCTCTGGGGCTGTATATACCTCTGGGGCTGCTGTATACTACCACTGGGGCTGCTGTATATACCTCTGGGGCTGTATATACCTCTGGGTCTGTATATACCTCTGGGATTGCTGTATACTACCTAAGGGCTGCTGTATACTACCACTGGGGCTGCTGCTGTATATACCACTGGGGCTGCTGCTGTATACTACCACTGGGGCTACAAAAGTAGGGGGGTCGGCTTATAAACGGGTCGGCTTATACACGAGTATATACGGTAGCTTAGGAGCAGAGGAAAGACCAGCCAGAGGAGTAAAGTGAGCCATCTTAGAGAACTTATCCAGATAGTGTTGCAATACTCAAAAAAGGCAGGTCCATGATGAAGCCCATAGCAATATGTTGCCTGGGAGAAGAAGGAACAAGCACCAGCTGGAGGGGGCCGAGTGGCTAGCCCCTGGAATATTTGTTTCTCGTGTGCTGTGGCATTCATGAAATTTAGGGCATCCTTGACCTGCAAGGACCGCCAGAACATGAACAATTAGCTTAGTGGATTTATGTATGCCGACATAACAAAGTTCGCTCATATCTAGCAGAGAGCCATCCTTCTTAGTCACGAAGAAGATTGCTCCAGCCAGGAAGGAGGATGTATCTCTTGACCAAGTTTTCTTGAATGTATTCTGACATGGTCCAGGTCTCAGGCAGAGGAATTATTCTTGTCTAGAGTCATGTCTCAATCCAATCTTAGGTGGTGGAGTTTCACGGTCTTACTAAGCACTGACAAAGAGTATGTCCATTGTTTCAACAGTACATACATGCATTCTATCCAAGCCTTAGCTCTTTATAGTGCACAGAGAGCTTAGCCCACTCCATCTTCATAGACTTAGTGGCTGGTGGAGCAACCTGCAGAAGCAAAGGGAATGTGAAGCTCAGAGCCAGTCTGTGAGTTTTTGTTGCATATGGTTTTCACTGAAGCAGCTGAGGCGGTGCAGCAAAGAACCTGGAATACCACTTGGAAAATCTCCATGAATTTCCTAATCTTGCAGGTCTCTAAACTACCACGCTCTCTAATGGGATTTGGCCACACATGGGCTTGTTCAAACAAACTCAAAGGCCACAAATTCTAGGGCAGCAAGGTGGCCCAGTGGTTAGCACTGCAGCCTTGCATCACTGGGGTCCCAGATTCAATTCCCATGTTGTCCCTGTATTTGTGTGTGTTTCCTCCCACACTCCAAAAACATACTGATAGGATATTTAGATTGTGAACCCCAATGGTGACAGTGTTGCAAATATATGTAAAGTGCTAAGGAATTAATAGTGCTATTTAAATGAATAAATATTATTATAAATTATATCTAGGCCTGGTCTCAAAGAAAAAGATAAGCCTTGAGTGTGAAATGTATTTTACACTGGTTAGTGAACCCTCAGCTTTCCTTAAGCTCCGCATCATAGTGGGATGGAAGAGGCAGCTGGAGTTTACCTGTTGCATCTAAAACTGAGATCCCTGACATTTCCCACAAAGAGGCTGAAGATTCTGGGGAGAGTTCTCCAGACGTGATAGATGGGAGGGGCAGGACGCACATAACAAACTCTTCAGCATTATCTGGTCTTGATGCTAACGTTGCAAGCTCACCTCCTCTTACAGTATTTGCACATAGGACTTGGTATCCCTGGATCTACATTAACCATTGGGATTTATGGCCCGAATGTAATGTAATTCTGGTGAGTGTGTGAATCCACAGTGTCACAGGCTAGGCTTACCCTTGAGGGGTGTGACTAAGGATATTGGGCCTTCACTAAAGCCTATGTTGGTGAGGATAGGCTGTGCTGCCAGTAGACACCAGGTAACACTCCAGTACACTCTTCGGGACTGTAGCAGCTAACCAGAGGGTTAGCAATGTAGGAACAAGGTAGTGGATGGCTAGCCAGTATAGTCAGACAGTGCAAGGTCAGGGCAAGCAGCGCGGGTTCAGAATACAAGTAGGGCTCAGGAGTGGAGAGATCTGACAGGTGGGTAAACAAGACAGATTGAATACAGGTGAATCAATATAAAAAAACACGAGTATAGTACTCTAGCAGATGAGCAACTAAGAACCAACCTTCTGGCGAGGAATGAAGATATCACCTGCAGGCTTTGAATGCAAATCTCTTCAGAACAGAATGGATACAAATTCCTGCAGAGTTTGGCAATGCCCCATATGGCTCACAAACAGGACAAGGCAACTCTGAGCAATGGTCAGGTATTGGCTGGAGCAGAATGTACCACATGGTAAGTGGAGTGGCGCCTAGAAGGCACATGGTTGGCTGTCATAACAGTCTTTGGTTCCAGTAAGTATTTTGAAAACAGTTTTTTTCTCAGTCCCAGACATCAATCTTTCTATTAGTTCTACAATATGCCAAACCTGAGTGTCTGGAAGACAACACACTGTTTGGAATTTGAGGTCTCAGCAGCGGATAACTGTCCAGTGGCATAACTAGAGTCCGATAGGTCCCACATGTTTGTCAGACATATGGGCCCTTGTAACATTCTAAATTCTATAAGGATAAATGAGTTGCCCCTTCTCCCCCATTATGTAGTTATGTTCTCCATCCTAATATATATGTTCCACTTCCTGGTATATAAGTTCCTCATCCTAAGCCCATCCTGGTGTATATACTGGTTATCAAAATTAGAGAACAAACACATAACTTCCTTAATGTTAAAGCGAACCTGTCACCCCCTCCAGGCATCTAAAGATAACATAGCCACCTTCTGCAGCACTAAGGCTGCAGTCTGACAAGGTGTCTATAGCATTTATGCTCCCTTGATTCACTGAAATAAAGACTTATATAAAATCTGTTTCAAACCTGATCCAAGACCGGGAGGCGGGTTTTCAAGTGTCTGTCTCCCTCCTCTGTGGTGTCAGTCATCCCTCTCTGCTCTCTGTGCACCGCCTCCAGGGCCATCTCCCTGCATTACAGAGCTTTGTCAGCTCTGCTACAACATAGAGCTGCTGTTATAGGAGACCCCACAGTAGTAAATCTAACAGGAGGATACTGCCTGCTACTTAGCAGCCCTTGAGCTGAGCAGGTTTCACTTTCAGTTTCTTGTACCCAGCAGCATTGCTCCTCAGCCCCTGATCTAAAGCACAAACTCAACTCTGCTGCACTGCTGACAGCTTAGCTCAAGGCTGCTATTTAGCAGGCAGTGCTTTCTCTGCTCAGGGTCCTCCTGCAAGATTTACTATTGTGGGGTCTCCTATACCAGCAGCTCTATGTTGTAGCAGAGCTGACAAAGCTCAGCTCTGAGTGCAGGGAGGTGGCCCTGGAGGAGGTGCACAGAGAGCAGAGAGGGATGACTGACACCACAGAGGAGGGAGACAGACACTTGAAAACCCGCCTCCCGGTCTTGGAACTGGTTTGAAACAGATTTTATATAAGTCTTTATTTCAGTGAATCAAGGGAGCATAAATGCTATAGACACCTTGTCAGAATGCAGCCTTAGTGCTGCAGAAGGTGGCTATGTTATCTTTAGATGCCTGGAGGGGGTGACAGGTTCGCTTTAAGGTCATTGTGTTGTCCCATGTGAAAATATCCTAATACAAGTAAATTAGCAGTATTTTAAGCTTAATTCATAAATTGAATATATTCAAAAGCACAGAATAAAAATGTAAATGAGATAAATGAAAAAGAACACTGATCAAAATTAGAGAACACTTTCAGATACCTGTAAATTATTTGTATTATTAATCTGATACCTGGTGCTAATTTCCTTAAGTATTTGATAAACCCCATTTAACTGGCAGAAACCCTCCGGCAACAGGTCGTCCAGATGAACAGCAAAGGGGTCACCGTATAGGTACCGTTACATGGCTCAACATTGTTCTCAACATTGTTCAAAAGTGACGTTTAAACAAACGATTAAACAGTGATAATTAGTTAAGTTGAAGTTGACAGGTTTATGAACATGTTCATAAACCTGTCAACTTCAACTCAACCAACCTGCTGCATCGTTCAGTGTAACAGCGCCGCACAGTGCTTAGTAACGCGATGTGTACCTTGGATACCAGCGTGCTCGCTGGTCTGCCTGTGTGACAGCTCAGCAGCGATCTGAAAGATGTTGTTAGCGATCACGCGTGCATGTGATCACTAACAACATCATTCAGAAAATTGATGCGTGTGATGGTACCTTATCAGCCATAGGAACAGAAGTTGGTAATTCCAAGTCTGTGAATTCTTTACAATATCACAAACTCTTTCAAGTATCCCAAGAAGGCTGGTTGCCCCCTGAAGACAAATGCAAGAGAAAAGAGGATAATGTGGAGAATCTCCATGTGTTATCAATTCAACGCTGCAGCTGGAATAGCTCTTCAACACTGAACAGGGTAAGGATCTATCACATCATACAGTGTCACAACGTTTAAGAGTATTTGGACTGAAAGACCACTCTGCAGTGGCCAAATATCTTATTAGCAGAAAGAATCAAAGGCTAGACTCACCTTTGGTGAGGAGCATGTTGTGTGGACAGAGAAGAAGTGGTCCCCAGTTCATTTTAATGATGAAAGCAAATTTAATTTATTTGGGTCTGATGGGAAACATGCTGATGGACAAACTGGGGAAAGACTGGACCCAAAGTGTGTAAAGAAGTCAGTGAAAGGTGGTGAAGGAAGTGTCATGGTTTGGGGAATGGTTTTTGCTGTAGGGGTTGGACCTCTCATACAACTACATGGCAAGTGTGTGTCGGGCCCACAAGGGTCAGGGTACTCCGATCTCGGGTGTTTGGGTACGGTGCTGTCACGGGTGGTCGGTGCCCGAGTCCGTGCCCTTGGGGTGACAATAAAAAGGGGATTTTTGATGGGGAATAAAGAGAAGACCGGTTTGAAAACTGGATTCTCCTGGATTGTCCCGGTCCGGTGCAATCTGGGACCATAGAGCCCCATGTTATGGGGCGCCGGATTGCACCGGACGGGTACAATCTGGGAGAATCCGGTTTTCAAACCGGTTTTGAAAACCGGATTCTCCCAGATTGTACCCGTCCGGTGCAATCCAGCGCCCCATAACATGGGGCTCTATGGTCCCGGATTGCTCCGGACCTGGGCAATCCGGGAGAATCCGGTATTACCTCAGTGCACAACAGCGGACAGCTCCCTGCTGGCCGCGGTCAGTTCTGCGCTCCCCGGCTGCCTGACAGCAGGATCTTCCACTCTCCCCGCAGCCTCCCCACCCGATCCTAAGTTAGGATAGGGTGGGGAGGCGGTGGGGGGGAGCGGAGGATCCTGCTGTCAGGCGCAGGGAAGCTGTCAGCAGCTGTCAGCATTGTTTAAAACCGGCGGCTTTTTACCGCTGGCTTTTAAACAATGAAGTGGGGAATTGCAGGTTTTTAATCTGCTGCCAGACCCCATTATAGGGTCCAGCAGCAGAGGAATTACTCGCAATACCTCCTTCCCCATTGACTTAAATTGGACTCGCTAGACTCGTAACGAGTACCCGAGTATCGGGACCTACTCATTACGAGTCTAGCGAGTCCGAATGTTTCAGTACTCGCTCATCCCTAATGATCATACATTGTTCTCTAATTTTGATCTCCAGTGTATATCTCTATCATTGTTCCTCATCCAGGAACAATTATGGTATACTTGTTCCTCATCCTGGTATATATGTCACTCATTCTGGGCCAATCCTGGTTTATATGTTCCTCATTTTGGTCCCATCCTGGTGTATTTGTCCCCCATCCTGGTATTTATGTTCCCTATACTGGTATATATGTCCTCCATCCTGGTGTATATGTTTCCAGATATGCAGCTGTGTTTTAATGCATAAAAAAAATAGTTCGCCTTCCCTCTACTATGCTGGCAACTGACTTTGGCTTGCAAGCGACAGGCAATGCATGACATCATTGCCCCATGACCCCAGTCACAGGCACGCTGATGTCAGCAGCTGGCCTCTGATTAGCTGTAGCTTGTATTTGCAATGCCCACCAGGGCCGTGGAGTACTCAGAACCAGGCCAGTTAGTTCTTTGGGAGATCATGGTGGCGGTGACCTGGCTCCGTGACCCATGGCGTGCAGTAAAGGGGATATTTACAGGGAATACTTGGGGTGCCACCTGTGGTGTTCGGCCAGGATGGCCGACGCTGCAGATTGGGACCCCTGGGGCAGATGGTGATGCAGCCAGGATGGTATCGCTCCCACAGGTGGAGCGGGGCCCCAGGGATAAGTGAGGCAGTCTATTAGGGTGGTGATGGTTATTGGGATGCAGGACAGAGGGTGCAGGAAATAGCCAGAGGACACGGGGGTTGTAGTTTCCTTTACCTTTTACTTGGCAGATGGCAATGCAGTCCGGGATACTGGTTACAGATTGTAGAAGGAGTCTGGCAAGCCTGGAAGCATTCAGGCATCCACCTCACCAAGTGGGATTGAAGGCTTTCCTGCTGTGCTCTCCTTTTGGGTCCCTGCTGCCTGTAGCTATGCTGCGGCCCTCTTCCTGCCTGTTGGTTCTGTATGGCAGGCAGGCACGAGCCTATCATTGGTACTGCCAAGCTATTGGCAGCTCCAGGCTCTTAGAATGTTGCTGTGCTGCCAGGTGTTCAGTGTGGCCAGGAGACTTGCAGCCTCCTGCCCTCCAGATTCGACTGCCAAGACATACAGTGCCCTCACAGCCAAGGACTATGGCATCTTCTCTCCAGCGCTTCGCTCCAGAATGAGCTATCTCGCAGTTCCACTCCCCAGAGCTCTCTTTTCCACTTCCTCTCTCATCCCTCTACTTCTAATCCCTCCTACTGGCCAGGTCCTGGGCAGCTCCCCTGGAGTTGGATTCTAAAGCTCCCCTTTCTGGCCCAGAGTGAGGAAAAGTGTTCCATGCTGGGTGTTACCTAGTGTGGGGACTTCCTCATGCTTCCAGGCATGACAAACTCCTGTGAGGGAGGCAATGCCACTGTTGCAACCTGACTGCTGGGGTGCCACATATTGCTTTGGAGGGGCCTGACAGGTCTTTGTGCAGCAATACACTTCAACTGTGTGTGTGTCCGAGGATGCACATCCGGCTGAAACATGCACTAGCGCCAGTGGGCCCACTCCACCCCCGTAACCTCTGTGACCACCATCGTTACATCCCTTACCATGTCTGTTTGACAAATTATAGCATCCCCTACCACCGATTTCTGTATGGCATTTGCTTCTATTTCCCTCCTTCTTGAAGCAAGCATTCTCTTGCCGTGCCAAATGGACATATTTACTGGGGCATGATAGTTAATAACTAACCTCCCTGGCATGTTTTCAACTACTTTTTATTATTATCACTCCCAATTACCTACTCCAGTGTCCTAATTTTCCCAAGGACTTGCCCCTGCTCCACAGAGACAAAACGTGAGAGGCATCCAATCTCAGAATATACGACTCAGAGGTCAGGCCTGCCCCTCTCTGGCAAACAGAGCATAATCTAGTAATATCTCATCACCATCTATTGTGAGAAATCAACCTAACATATAAAAGCCAGTAATTAAAAGCATAAATTATAACTAACTCTGCATATGGCAGACCTTATTATTTTATTGCATGTGTTTCAGAGCATGTTTAATGAGGCATAATGAGACATAATCATTCTGTGTTTAAAGTCTGTATTTTTCTGACCCTCTTTTTAAATACAATGTGGCTTTCTCATTTTGGTGCAGTATCTAGCGTTTATTTTATTTCTTGATTAGCTGTGGCACTTTTTATTCTAGGCACGCTACGTCTTATCATCTGAGTGATTGTTTTGTTGCTATGCAACAGAAAGGCTACATGATTCTCCGGTTCATTAAGGTTTCTGTCTGAAAGACTATTTACAGAGAAAATGCCATCTGAGCAGGATACAGTCTATATGGGGATAGACAGATGGATAGATAGATAGATAGATAGATAGATAGATAGATAGATAGATAGATAGATAGATAGACAGACAGACAGACAGACAGACAGACAGATAGATAGATAGATAGATAGATAGATAGATAGATAGATAGATAAAGAAATGAGGCTGCAGCACACGATTATAGAAAAATACAGCCTTTAATGGCTTCTTATGGCATTAGAATAGCGACGTTTCGGTCCTCAGACCTTCCTCTGGCAGTCACTACATACAAATGCTGAGGGTTTTATACATCCTCCTATGTTATCTCACATTATTCAATTAACAGCTTAATTATCATTTACATCCTTTTACAGTGCATATACAACTTACAGTCATAGTAGATGATACATAATGGTTCATATTTATGCTCCTCCAATTAGAGTTTACATCTATGGAGTGTTAGATTTCTTACTTACAGTTGGTTCATGAGTGTGATCACTTGTAACCCAGGTGCCCGCCTAATTACCTGTAATTATTATATCTTGCTGGCCCACCATGTCACTCGCCATGTGCGGCCGCTATCTCGCCATGCGCCGCCATTACGGCGTTGTTTACATGCTACTGCGCATGCGTACTAGCTATGCGCGTCCCTAGTTACAGAAGGCGACCGGAATCGCTTCCAACGCCATTTTCTCTAACTCGCGCATGCTCTGTGTAGCCACAGCAGTTTACAATACGCGATTATACAGCTTCTTCTTTTACTTCATGTTTTTATCTAATAATTGCTAAAAATACTTTAAAAAGGCTATACAAACTACCTTATTGGTATTTTATGTTTAAAAAAGGTTATCCACATACTATTTTTAGTAGATAACGTTTCAATCTATATTTAAAGTGACAGTGCCCTGTATGTGTATAACTCTCCAATATACTCTTTGGAGACATTTTCTCCCACAAACCTTTGCCTCTGATTCCCTATACAAAGGAACCAAATTGCCAACCAATCTTTATGTACTTCGCACCTGCGCTTATGTACACCAAAAAAATTTTTTCTTTTATGACATATCTGATGTATTAGGTTCCAGGTGTAGAGTGCATCCCAATACTGGGTTGTAGCACTCCCCTGTCAGTACGATGTCTTAAGGAGGTTTCTCCCTTTGCACCCCCTGCCCAGGGAAACCACGGACTCCCCACATTCAACTATATTTTTGTCATTGGTGTTGTTCCATTAAAGATATATAGCTTTGACAATGAGGCAGAAGTAGAGAAAAATATTTGAAATATATTTATTAATTAATTACTCATAATACTGCTTATTATATTACAAAGTGCATTTACAGTGCATTCAATTTAATTTGTGCTAATTTATTTGATAAATGTGAATGATATTTCTCAAAGTGCAAATGGTATTTTTTTAAAAGTGCAAATAGTATTTTTTTTAAAAGTGCAAGTAGTGTTTTTTAAAAAACTTTTATAATAATAATACTAATAAAAAAAATCTTTCTATAAAACGGGTGAATCTATTTAGTGCAAACTGCTTTTGTGGTTCTTAATTAGTGAATTTCTTCAACAGGTAATTTTTGGCAGGCGCCCAGTATACAAGCGTCACATTCCTCATGGTTCATTCCTATAAACAAAAGGGTAGACAACAGCAAATGAGTCATGTTTGCACAAAACCATTTCTAGACTGTTTTTTTACATTAATGTGACAGTGCATTATAGTGGTTAAAACACACAAACTAGTGACTAAAATACACAGATTTCCAGAATGAGACATCTACTTTAAAGGACTGTATGTAATTTAAAATCTATATTAAGTCCCTCTGGTTTCAAAGTACGCAACTTGTGTATCCATTCTAGTTCCTTTGTCTTAAGTAATCCAATTCTATCGCCCCCCCTCCTAGGCATTGGTACGGTATCAATCAGCCTAAATTTTAGGTCCTTCTCTTTATGTCCAGCTTCCGTAAAGTGCTTAGATACGGGCAAATTCAAGATTTTTTTGCGTATAGTATACCAATGGTGGCTAATTCTTATTTTAAAATCAAGGGTTGTTTCCCCTATGTACCATAATTGGCAGGGGCATTCGAGGAGATAAATAACAAAATCTGAGTTGCACGTTAAAAAATGGTTGATTTTATACTCGATACCTGATCTCGGATGGGAAAACCTGTTTCCTTTTCTCATGTAAGAACAATTGATGCAATTAATACAGGGATAGCAACCTGTTCTCTTCTCTCCTGTCAATGTTATTTGTCTTTTATTGTTTAATGTACCAATGTCTGACCTGACCAACCAATCTTTTAAATTCTTACTTTTTTTGTGTGACACTAATGGTAAATTACCTAATTCTTCAATATGTGGAAGGCATCTTTCCAGCATCCCCCAGTGTTTATGGACGATATTAACTATACTTTTTGTCTCCTCCCCATACGTTAATTGTAATGGGATTCTTTTCTTGTGTATTTCACTTTTCCCATTAGCACGTCCTAACTTTTCTCTTTGTTGTTTTAAAACCGTCTCAGGATAACCTCTCTGCTTGAATCTTTCTATCAACCTCTCTATCTCTAGATTTCTTTCATCTTCATTGCTTACTATCCTACTTATCCTGGTCATTTGACCAAGGGGAACTGCTTTCTTAAGACTGTTGGGGTGTCCACTAGTGTAGTGTAGTAGTTTGTTCTTATCCGTGGGCTTTGTATAAAGAGTGGTACTCATACCACCTTCTTGTAACAATACCCGAACGTCTAGGAACTGCATTTCTGTTTGGGAGTGTACTTCCGTAAATTTTATCGTATCACTGATCGTATTCATGTAATCATAGAAGGACAATAATTCCATTTCAGTTCCCTTCCATATAATAAAGATATCGTCCACATATCTCCACCATCTCTCCACATGGGAGAAGTGGTGGGATGTGTAGACGAATCTTTCTTCTAGGTAGACCATGACGGCTCCTGCGTACGAGCATGCCATCCGAGCCCCCATCGCGGTTCCCATCAGTTGCAAAAAGAAGTAATCTCCGAACAGAAAATAATTCTGCCTGAGGACGACCTCTAATAGGTCTATAATGAATTGTTTGCAAGGTTCCGTATAATTTGTCGTTTTCAAAAAATCCGCAATTACTTTTATACCCATCTCATGGTCTATGGAGGTGTATAAAGATGTTACATCAAAGGATGCCAATATATATTCCTTTTTCCCCATAAATTTGGTTTCCTCCTTGTACCTTGCTAAATTGCCTAGGAAATGACCCGTGTCCTTAATATATGACTTCCCTTTATTTGCAAAGGGACTCATGATTTTTTCTAAAAAGATTCCAATGTTATAGAATATTGAGTTGATTCCTGCCACAATTGGCCTTCCAGGCGGATCAACTGTGGACTTGTGTATTTTTGGAACCAGATAAAACACTGGTGTTACAGGATTCTTTTCAAACAAAAAATCATGCATTTTTGGATCTATAATCCCTCCCATTTCAGCAGAACTTAATAATTTTTTTATGTTCTTTTGGATCTCAAATTTGGGGTCTTTCTGCAACTTTTTGTACACCTTTTTGTCTTCCAATTGCCTATAGGCTTCTTTTAAATAAGCATCCTTGTCCATGATGACGGTTGCTCCACCTTTATCAGCTGGCTTTATTATCAAACCGTCATCATGGACAAGCTCTTGCACTGCCCGGAACTGCTCTTTAGTTACATTAGGTTTTGACAACTCCTTTTTGGTTGTATCTCTCAACTTTTTAATTTCATGTTTTACCGCTCGCTCAAAGGCCTCTATTACTGGTACATCATCATTAGGCATAAAATCACTTTTATTCAGTATGCCCAACCTTTTTAATTCTAATTCACTGACAGGTTGCCCTTTTACTTCTATTTTATCATGAAAATGATACTTCAATCGTACACTTCTAAAAAATTTTTGCATTTCTTTTTCTACTATAAACCAGTCTACATGTGTGGTCATACAAAAAGACAACCCCTTTTCCAAAATGTCTATTTGATTTAATGAAAGTTCTTTACCAGAAAGGTTGACCACTAGTTGTGATCCTTCTTCCGATTTTTGTACTGCTGGCCTTTCAATTTTTCTTTCTTTTTCCTGCTGGCGATGTTGCTTCCGCCCTCCTCTTCGTCCTCCTGATTTTGGTCTGGGTCTACATGGATGAATATTAGACAATTTATTCATTAACATAGAGTTTCTATTGTTGTTTTTGTTGGAACGGCACCTATAATAACCTCTTCTTTGCCATTTGTTCTGTCTTTCCCTTTGCCAATTATACACCAATCCCACACGATAGTCCTCTGTATCCCGAGCCCATTTCTGTCTCTTTGTCTCCTCCGTATCCTTCCTCTGTTTATCCAATTTCATTTTAACAGACTCTTTAAATTTTGCAAAATCCTCTTCTTTGAGTATGCCCATGATTTCATTCTCTGTATCTTTAACAATGTCCTTTAGCTTAGCCAATTCTATCTGTATATATTCCATGTTCAGTAACATTACTTCCAATGCATACTTATTCGATAGGGTCATAAACTTTGCACAAAAATCAACATCTTCTAAAAATAGAGTTGGATTTACATTTGATCTTAAACCTCTTGGTATTTTTTTATATTTATAGTATTGTCCAAGCATAACAAGGTGCATTTCCAATGACAGTATTCTCTTCATATCATTTTCATACTTGCGTTTTAAAGAAACAGCAGAGGGTATACTTAGGAACTCTGTATTTCCTTCAGCTCCTTTAAGAATTCGATTCTCCTCCTCCTCTGTGTAGTATCCTTTGCCCAGTTCCATAGTGGAGAAACGCTATATCTCATGCAGACATATAAATAGAAAAAAGTTTGAGCAGCGTCTCTCAATTGGCATACGCCCAGTGCTTAGCAGTCCTTCAGAGTGGTGTCCAACCACTAACTCCAGACTATAGATAAAGAAATGAGGCTGCAGCACACGATTATAGAAAAATACAGCCTTTAATGGCTTCTTATGGCATTAGAATAGCGACGTTTCGGTCCTCAGACCTTCCTCTGGCAGTCACTACATACAAATGCTGAGGGTTTTATACATCCTCCTATGTTATCTCACATTATTCAATTAACAGCTTAATTATCATTTACATCCTTTTACAGTGCATATACAACTTACAGTCATAGTAGATGATACATAATGGTTCATATTTATGCTCCTCCAATTAGAGTTTACATCTATGGAGTGTTAGATTTCTTACTTACAGTTGGTTCATGAGTGTGATCACTTGTAACCCAGGTGCCCGCCTAATTACCTGTAATTATTATATCTTGCTGGCCCGCCATGTCACTCGCCATGTGCGGCCGCTATCTCGCCACGCGCCGCCATTACGGCGTTGTTTACATGCTACTGCGCATGCGTACTAGCTATGCGCGTCCCTAGTTACAGAAGGCGACCGGAATCGCTTCCAACGCCATTTTCTCTAACTCGCGCATGCTCTGTGTTAGATAGATAGATAGATAGATAGATAGATAGATAAGTATATTGGTGCAGCACAGCTCCCCTTGGTGCTCAGCAGTCACAGCTCCTCTCCTCCTTGCTGTATAAGTATACAAAATAAAGGACTGCAGCACTCTTCTTTGTGAAACAACCGCCTTTATTCGGCCATCAGGTGGGTGGTGACAACGTTTCGGGATCTGTTTCACAAAGAAGAGTGCTGCAGTCCTTTATTTTGTATAGATAGATAGATAGATAGATAGATAGATAGATAGATATGGGGACGGGGTACTCAGTACCGGACTGGGATACTGCTGGGGATATCACGGCGGTCTTGGTCCGGACCGTGTTCCGAGTTCCGCAATAAATGGGGGGATATTTACAGGGGAGTTTGTCGTGACGCCACCCATGGGTTGTGGTCAGTGAGGGGACCACCGCTGCTGCAGAACCTCCGGGGATGATGTTTGGCAGCTGGAGATGTAATGGCTCTCCGCAGGTAGGGCTTGATTCCCCGGGGCAGTGGTAGTAATATTCTATTGATAGTGCTATAGATGTTGTAGGATAGGGGTTGTAGTAGAGATGATGAAAGTTTGTGAGGGAGAGTAGGGCTTGTGTGCAAGAATCACACAGACTCACGTTTTTTGTAGTTTTTCAAGGCCTTACTAAAGATGACATTCAGCAGAATATTGTCCACGGAGTCTGTACCGGGGCTGGGTTGCTCCACCCTGACCGGTTACTTGGCTTCCTACTCCTGCGCTTTGTGTGTGTGGCCATGCTGCCGCTTTAGCTAAGCTGCTGGCCCTGTCTCCCCTCACGGGTACCAATTTGCTAGGCAACTTGAGTCTTATTCTGTGTTACTGACCCCACCGTGTTGCTTTGCTGTGGTACAGTGAAGATGGTGGACCTTCACTATTCCGGTGTTCACTGTGCTGTCTGTTTCAGGCACAGCATCAGATCCGGTATCCATCCTATGCGCTTCTCAGGGATGAATTTAGGGTAACTCCATGTCCCGGGTGTGTTCCTCTGCTTCTCCTACTCCTTTCCTCAGACCTTGGCCAGTCTGGAAGTGGACATTGGACCGTGGGTTGAGCTTAAGGCAGCTCCTTTACCCCCAGGTCCTCTCAGGACCTGAACTAACTCCAACTGACTGTCACTGCCACTCTGAGGTAAACAACATTAGCTCCTGCCCCCATTGCAGGTGCCACTTAAGCTCCACCCACCACTCTGCTCTTTCCCACTTCCTCTTGACACCAGAATATATATAAGGGAGCTGCTTGAGCTCCCCCTTCTGGACTAGAGGTGCTAGTGCAGTGCCCTGTGTTGTGTGGGGAGTTAACCCTTGTGATGTACAATATAGGAAATACGGCAGCTGTCAGTCACATGACCTGTCTATTATGTGTATGTGGGAGCTAATTTATACTGTCAGGGAGAGGGCTTCCTGTTGCCTGAGGATTTTTCAGGCTGCCAATAACAACCAATCACAGCTCCGCTTCTATTTTGCTACAGTTAATTAATCTGAGCTCTGATTAGTTAATATAGGCAACAAAGGACATTCTCAGTATAACAAAGCTTGTGTGAGGTAATAGGATGTCAGTTAGGGTGTGTTGGTGGAAAGGCTGATATCAGTCACATAACCTGTATGTGAGAGGATATAGAAACTGCCACTGTTACAGACTATTTTTACCATAATAATGTCTCATAAGAAAAGGAATTCCTTGGCACGAATGTCAGCTGATGCGAAAAGAAAGGCTGCAGTATGGGCCAATGAAAAATGTAAAAACCGAGAAACAAGGCTGACACACATGAGAACAGCAGCTGCTTCCTCAAGAGCCAATGAACTTTCTGAGGAGAGGGAAGCAAGGCTTGCAGACATGAAAACAAGAGCTGCTTCCTTAAGAGCCAATGAACTTTCTGAGGAGAGGGATACAAGGCTTGCAGACATGAAAACAAGAGCTGCTTCCTCACAAGCCAATGAACTTTCTGAGGCGAGGGAAGCGAGGCTTGCAGACATGAAAACAATAGCTGCTTCCTCAAGAGCCTATGAACTTTCTGAGGAGAGGGAAGCAAGGCTTGCAGACATGAGAACAAGAGCTGCTTCCTCAAGAGCCAATGAACTTTCTGAGGAGAGGGAAGCGAGGCTTGCAGACATGAAAACAAGAGCTGCTTCCTCAAGAGCCAATGAACTTTCTGAGGAGACGGAAGCGAGGCTTGCAGACATTGTCAACTTTATGTGGCCTGTTCAAGAGTTGGAACAGCCAAAAATCTGTTCGTCTTAGCACCTGAAGGAACAACTAAGAATGTCGTTTATCAAAAGGCTCCCGAATAAGAAGTAGAAGATTACTTCACATTACTTGGCCAATTTAGTTAAGTCTGTGTGGAATATCTGTGGTGTTGAAATATATGTTGTGAAATGCTTCTATTAACTTAGATAGAAATGTAATTATTAAAAAGCAAAAACTATTTGTTTTGTGGTTTTTGTGTGCAGATAAAATTTTTGTTAACACATTCTATTTTGTTAACAGCAGTTATTAACCCAGGCGAAGCCAGATAGTACTGCTAGTCATAGAATAAATCTTGGCAAGAATTCAATACTTTCTGTGAGGTCCGATATCTGGAGCAAGATAGAGTAAGGTCCCTTTCACATCGGCTTTTTTCACTGATTACGGCAGGTCCTGCAGATTTACCGCATCTGCCGCCTAATGGCCACACTTGCGGCATCCCCATGCTTTGTCTATGGGGCTTGCGACAAGTGCGGCAAGTGCGGTATTGCCGCAATCCAGCACTTGCCGCAGTTGCAGCCGCGGAAAAAAACGTGGTCAGCTGTGATCTTTTTGCTCGCCCGCAACTGCCGCAAGTGCTGGATCGCGGCAATACCGCACTTGCTGCACTTGCCGCAAGCCCCATAGACAAAGCATGGGGATGCCGTAAGTATGGCCGTTAGGCGGCAGATGCGGTAAATCTGCCAGGTCTGCTGCAATCAGCGAAAAATGCTGAAGTGAAAGTGCCTAAGCAGCAGTTTGATCGCTGGTCTGAAAAAGAAAAATTGAATGTCCCATGTTATCCTGTAACCAGCACTATGTCAGTAGGGCTCAGGTTTACTATAATTGTAAGGAGCCAATGAAGAGATCCCAAGTAGGGATGAGTGAGTATAATCGCAAGTATTCGGTACTCAGCGAGTAATGCGGTACTCGCAGTACTCGAAACATAGCAAGTATTCGGTATTCAGCGAGTAATGCGGTACTCACAGTATTCGAAACATAGCAAGTATTTCACTACTCACCTCGCAATATTCTCCAGCCCAGCATTAGCCAATCACAGTAATGCCACAGCCTTCTTGGTTGTGGCATTACTATGATTGGCTGGCCACCCAGCGACATACATGAGTCATAGCCTATGACTCATAGGCTCTATATAAGCCCTGCCACCATCATTTTTTGAACTTTGCATGCAGAACACAGCTAGTGTAGGGAGAGTGTGACCAGCCATGTGCTTGTGCAAATCGTACAGAAATCTTCTGTAAAACCCAAAAGCTCTTGCGAGAGTCACCAGTATTGTAGTACTAGGTGACTGTAGTGCAGGGAGACAGGAAGGAGCATTACAGTACCACATAGAACAGTCAGCAATATTTCAGCTCTTCTCAGAGCTGAGAGTATAAGGTCAGGAAGTATTGACAGTTTTCCCAGCTACTTTTGGGGTCACATTTACCGCTACAGGCCAATTGTTTTGCTGTTACGTTGCTGTGTTCACATCGAATAGCACACATGGTACTGCACAACTGACACGCAGCCAGCACCGCTGTCTTGTGTGGTGACTGGCGACCATAATATATCGCCTTAAAGCTCAGGGCATTTTTTGTACCATTGCGGTGCTGTGTTCATACAGAATAGCACGCATGGTACTGCACAACTGACAAGCAGCCAGCACCACTGTCTTGTGTGGAGAATTTTGCACGTGATATATCGCCTTAAACCTCAGGGCAATTTTTGGTGCCGTTGCGGTGCTCTGTTAAAACCGAATAGCACGCACGGTACTGCACAACTGACATGCAGCCAGCACCACTATCTTGTGTGGTGACAGGCATGCGTAATATATCGCCTTAAACCTCAGGGCAATTTTTTTGTTGCCATTGTGGTGCTGTGTTCACCCCGAATAGCACAAACAGTACTGCACAACTGACACACATCTCAATACAATGTCCGTTTTAAAAATGGCTTTCCTAAAAACTTTATATATCACAAGAATGGGTTTCAAACCTCCCACTCATAGGAAAGATTCAACATAAAGATTTCATTTTAACAATCAATCTTTATTATATTTCCTCATAAAATGTCTTCAATTAAAACAGAGCATTCCCTCCGGAGGGATGTGCAAGAAACAAACAGACTATTCAGTGCACAATATAGTATGTAATACAACAACCATTAAAAATCACAACAGTAGTAGGTCTATAAATCAGTATCAAATTGACCTAAATCCACTGTGCTGATTCTTATCACCACCTACTCCAAATGTGCAATCTAAAACAACCTTATCACTAAATACTTCAGCCTAATTGTGTCACAATAGCTAAAGTTGTGCCCAGTATATCTCAATCACACATTAGATTCCTTATCGCAGTTGTGGTATAATATACCTCTCACTGTTCCCACAGCTACCAAGATGTCCAAATACAATACATAGATTGTGCGGTTATGCTTCATACCTTATTAACTGAAGTGTCTGCTCATTCCTGCGCTCCCTCCTCCCCTACAGCCGTTTCGCAACACATCCGAGATTGTCACAATGGTGATCCAAAAGTGTTGAAATTTGCAGGGATAGAAAATATTTTTCCCACAAAAAGAGGGGGTGATTTACATAAAAAACTCTTACATATTGAAGCCAATTGGATCCTGAACACTAATGCACAAGGTGCATTGGGTATGAATGACAAACTTGACATGGCAGTATTCTTGTGATTCCTTTTATTGTTTACTGTCGTTGGTCACCATCCCACTTTACCCCATAGGCTGGCCCATGGTACAAGTAGCTACACCCTATTAAATATGTTAAATATGTTGATTATTTTTGCGCTCCATATATTTTTGGTGTATTGTTTTGATTTATTCCCATGTGGCATATTATTGATTTTATTTGTATAGGTCCGTGAGATCAGGTTCTAGTCTTCTGTTATACGCTGGTACTACTCCTTTTCTTTCATAATCAACACCTGTGAGCATAGGAGAGGGGAAATTCACAGTAACTTAAAATGATGAATAGTAAGTTTCGAGTAGAGATATATGTATAGCTATGTCAGCGCTTTATATTAAGCTTGAATAATTGGTTTATCAGGTTGAGAAATAAGTAATCAGTATTTTTATATTGATATGTCTTACGATAGAAGCAAGGAAGCCTTGTAGATTGGTAATACTAGCATAGAATATTATAATGAGGCATATTGAAGTCTAGTATTTGTTTAGTCATTGGTGGCTTTAATGAATTATTATAGCACTATATGGGATAACATCTTTTATTAGTGACATCAATATGCTCTTTAGATATGGGCTGGTTGTTCTTTTGACTCATTTTTATATATTCCCTATGTTTTCTTCTTTTTTTGAATTTCTATTCTTATGCTTACTTTTATAACTGCGTTCACACTAAGCTGCTTTACTGGATAGCATGTGATGTTTTCCATAATTGGGTAATCGCATGTGAGCAGGATTCAGCTGTGTGTCATAGCTTGTGAGGAATGCCTCTTTGAACCACTCATTGGTATCTTGAATTGTTGAATAACCCTTAACTTTGCATGCAACATGTAATGTGCATTTGCCTTGCCTTGTGCCGCAGGTGTTGATTTGCTCCATGATTGATACTATCAAAGTTATATGTTCGTACGTTGATTTGCAGCAGTGAAGTTTATGCAATATGCAATTTTATGTTGACACTGTCACTTTCTGTAAGAATGTTTTCTATTGGCGACATGATCAAGCAGCTTAAGCCCCTCCTATTTATTGGTCTGGAGCTCATGCCTCCACTAGTGTGGACCCGTAGAAGCGCATACCAGTGCGAAATGGTGCCATCGTCCATCCTGCCACTGCCTCCCTGCACTATGTACCACCGCTAATCTTGGCATAAAGAACCACCGCTACACTAATCTGGTGAGTACCATCTTTTTTCTATGGAATTTTGTCATGGACTTGTTGACTTTTTGACTTGACACCCAGATTATGCTCATTTTGTATCCAGTATAGACTGAATGCTTAGCAGCGTTACCTGTGCTCCATTTCCTCTTCAATTTTGTCTTTCCGTGATCTGTTGGCTGTGGCTGCCCCATGATACTCGGTTCCCAGCCGGCACTATTTTTCCCGGTGTACCGTCCCCGCATTACACCAGCACGTCTTAAACAATCTAAAGCGTGCTTTCACTAATGCTGTAACTGGGAAGGTACACCTTACAACAGACACGTGGACAAGCATTTGTGGACAGGGACGATACATCTGTCTCGGCACACTGTCTCAACCTGGTGGAGGGTGGGACAAAGTCTCAAATTGGACCATCACATATCCTACCCACGCCACGAATAGCGGGTCCAACCTCAATTAGGGTTTCCGCCTCATCATATACGTTCTGTCTTCCCTCCTCCTTCTCCAACACCTCATCATCCTATTCTGAATTACCCTCCACATCACTTCAAAGTTGAGGGCTGTGCATCAGCACATTGGCAAAGAGGCAACACGCTTTGCTGAAGCTCAACTGCTTAGGTGAAACACCACACACTGCAGAAGAGCTGTGGCAAGGAATAAAACAACAGACCGATTAGTGGCTCTCCCCACTGCAACTCCAACCCAGTCTAGTTGTCTGCTATAATGATTGTAACCTGGTGGCGGCTTTAAAGCTTGGGAAGGTGGTACACATGCCATGCATGGATCATGCGCTGAACCTAGTAGTGCAGAAATGTATTAAAACATACCCTGACTTGCCGTACCTACTTGAGAAAGTGTGCTGTATTTGCGCCCATTTCCGCCAATCCTCAACCGCTGTTGCCGGTCTTGCAGCATTTCAAAAGTAACATAATTTGCCAAACCACAGACTCATTGGCGACCTGCTAACACGGTGCAACTCAACATATCATATGCTGGCAAGGATAAGTGAGCAGCAGAGGGCACTTGCTGAATACTAGCTTAAACATACCCATCAGACTGAAACTCAGCCAAGACACATAACAACTGTGAAGTGGGTGTGGATTGCTGACATTTGTGAGGTGCTTGATAACTTTGAGTACTGCACCAAGCTTGTGAGCGGTGATCAGGCTGTTATTAGCGTAACCATCCCCATGCTATGTCTGCTAAAAGAATCGCTGCATAATCTAAAATCAGAATGTTTAAATGCCCAGCAGTTCGATAGCAAGCTTCAGGGATGAAGATGATGAGGAAGATGAGGAAGGAGAGGACTTCTTTTTCAGTGGTACCAAGGGGACCCCTCATGCTACACAGGGGACTCCCAACCCATCTTCATGTCTGTCTAGCATGGGTGGACTGGAGAGGAGGAGGAGAGTCAGTGTGAGGTGAGCATGGGTATTGTTCCTCCTTATGGGGTCACTGAACATTTGCCTCTATGCAGGCAGGCTGACTCTGATAAAATTTAACAAGGACTGAATTTCACAAGAGTATTTAAGCCCTCCTGATGACAGCATCAAAATGTAAAGTCACCCAAAATGTTATTTTAGGCAACTGGTGATCACTTCCATCCCTTCCCATACAAACCCCTTTTCTTCTTCTTACACATATTTTCAACTCCTGCTTCTGGCACATGTACCTCATGGCCAATAAGCTAAAAACAATGTTTTATTAATTAATATTTCCCATCAGAGGCATTTGTTATGAGACCCACCTTCCTTCATCAACCATAATACAGCCCCATGGGCTAATTTTTGTAGACACTATGGCTATGCTTGGACATTGGCCACTGCAACTACTGTGCTAGTAGTCCTGGCATCATAATTGTTTGGCCTTTGAGGCCTGCTTCCTTCATCAATCATGATACAGCCCCTTGGGCTAATATTATAGACACTATGGCTATGCCTGCACATTGGGCACTGGAAAACTATGCTAGTAGTCCTAGCTTCATAATTGTTTGGCCCTTGAGGCCTGCTTCCTTCATCAACCATGGTACAGCTCCTTGGGCTACTTTTGGAGTAAATATGGCTAAGACTGGACATTGGGCACTGCAATTACAGTGCTAGTAGTCCTAGCTTCATAATTGCTTGGCCCTTGAGGCCTGCTTCCTTCGTCAACCATGATACAGCCCCATGGACTACTTTTAGGAGACACTATGGCTATGCCTGGACATTGGGCACTGCAACTATTGTGCTAATAGTTCAAGCTTCATAATTATTTGGCCCTTGAGGCCTGCTTCCTTCATCAACCATATTACAGCCCCTTGGGCTAATTTGTAGAGACAGTATGGCAATGCCTGCACATTGGGCACTGCAAGAACTATGCTAGTAGTCCTAGTAGTCTTAGCTTCATAATTGTTTGGCCCTTGAGGCCTGTTTCCTTCAACAACCATGATACATCCCCTTGGGCTAATTTTTGGAGACACTATGCCTGCACATTTTGCAGTGGCAGTGGAACAACAATGCCAGTAGTCAAAGCTTTATAATTGTGAAGCCCTTGTGATGATGATGATGATAGGTTGCTTCTTCCTGTGTTAACCATCACACAGCCCTTAGGGCAGATCGCACTCTTTACACCACTTGCACACTGAGCTGTCAGAAGATCTCCTCCATCATAACTTGCTCTTATGGCAATCATGTGCCCATTTCAGCCTTTTCCTCAGCCCCCAGACTGCTTTTTTGGGTCCAGCAGACACTTATTCGCATTTCCCATTGACTAACATTGGACTCGCTACTCACACCGAATGCCTGAGTTTTACGATCTTCTCGGCACGAGAATCCCAAGCACTCTATGTCTCTCTGAAACTGTCCATAGAATCATGGAATATGGCAGTCATCCATTCTATTAAATGGATATAGTTTATTTGTGTTTATTAATCTGATAAAGAGGGGGAAAAAAACGTTCTCCAAAACAGAGAAATTCAACACTTAGTTGCTGTAAGAAGGTGTAATAGAAGTCTGACCTAAGGTATATCTAGGCCTGGTGAAAACACATTCAGTAAATAAGCAACAGAGTCTAAAGAAATTTGGCTGGTTAATACTTTGCCCACTAGGGTTTTGACCTACCTCCAGAAGTTAGTTATTGCAGGGCAAGACCAGAAAATGTGTTACAGAGTGGCGCCATTTGCATTGCATCTCCAGCAAATATTCTGGATGGCAGGTTTAAACTTGTGGAGGAGTTCTGGCATGTGGTACCAAGTCATTAAAAATTAAATCTGATTCTCTATGTATAATGTGTTATTAGAGGACCTAAATGAACTAAATCATATCACCTACCATGCCTGAGGTGGTATTTCTCCATCTACCCAACCATCCCACTTCCACATGTAGGAGTTTTTAAAGGGATCTATGAAGTTTTGGTTACTTAGCAAAGCATATATTTCAAATATAAGACCTCAGGTACATAAGGCACTCAATCTCGTTCCACACCGAGGCTCATCATTTCAGAGAGGTACAAGGAGAAAAGGAAGGGGGTCAGGAAGGATGCATGAGTGTCTAGTTGGAAATTAATTTCACACATATGACATATGTCTCATGTGAATGCCAAAGGATCTAATAACGTGTTGGAGGGAGTGTTGTAAGGTTGTCCCCACAGCAATGAGCTTTAGTGGTAAGGGACTAGACATAACTTTTTGACCTCCATCCATTTATTGTATGCAAAAAAAGGACAAATTGCGCAGGAGTGTTGCATACTAGTACAAGGTGATGTCATGGCATGTCAGACCTCCTCATCATCTACAGTGGGTACGGAAAGTATTCAGACCCCTTTAAATTTTTCACTCATTTTACATTGCAGCCATTTGGTAAATTCAAAAGAGTTAATTTCTTTCTCTTTAATGTACACTCGGCACCCCATCTTAACTGAAAAAAAACAGAAATGTAGATATTTGTGGAAATTTATTTAAAAAGAAAGCTGAAATATCACAAGGTCATAAATATTAAGATCCTTTGCTCAACACTCATATTTAAGTCACATGCTGTCCATTTCCTTGTGATCCTCTTTGAGATGTGCTTCTACTCAGCACTGAGCAGAGTCTGAATACTTATGGCCGTGTGCTATTTCAGTTTTTCTTTTTTAATACATTTATACAAGTATCTACATTTTTGCCTTTTTACAGTCATGATGGGGTGCATAGTGTACATTAATGAGAAAAAAATGATATTTTTTTAAATGTATCAAATGGCTGCAATGAAACAAAGAGTGAAAAAATTAAAGGCGTCTGAATACTTTCCATACCCACTGTAGGTGCTGTGATGTAGTGAATGGTGGCATTATACATGGCCAGTATGTTTCAAACAGAAGTCTGCTGCGATATTTTTATGAATGTCTTACCAGTACCTGGAAGCCTGTCTGCCTAACAGCATTGCAAGAGTTAAGCTTGCAACTTGCTGGAGATGTGGGTGTGTCTCAGGATGTTTAATGGAGTCTGTGTTTGACATGTGGGAAACTGAGAGAGTTTGAGAGATCTCTATGTCTGCAGGGTGCTGGGCTCTGACATCCATTCTGAAGGAGCAGTCTCTCAGAGGCCCTGTGAGGACAACAGGCTCAGTGTGAGTGGAGGCTGGGATACATCAGTAGAAGTGTATCTGAATCTGTGAAGTTCAAAGACTGTAACATTGTGATGCTTTCCATTGTCTGTAAAGCCAAGGAATATTTGGACTACGGTTTATGAGATTTAATAAACTGGAAGGGACTTCTTATGTGACACCTGTGCCTATGTACCTCTATCCTGCAGCAAGCAAGTGAGTACTCCTATTATACAGCGTCATTTTATACCAAACACTGAATATCGCTGCCAACCGAGGGTACCCCGCCCCGGTCCGTGAAAGGTACGTCACAGTGCAAATAAGACAAAGTCAGGAATATGATGTTTCCTCGAATGTCAAATGACTTTCATAAATGATGGTTGGACTCTCTTCAATATTGCCAGAGGAAAATCAGTCAGGATTGTTTTAAATAAGTACAGGGAGAACTGACATTTTAATCGCTACTATTTTGCCCAGGAAGTAAATCTGAAGACATGCCCAGTTTTTTTAATCAGAGGAGGGAAATTAGCTTGAAACTTTGTTTTATAACTAGGGGTGATATTATTATTATTATTATTATTATTATTATTATTATTAATAAATAATTTTATAGCACCATTATGTTCCATGGCGCTTTACGTGTAAGGGCAGACATGGACAAGAACATAAAATGACGACACTTGAATCATACAGGTACATTGGGGCAAAGTATCCTGTCCACGAGGGCTCACAGTCTATAGGGGATGGGTGGGGAGACAGTAGGAAGGGGAGAGGGGAGGGTGAGGTGGTGCAGCGGATTAGGTCTCAGTGTGGGTTGTAGGCTTGAAGGAAGAGGTGGGTCTTCAGGTTTTTCTTGACGGTTCCCAGGGTAGCGGAGTGTCTGATGTGATGGGAGAGAGAGATACAAAGTATGGCGGATGCACGAGAGAAGTCTTGTATGCGGTTGTGTGAGGAGGAAATGTGAGGGGAGAAGAGAAGAAGCTCTTGAAAGGAGCACAAATTGCATGAGGGGAGATATCGGGAGACCAGGTCGGAGATGTATGGAGGGGACAGGTTGTGCATGGCCTTGTATGTCAGTGTTAGGGTTTTGAACCGGGATCTCTGGGAAATGGGGAGCCAGTGAAGGGCTCGGCAGAGGGGGGAGACAGGGGAGTAGCAGGGAGACAGATGGATGTGTCGGGCTGTGGAATTGAGGATGGTTCGAAGAGAGATATGAGGGAGGTAGCGGGCAGGTTGGTGAGCAGGAGGTTGCAGTAGGCGAGGCGGGAGATGATGAGGGCGTGGACAAGTGTTTTAGCAGTGTCTTGGTCAAGGAAAGAGCAGATTTGGGTAATGTTTTTGAGCAGTAGTCAGCAGGAGGTGGCGAGGGCTTGGATGTGGGGCTTGAAGGAGAGGGAAGTCGAGGATTACCCCGAGGCACTTGGCGCTTGATATTAACTCCCAAGTATTGTAGAGAGGTTGTACGCCATGTATATTTATAGGATTGCTTTAGAAGTTTGGGCTCTTGGATTTTGATAGATTGTGCCTCCATTTTTCCAGGGTTGATTTCATATTCTGACAGTTTGGCATACTAGTCAAGGGTCAAATGTAGATTAGGTAGAGAGATGGAGGTATTTGTTAGGGACAGCATGACATCATCAGCAAACAGCACAACTTTAAAAGACTTCTCTAAACTTCCTAGCAAAATTTGTACAAAAACTACTCAAAAGGCAGCATCAGAAAAAAACTTACCATCAATGCCAAAAACAAAAACCAACACTGCACTTGCAGGATGCTGTCAGACCCCACTATGTGGATACATATGTATCAGTTTGAATCGTGTCCAATGCAAGCTCATTATCTGCATGGCAGGTCGCCTCCCACATTTTGTTGTAGGTAGAGGTGATTTATCTGCTTGCACCTGGGCTTGCTCCACATAGTGGGGTCTGACTGCATCCTGCAAGTGCAGTGTTGGTTTTTGTTTTTGGCATTGATGGTAAGTTTTTTCTGATGCTGCCTTTTGAGTAGTTTTTGTACAAATTTTGTTAGGACTCATAAGCTATGGGGATCCGTGACGTGGATTATGAGCTTAAGTATCTTGGCCAATACTTGAACCAATACCCCATATAAGAGAGTTTTTTGTTTATCATGAAAAACTTTCTTGCACTTTTTTATCATTTTCGGGGTGCAGCCGGGCCCCATGGGGCGCCGTTCATCTAGTGGTGCGGAGACATCGTACTGGGCAACTCACTTGGCCAGGTGGCAAGACCAGTGGATAGCTATTAAATACTCTGCATCATATGTATCAGTGTGAATGGTATCCTATGCAAGCTCATTATGTGCATGGCAAGTCGCCTCCCACATCTCATTGTAGGCAGAGGTGATTTATCTGCTTGCACCTGGGCTTACTCCACATAGTGGGGTTTGACTGCATCCTGCAAGTGCAGTGTTGGTTTTTGTTTTTGGCATTGATGGTAAGAAAACAGACTTTACAAAAAAAATCTGTGTTCGAGTTTGAAGTTCAGGTGCTTTACATATGCAAACCACTGGGGTGAGCATCATTGTGCGAACCACTTACAGTGTGTGAATGGCTTGAACTGGGGGTAAAATCAAAATTATCGGATGTAATGTGTAAAAAAAAAAAAATTACAAAACCCTGCCTTCCGTCATCTGTTAGTGTTTTGCTTATGGCTGGCTGTATGTGGGGGGGAGAGCCAAACTGCTCAATCAGTGACTTCCAATGAGGTTTGGGTCAGGTTCTGGTCCAGAACTTTATCTAAAGTCTAGCTGAACCCACAGAACCTGAACCTCCACAAGTTCGTTCATCTCTACTTATTACTTTAATTTCTTTTTAGAATTCACCAAATCTTTATCCAGAAGTACTGATATGACAATTTGGTATTTCTCAAGATACTATGTCACCTAAATGTCTTATCACTGTGGTTGAACAAAGTTCTAGTAATTTTTTTTTCTGATAACACATTTCTTTGAGAAAAGAGCAATTTAGTGTTTCTTAGAAAATATAGTTTACAAATATTTCAGTTTTTTTTTTTTTTTTAATGAAGTCATGCATACTTCATAAAACTGACTGTTAGAATATTATAAGGAATAAAATAAAGAACAGATTCCAAAAATCAGATTTAGCGAGAACATTTTTTAAACTTAGCTTTATTTTAAATATTAAAGTTATCGCTACTTTTGATGCAAATTGTTTATTGTTTATTGCATTGTGCAAGGTCTGTGAGATATATCATAAAATATTCTGTAAATAAAAGTATTGTACTAAAGATGTGATTGGATTTAATTAAATATCAGATTATGTCCAAAGTCAAGCTATAGAACAATAAAACTGTTAGACTTACTGAATGGCTATTTACATTCTATCCGAGCATCCCTTTAGATCTTATATCCTCTTTGGAGTACTATATATTGGAAAGAAAAATCTACATGCATAGACTCATTATTCATATATATTTCCAGGTTGTACAATGAATTGAATAATTATTCTATTTGCCAAGAACAAATTGATCGTTATTCCTAAGTTTAGTTTTCTCTAGAGAGTGTTCAACTCCGTCCCAAAGCACTTGCAATATTGAATTATAAGTCAATATTAATCAACCCTGAAAAAAATCAATTTGTAGCTGAAAAATTGTAAAGTGAGTCACAGAATTACTATTATTATTGTTACTTTTAAGTACTGGAATAATACTTTTATTTTCAAAAAAATTGATCATGCATTCTTTAGCTTTGAATAATTATATATAAATAAATATATTCAGATATAAAAATATAAATGCAACACTTTTGTTTTTTTTTTCATGAGCTGAACTCAAAGATCTAAGACTTTTTCAATGGACACAAAATACTTTTTTCTCTCAAATATTGTTCACAACTTTGTCTAAATTTGTATTAGTGAGCACTTCTCTTTTGCTGAGATAATTCAGCATCTCACAGGTTTGGCATATTAAATTGCAGATTAGACAGCATGACTATTGAACAGGTGTGCCTTAGGCTGGATACAATAAGAGGCAACTATAAAATGTGCACTTTTATCCCATATCACAATGCAACAGATGTTACAAGTTTTGAGGTAGCGAGCAATTTGCATGCTGACTTAAGGAATGTCCACCAGAGCTGTTACCGTTGAATTGAATGTTCATTTCTCTAGCATAAGCCATCTAAAAAGTCCTTTCAGAGAATTTGATAGATTATGTGTAATGATATCAGTCCTGGTGAAGTGATGCCAGGGCTCGCTGAGCAGTGGTAGCCATAGGTAGGTGGTGTGATTGGTCCATCCCGGACCTCTACATTAAACCGTGAGTCCATGGTGTGTGTGGGTGCTGATGATCTTATTTGTGGTGCCTTCAGGCCGGTCTGGTCACGCTCTTCCCCCAATCCCCAATTGTGCCAGGGAGGGGCGACAGAGACGTTGGTAAAAGCAAGACAAACATTACTGTACACAACTTGAATGAACACTATACAGCAGACAGCATTCTTCTTATCTTCTATGTAACACAGTTGCACAATCTTAATGGTTACTGGTGACAGCATACACTTGTGAATGTTTCTTTGCTAGTCAAGTGAATTAGGCTCACTTCACGTACATAGACATCCATGTACATTGATTCCTAGCAGGAGGACGTTCAACATGGCCCTTTCCTCCCTTTGTGCATCAGCTGAGAAGCTTCCTGCTGTGAATTCTGCTTGCGGGCTCCCTCCTGTGGTTGTGGCTGGTAATGCAGTTGATTATGTTTTGCACTCTTGGTCAGGTGAATTGGATAATTGCAATTCTGAATGGGGTATTTAGGTTTGCAGAATTTCCTCAGTCCTTGCCAGTTGTCAATTGTTCCTGCAGGTGTTTCACCTCTGCCTTGTCTTTTCCTGCCCTGCTGCAAAACTTCCAAGCTAAGTGAATGGTTTTGTTTTCTTGTGGTACACATGCTGTGTGCTTGTTTTGAAATTGTCTATTTTTGCTCAGAGGGCATGTCTGTCTTAACCTGCACTCTGTTAGGAAATGTTCTTCCTAGGATTTAAGGGCTATTCATTTGTTATTGGCTTGTTCAGCTTTTGATTGTGTCTGCATATATTTAGCCTAGTTGGATTCACAGGAATTCCACAGATTTAGAGGGCGCCGAGTCTTGAGTAGACTCAGGGGTATTTTTGTATTATCTGCTGTGGATGTTTTTGAAATAATTTTTATACTGACTGCAATAGTATTCTGTCCTGTCTTTAGCTATCTAGCTAGAGTACCTCATTTGCTGGATTCTGTTTTCTGCCTGAGTGTGTCTTTTCCTCTCTTACTCACAGTCAATATTTGTAGGGGGCTTTCTATCCTTTTGGGGTTCAGCTTTGAGGCAAGATATAATTTCTGTTTCCATCTTTAGGGGTAGCTAGTTCTCCGGCCGTGTTGAGGTGTCTAGGGTACGGTTATTCACATCCGACAGCTACTTCTAGTTGCGGTGTTAGATCAGGAACTGCTGTCAGTATAGGTGCCACTTACTCCTGTGAAAACTATTCATGCGGCTCCAAGGTCACCGGATCTTAACAGCTCTCTATATTCTGACCACTTTGCTGGATTCACATCTCTTTCACTCAGTTCAACTCATAAAACGTTCTCCAGCTTTCTAGATTCTGAGGTTCAGTCATGCACACATTGCTTACTTGAGAACTTGCTGCTGTTTCTTTCAGCTACCCACACAACATCAGTACTGGACCCTTTCAGCCAAAAGCTGACTTCTCTTCTGTGCAGCTCTCTCTTTACTCTCCCATTCCAAGCTAGACTCAAATCTTCTCTGTCTTTTTCAAGTCTACAGACTTGCAACTCCCCCTGTGACTCATCCCAGACTTTAACTCTTTTATTTCCTGCAATAGTCTATGCAGACGTTTCACCTTTAGCCTACATTCTAGTCTGTACAAGTCTTCACCTTTCACTTACATTACTACATGCAGCTTACTTACACTATCTGCACATAAACAGCACTGAATATATATGCCTTAAATTACACTATATTATACCTACAAACATTGCAACACATCATACTTTATATACATCATTGCATAACATCTACTATGTTATTCCTATCACTATTTTACAGTTTGCTTTATACACTCTATGTCATTAAATCACAAACAATACAGTTACATCATCGATGTCTTCAGAGGGCACAGGACTGCAGGTTTACCCTCTTACACTGGACCTCCCTATCCAGCACTTTCACCTCCAAGATTGCCTGAGACCAGCCACCCGGAAAGCTACTGCAACAATCGGTTTGCATAACCAAAGAATTTCTGCAAGAACTGTCAGAAAACGTCTCAGGGAAGCTCTTCTGCGTGCTCATTTCCTTATCAGTGCCTACACCTGATTGCATTTCATCAACGTAACAAACTTAAGTGGGCAAATGCTCACATTCAATGGTACCTGGCACGTTGGATAGGTGTTCTCTTCCCGAATGTATCACAGTTTTCACTATATAAGGCATATGGCAGTCTAGCAAATTGTAGTCTCACGTGATATTAACAGTTTTTTTGATCCCCCAACCCTCCTGTCTGGCCCACAAGGGTCTGGGGTACCCAGGTCTCGGGCGTTTGGGCACGGTGGATGTCACTGGTGGTGACAATTTTTTAATGAAAAATTGGCTCCAAAAGTCAAATGACGCTCCTTCCCTTCCAAGCCCGGATGTGCGCCCAGTGGTTTATGACCACATGTGAGGTATCGGTGTACTCAGGAGAAATTGACCAACAAATTTTAGGATCTATTGTATCCTGTTGCTCAAATGAAAATGAAAAAATTGAAGCTAAAAGAAAATGTTTGTGAAAAAAAGTATTTTTTCAATTTTACGGATTAATTTGTAAAGCCCCTGGGGGTTTAAAGTGCTCACTATGCATCTAGATAAGTTCCTTGGAGGATCTAGTTTTCAAAATGAGGCCACTTGTGGGGGAGCTCCAATGTTTAGGCACACAGGGGCGCTCCATACGTGACATGGTATCTGCTAACAATTGGAGCTAATTTTCCATTCAAAAAGTCAAATGGCGCTCCTTCACTTTCGAGCCCTGCCGTGCGCCAAAACAGTGGTTTATGACCACATATGAGGTGTCAGTGTGCTCGGGAGAAATTGCCCAACAAACTTTAGTATCAATTTTATCCTAATGCCCATGTGAATTTGATAATATTGATTCTAAATGAACATTTTTGTTGGAAAGATTAAAATGTCAATTTTTTCCTTCCATGTTGCTTTAGTTCCTGTGAAGCACCTGAAGGGTTAATAATCTTTTTGAATGTAGTTTTGAGTAGCTTGAGGGGTACAGTATTTGGAATGGTGTCACATTTGGATGTTTTCTGTCATGTACGCCCCTCAAAGGGACTTCAAATGTGATGTGGTCACTAAAAAAATGGTTTTGTAAATTTTGCTGGAAAAATGAGAAATTGCTGATGAACTTTGAACCCCTATAACTTCCTAACCCTAAAAATGTTTTTTTTTCCAAAATTGTGCTGATGTAAAGTAGACATATGGGAAATCTCATTTATGAACTATTTTGTGTCACATAACTCTCTGGTTTAGCAGAATAAAAATCTAAAATTTGTAAATTGTGAAATTTTGAAACTTTTCGCCACATTTTCGATTTGTTTCACAAATAAACACAAAAATTATCAAACTTAATTTACCACTTGTTCTGCACTGATGGTGATTGGTCACATAATTTGTAATTTCTAAGAATTTCAATAAAATTTTCATTTTTTGAAAAAACCTTAATCTGGATCATTTATGTCCAAAAAAAAAAAATTGATTACCTCCTGATTCAGGGTAGGTAATCCTTGGGCTATTTTAGGTTTATAAATTTACCACTAATATGAAGCCCAATATGTCACGAAAAAACAATCTCAAAATCGCTAGGATCCGTTGAAGTGTTTCAGAGTTATTATCTCATATAGGGACACTAGTCAGAATTGCAAAAAATGGCAAGGTCTTTAGGGTCAAAATAGGCTGGGTCATGAAGGGGTTGAAAATAATTGAATTTTACATACCAGCTAGTTGATTAAATTCCTATTTGGTCAGTACAGAGGACTTCTACTAGCAAGAGAGAAATTGCTCAATTTCAGGATACATTGAGAAAATCTTGATACATTCAATGGCTAGAGTTAGGCAACAAGATTGAAAATCTTTTATTTTTTTTATTTTATTTTTTAAAAGAGGAAGAAGTGCATTTTGGAGGCACCCATAGATACAGCATGTGTGTAATACAACTAAATTCATTTCACTATTAAATACAGCAAATACAAAACATCTTCACCATCATGACCACACATAGTCATACTAGGGCACTGAACCTTGACTTAAATTTGGTAACTAATGTTAAAAGATCAAGTTCAGCCTTTACTTTCTTGACTTTTTGATAAGTAACGTAGTAATAATAATAATAATTTTATTTATATAGCGCCAACGTATTTCGCAACACTTTACAATTCAGAGGCGACATGTTCAGATAATATGAGACGATATTGAGTAACACAATTCAATAGATACCACGAGGAGAGAGGGCCCTGCTCACAAGCTTACAATCTATGAGGAAATACGAGAGGTACAAAACGTAAATGGTAAAAAGTGCGATCATATAAGGTCCAGCCATGAATATAATAGGGGATTCATTTAATAATGCATGAACTGGTCACCAGCCAGGATCTGTACAAGTACAGATAAATAGCTATATTATGCATGGGGGGTGCAGACAGATGACACAAGAGGCCAGATTTGGAAAAGGGAAGATAGGAATAGTTAGACAAGTGAGGTGATAGGTCAGTCTAAAGAGATGTGTTTTCAAGGCTCGCTTAAAACTGTGGGTATTATGAATTAATTGAATTGTTCTTGGTAGTCCATTCCAGAGAATTGGTGCAGCTCATGAGAAGTCTTGGAGATGAGAATGGGAGGTTCGGATTGTAGATAATGTTAGTTACTTAGGTTAGTCTCCGGAACGGAGGGCACGTGTAAGGCGATAGACAGAGATGAGGGAGGGCATGTAGGGCAGTGCAGAACTTCTTCAATTGGGAATGATATAGAAATTGTGAAATAACAAACCACCTGAGCAAAACTCAGATACAATAAAATGATTTTTGCCAAAATTCTGGCTTTCATTGCCAGAAAAGACCCAACATTTTAATGCAACTCAGAGGCATGCAAAAAATATAGCAATCTTTTCATTTCTCTGTTATACCAAAACATGCACAGTTGGTAAGAGCTGGGGCATGGTGGATATGTGACACTAGGGCTCATGATGACTAGTTGTAGCGTAACGTATATCACAAATCTTACAACAGTTCTACACATCAAACGATTCTGATTCCTAATGAAGCATGCACCTTTTAATGGATCTCAAGCAACTGCCACACCCCTCATCAGGACCAAGAAGATAAGAATCAGTCTTGATTAATTACCCATATTATGCCATTGCAACCAATATCAATATATAATAAAGAAATGTATGACTTCTGATGGTAGGTGATTATATATGGTTAATATCAATTTAAGAAACAAAATGCACAACAGACATTAAGATGTGAAATGAAAATATATTTGGGATTCATTTACACAATTAAAACAGGAAATGACAAACATACAGTAACACTCCATTTTAAAGAAGTACACACCTGTTTCCCTGAAAATAAGCCAATATAAAGGAAAAGTGTGTATCAGCTCACTGCTCCATAGGATTTCCCAGACTACAAGCTTGATATTTGTATCAGGTGGCTGGTGTCCACGGTACAATCAAGAGTAGGACAGCAGGGTAGGAGGAAAGAAATCCAGCACTGTAAAATCCAATTTTATTGTAAATGTCTCAGGGTATGTGCTCACGGTCCAGAGGAGCTGCATGTTGAATGCAGCTCCTCCGGACATGAGTGAACCCGTGGGTGGCCGCAGGGAGACCGCATCTGCCCTGTACTCACCATCTGCGGAGTGTATGGGTTGGATTCTCCCTGCAGTCACCTGATGGGAGCCGCTTCTGACTCTGCAGCATGAAATGAACATGCAGAGGAGGAACAGAATGCCAGCAACGCGCACCGTAGCTGTCAAAACGCTGCGGTCGGGTTAAGCATAGTGACGAAGGGATTTCTACAAATCCCATCCAAGATGTATGGTGTGTGGTGCTGAACCAGGGGGCAACATTTACCAGTAATTTCTATGGTGGACGATCTATTCTGATCAACAATAAAGCCCTGATCCTTGATTTAAACTATATTGATTAATAAAAGATTTTTGTGTAACAGCGCATCTCAGTATTACTTTAATTGATAGGTTTAAAGCGAACCTGTCACCCCCTCCAGGCATCTAAAGATAACATAGCCACCTTCTGCAGCACTAAGGCTGCAGTCTCAGAAGGTGTCTATAGCATTTATGCTCCCTTGATTCACTGAAATAAAGACTTATATAAAATCTGTTTCAAACCAGACCCAAGATCGGGAGGCGGGTTTTCAAGTGTCTGTCTCCTTCCTCTGTGGTGTCAGTCATCCCTCTCTGCTCTCTGTGCACCTCCTCCAGGGCCATCTCCCTGCACTACAGAGCTTTGTCAGCTCTGCTACAACATAGAGCTGCTGTTATAAGAGACCCCACAGTAGTAAATCTAGCAGGAGGACGAGCAGACAAAGCGCTGCCTGCTATATAGCAGCCCTTGAGCTGAGCAGGTTTCACTTTCAGTTTCTTGCACCCAGTAGCATTGCTCCGTCCTCAGCCCCTGATCTAAAGCACAAACTCAACTCTGCTGCACTGCTGACAGCTCAGCTCAAGGCTGCTATGTAGCAGGCAGTGCTTTGTCTGCTCGTCCTCCTGCTAGATTTACTACTGTGGGGTCTCTTATAACAGCAGCTCTATGTTGTAGCAGAGCTGACAAAGCTCTGTAATGCAGGGAGATGGCCCTGGAGGCGGTGCACAGAGAGCAGAGAGAGATGACTGACACCACAGAGGGAGACAGACACTTGAAAACCCGCCTCCCGGTCTTAGATCTGGTTTGAAACAGATTTTATATAAGTCTTTATTTCAGTGAATCAAGGGAGCATAAATGCTATATACACCTTGTCAGAATGCAGCCTTAGTGCTGCAGAAGGTGGCTATGTTATTTTTAGATGCCTGGAGGGGGTGACAGGTTCGCTTTAAGGAGACTGTCTGGGACTTTAATAATTGACCAGTGGGGGTGCAGCACCCAGTCCTCACCAATCAGCTGTTCCTGGGGGCAGTGTATTCACAAATATATGCACCCAATGCTTAAGTTAAAATTATATATATGTATACAGTATATATATATATATATATATATATACACATGTGTATATATATATATATATATATATATATATAATACAGGGTGGGCCATTTATATGGAGGCACCTAAATAAAATGGGAATGGTTGGTGATATCAATTTCTGTTTGTGATTGTTTATTTGGAAGGTGCTCTTGTTAGAACTGCGACAGTGTGACGTTTCGGACGATTAGGTCCTTGATCACAGATATCGCCTTAGAATAGTTTGAGTTTCAATAGCACGATGTGTCCCTTATGGTTCCGTACAGGGTACAGAGTATGCCCTGAGAGATACTGTACTTGAATGTAGCCTCTTTTGGCTGAGTATTGGTCACAGTGCCTATGGCAGTCAGGAGCTGTCGCTCTGTGGATGGTGGTGGCACAGCAGTGGGGTGTGTACACACCCAGGGAGATGCAGGAGGGCACCAGTTCACATTGTCTGTGAGTGCTGTGCAGTTTTTTTTCTCTTTTGTATCGTGTGGAGTGGCTGGCTCCATTACTGCAATGTGCACCCTTATTGCCTGCAGGTGATCTAGGGTCTAGATGGTGTCCGCCCACTTAGTAGTGGGATAAGGTGGACAAGGAGGACTTGGGTGTCAGCGATAGGACTCATCGGACCTGAAGTCACTTTGTCGCAGTCGATGAGCAAGCAGACATTGGCCAATGTGTGTACTAAGAACTTCAGATTTAAAAAAAATAAGAAGAATTTTGAGTTTTTTGAAAAAAACGTAAGTTTTTAAATTTTTTCTCATATATATACAGCTT
Source organism: Allobates femoralis (assembly GCA_033576535.1). Taxonomy (NCBI): domain Eukaryota; kingdom Metazoa; phylum Chordata; class Amphibia; order Anura; family Aromobatidae; genus Allobates; species Allobates femoralis. Next base: position 131,850,373 of record JARQOC010000002.1, on the reverse strand, counting down.
TTCAGCATATGTACATCATTGGTAGTAGCTGAGTGCTGCAAGTTTTTTTTCTCGTATATAAACCCTATATACATATACACACATATATATATACACTGTATAGATATACACACATATATACACACTATATACATACTCACGTACATGTATACACTAGATACATAAACACACTATATACACACTATATACACATATATACACCGTATATACATATACACACATATATATATATATCTACACTGTATAGATATACACACACATACACACTATATAAATATATACACAAATATATACTATTTACACACTATAAAAATACACATATATACACACTATATAAATATATTCACACGTATATACTATTTACACACTATAACAATACACATATAAACACAATATACATATACACACACATATATGCACTATACATATATACACATATACATATACTCTGTACACACTTATACATACACTCTGTATACATTTACACACACTATATACATATATACACATTACGTACATATACACACATATATACACTACATACACACATGTACACACTATAGTATATGCATATATACACACATATACATTATACACACATATATACACTATATGCATATACACATATATAAACACTATATACTGTGAGGCACCGGCCGGGTCGGTATTCTGTGACCGGTATGTGCCTCCCTGGGTGCGTCCTCCAGTTCCGCAGGACATACTCCATCCCAGGTATTAGATGGGATTCCTCTTCTCAGAGCAGAAGGGGAAAAGAGAATGTAGGAACCCTGGGTGTGGTTCCTTCAGTGGGAGTGAGATTCACTCCAGTACAGAGCCTGAGAGTAGCTCTGGAGGATTAGCCAAACAGCGTCCCTGGAAGGGAGAGAAACTGAGCGACCGTGCTAACACTGCCCTTCCCGGGAGGGAATTGTCTCCGGTAAGGCTGACCGGGCCTACCAGCGGCCAGGAGATATACCGGGCGGTGTGGATTGTACCGGCTGCGCTCCGGATCTATTGTTTTGGTGACTGTAACCAGACGAAGATCAATAAACCGTGAGTTAAGAACTGTCCGTGTGTGGATCCCTGCTTCCCCTGACACCGCTACACCTCACAATACATATACACACTATGCACATACATATACATACACTATATACAAACATACAGTATATACATAGTATATACATATATAGACGCATATACACTTTATATAAATACACACATATATGCACATTATTCATATACACACTATATACATATATGCACACACATACAGTACATGTATATACATTATGTATACCGTATATACTCGTGTATAAGCCGAGTTTTTCAGCCCAAAAATTGGGCTGAAAAGTCACCCCCTCGGCTTATACACGGGTCAATACGGTAATATATGTGGTGGGGGCTGTGTCCGGGTGCTGGGGAGGCTGGAGGAGGCGGGGGGGCTGATGAGTGAGCGGCCCGTCGTGTGGGGCCGCTCATTAGATATGCACGGCTCCCCCCACCCATCACAGCGGCAGGGGGAGCCGTGCATACAGCCCCCCAGTGTATACAGCAGCCCCCCAATGGCACTAGCCCCCCCATCATGGAAAGCGCCCCCCACACTTTGCAGAGCTCCCCCGCTGCTTTATCTTACCATCCGGGGTCTTCGCCGCGGGTCCTGCGCGCTGTGTTCAGGTCTCACGTGACCCGGCGCGATGACGTCATTCCACTGCGACCGCCGGGTCACATGAGATCGGGAACACAGCGCGCGAGGAAGGACTGGAGGACCCGCGGTGAAGAAGACCCTGGACGGTAAGATAAAGCAGCGGGGGGGGGGCTCTGCAAAGTGTGGGGGGCTTCTTCCCATGATGGGGGGGCGACTGCAACTGGGGCCTGCTGTATACCTCTGGGGCTGCTGTATATACCCTGGGGCCTGCTGTATACCACTGGGGCCTGCTGTATACCTCTGGGGCCTGCTGTATACCTCGGGGCCTGCTGTATATACCCTGGGGCCAGCTGTATAGATTCAAGATTCAAGATTCAAGATTCAAAGAAGCTTTATTGGCAGGACCAAATACATCTCAGTTTTGCCAAAGCAATTGTATAAAGGGAATAGAGATAGGGACTGTGGGGATGTTGGGTAGGAGCTGTAGGGAAGGTGGATGGGATGGATCCAGGATGGGGGGGCTATAGTCCATGGCATAGGGAAGGTGGATGGGGCAAGTCCAGGGTGGGGGCTATAGTCCATGACATAGGAAAGGTGGATGGGGGCAGATCCAATGTGGAGGCTATAGAGTTCATGGCATCATAGCTCTTTTTCTCGCCGTCTATGGCATTCGCTCACATACCGCACTGCTATCTCCACTGCTCTCTCTTCTTCTCCCAGCAGGATAGATGTTTTTTCTTCCTCCTTCATGGTGATGAAATCCGGGAAGAGATGCGAGAGTCTCCTGAAGTGAGTGTCCCTCACTGCTGAGTATTTGGAGCAGTGTAGCAGGAAGTGGGTTTCGTCCTCCAGGGCCTCCTGATCACAGTGTTGGCACAGTCTTTCCTCCCTGGGCTTGTATCTCTGCCTGTGTCGGCCGGACTCGATGGCCAGACTGTGGGCACTGAGTCTATATCTGCTCAGGATCTTGCGGTCTCTGGGATCCGGGAGTTTCTCCAGATATGGGGCCAGTTTGTAGTCTCTCTGTAGGCTCCGGTACATGGTCAGTTTCTGTGAGCTGAAGATATCGTTCTTCCAGTCACTGACATACCTCTCCTGGCCCTCCTCTACCATCTTCCTGATTCCGGCTTTTGTCAGGCTGTGATTGGTGTTCTGGTTGTGTTGGGCTTGGCTGGGCTGTTCCGAGGGTCCTGGTTTTCCTGTTTCGCCTATATGTATCAGGGCTTTATGGTGATGGGAGCTTGGATTGCTCCTATGTAGGTGAGCCCGGAATGACAGCGCCCTCTTTAGAACCGTTAGGTGTAGAGGGAATCTGCCCAGCTCTGCCCGACAGGCACTGTTGGAGGTGCTCCGGTGGACCTGGAGAAGGTGCTTACAGAATTCCAGGTGGAATATTTCTGTTGGGCTGGAGTCCCACCTTGACCAGTCTGGGTAGGTGTGAGGACCCCAGACTTCACTGCCATACAGGAGGATTGGGGCGATGATGGAGTCGAAGATTTTTAGCCAGACCCTCACTGGTGGCTTCAGATGGTAGAGTTTCCTTCGGATGGCATAGAAGGTTTTGCAAGCCTTGTCCTTCAGGGTCTCTATGGCTTGTTTGAAGCTCCCTGACCGGTGAATCTCTAGGCCCAGGTAGGTATATTTGTCTGTTCCTGTGAGGTCGCAGTTGTTGAGGACAAATGACGGGTGCTGGTCTGATCTTCTCCTTCTCCTCTGGAACACCATGGTGTTGGTTTTCTTTAGGTTGACCGGTAGGGCCCAGGTGGAGCTGAATTGCTCTAGGATTTTCAGGTTATCTTGGAGGCCTTTCTCGGTTGGCGACAGCAGCAGCAGGTCATCTGCGTACAGCAGGAATTTCACCTGAGCGTCATGGAGGGTGAGACCTGGTGCGGTGGAGGATTCCAGGGCGGTAGCCAGCTCATTGATATAGATATTAAAGAGCGTTGGACTTAGGCTGCAGCCTTGTCTGACTCCACGGCTCTGTTGGAAATAATCCGTTCTTTTGCCGTTCACACTCACACTGCAGAGGTTCTCGGTGTAGGAGCTTTTGATGACATCGTAGGTCTTTCCTCCTATTCCGCTCTCCAGCAGTTTCAGGAATAAGCCCGGGTGCCACACCGAATCAAAGGCCTTTTTAAAGTCCACAAAGCAGGCGTATATCTTCCCATTCTTTGTATTGTGGACGTGTCTCTGAATGAGGCTGTGCAGGGTGTAGATGTGGTCAGTGGTGCGGTGGTTCGGCATGAACCCTGCTTGGCTCTTGCTGAGGACGTTGTGCTCGGTGAGGAAGGTGAGGATCCTCTTGTTCAGGATGCTGTTGAACAGTTTTGCCAGGTTGCTGCTGACACATATGCCTCTGTAGTTGGCTGGGTCATACCTGTCCCCACTCTTGTGGATGGGTGTAATGAGGCCTTGGTTCCAGGTACGGGGGAAGTAGCCGGCCCTCAGCACAATATTGAACAGTTTGACCATTGCAGCCTGTATTTCTGGTGGGCTGTGCTTCAGCATTTCTGGTAGGATCCCATCCAGGCCACCGGCTTTTCTACACCTTATGGAAGAGATCCTCTCGGCTACTTCCTGTAGTGTTATAGGTGTATCCACCGGGTTTTGGGAGTTTTTGATTTTTTCCTCCATTGCTTTTAGTTTTGCCATTATGTTTTCCTGTTCTTGGCTTAGTTCTTCCTTTGGGATGTCTTTATAGAGGTCTCTGAAGTACTGGAGCCAGATGTTGCCATTTTGGATATAGGTGTTGTTTTTCTTTTTTGTGCCCATGTGGTTCCATAGTTCCCAGAAGGAGTTGTCTTGGAGGGCATCTTGGAGTTGGTTAAGCTTGGTAGTGATGTAACTCTGCTTCTTCCTCCTGAGGATGGTTTTGTATTGCCTTTGTATGGTGTCATAGGCTTCCCTCAGGCCCGGGTGGTTGGGGTCTCTGTGTTTCTTGTTGGAGGCTGTTCTCAGGGTCTTCCGTACGGCTTTACATTCTCTGTCAAACCAACCATTGACCTGTGTTTCTTTAGGTCTCTTGTAGGTGACTTTTTTAAGGTCGGACAGTCTGGCCATTGCATAGAATATATTGTTGAGGTCCTTTGCGGCTTGGCTCACTCCCTCTGGGTTCGGCTTGTACTCGTAGTTGTAGAAGTGGTGGAGCATCCGCTGTATTTCAGGGCTGCTGGAAGCCTCTTTATACTTTAGACCCGACATTCTGGACCATTTATAGGATGGAGGCCGGCTGAAGAGACCGCTCTGCTGTGGCTTCTGAGTGGATGGTTTCTCTGTAGATTTCATGTACAGAAGAAGTTGGCTGTGGTCTGACAGGTGCGTTTGTGGGGTGACTATGAAGGCGCTGACATCCGCCAGGTTCATGTCTGTAATGGCGTAATCTACTACACTCCTCCCTACATGGGAGTTTAGTGTATACCTTCCTAGGGAGTCACCCTTGCTTCGTCCATTAAGGATATGAAGTCCTAAACTTCTACATATGTTCAGGAGCTTTCTGCCAGTTTTGTTGACTGTACTGTCATAGCTGTTTCTCTCCGTGTGTACAGAGTCCTGGCCGTCATTCTCTGCTCCAAGTATGTAGATGTTTCCATCCGTGGTCAGGAAGTCTCTCTCTCTCCCAGTTCTTGCATTGAGGTCTCCAAAGATGAGAACTTTGCCCAGGGCCTGATAATGGGCGGCTTCTCCTTGTAAGATCTCGAAACAGTCTGGATTGAAGTAGGGGGACTCTGGCGGTGGTATATAGGTGGCGCAGAGGTAGACATCAGACTGACAGGTGAGGATGGAGCTGCTGATTCTGATCCATATGTGGCTGCCTCCTCTCTTCACCGGTTTGATGTACTGGTGGAGCTCCTCTTTATACCAGATCAGTATTCCTCCTGAGCCCCGGCCCTGTTTGATGTTTTTATTTTTCTGGGCATGGACCGAGAATTCCTTGTATCCAATAGGCACTGGGGATTCGTTTTCGGCCCTGGTCCATGTTTCCAGGAGGATCTGAATGTCTATATTATTCAGTCTTTGTATAAAATCAGGGTCCTTTGTTTTACATCCAAAGGTCGAGGCGTTGAGACCCTGAATATTCCAGCTGCTGATTGTAAGTGAAGACATTGTTCTGTGTATCTTGTGTGTATATACCTTGTAATGAGTACGGCTGTGTGGGACGCACTGGAGTTCTTTCTGATTTGTAGAGGTGCCTGGTTCCATCCAGTCACATTAGTCTCTCATACAGTTCGCTGACCAGGGTCTTTAACTCATACCTATCTCTGCTCTGCATGTGTCTGTATGGGCTTGGTGGTCCCCACTGTGGAGGTCTCCATCTCTGATGGTCTGATATTGGCTGCATGTGTCTGTGTGGGCTCGGTGGTCCCCACTGTGGAGGTCTCCATCTCTGATGGTCTGGTATTGGCTGCATGTGTCTGTGTGGGCTCGGTGGTCCCCTCCGTGGTGGTCTCCTCCTCTGATGGTCTGATACTGGGTGAGGAGCTTTGTTTCCAGCATCCGGAGGTAGGTTTGGGGTTTTCTGCTCTTTCATTCTCAGGAATCTTTCAGTGTGGTCATGGTCACTGTTGGATCCAGGCCTGGGGTCTCTGTTTAGCACTATGTCTTTCAGCTCTTTGGCCAGGAGGCTGACCCCTTGTTTGTTGAGGTGTTTATTATCATACAGGTGACGGTGGTTTATGGAGAGGTGTTGTGCCAGGGTCACGTTTGGCACAGCCTTGATCCTTTCAGTCAGTTCCATGTTGATGGTTTGGGTGGTTTCCCTGGATATATCCTTTCTTGGGAGCAGCGATGACAGAATGATTTTGGTGTCTGGGAATTGTAGTTTTGTCGTCTTTGCCAGTTTAGTCAGTTGTTCTGCGATCTGCTGGTCTGGCAGATTGTCTGTACCCGTATGTATAATAATATGCTTTGGGTTGGTAAACCGTGGATTGCTGATGACCTTTGTTGCCTGTTCAATGTTTGTACAGCGGATTGTACGGACATGTTTTTCTGGGAATAGCCGCTGTGCATTTAGGTACATCCCATTTGAGTCCATTATTAGGACAATATCAGGACTTTGTGGTGTCTTGGGGGGTTACGGTGCTGCTGATGGGGGGCAGTGATGCTGGCTTTGCTGGTGGCTGGTTCTCTTCTCTCATCCATCTCTCTAGTTTCAGAAACAAAAGGTTGCGCCACACTGTGTGTAGTAGTGAGGAGGGTGGGTAATATGTTCCCCTGCTCACCTGGTCCTGTTGTGCCGACCGCACAACAGGTTGAAGAGCTGCGGCGGGGCTGCTGGTGCTTCCGACGGCTCAGAGTTCTATGTGGTTCATGTGAATCGCTGGTGTCCGGTGCGCATGACCACTGAGGGAGGGGGTTGGTATCGGGTCTGTAGTTTCCTGTAGCCGAGCTGCAGTTAATCACGCTTCCCAGCAGGGAAGAAGTAAGTGGCCGAAAATAGAAGTGATAAAATTCAGCGCTCAGGCAAGGAACATGGCACTATTACAGCATAAATTACCTTTCGGTTTTATTAAATCGGTGTGAGCATCCAGTATCCACAACGCGTTTCGACGCAACAGGCGTCTTTATCAAGTGATTACCAGGGCTCTCCATAACAATTATTTATATACATTCACAATCTAAAAAAGGTGGGTAGGGGAGTGGTTACACCAGTATAATATAAACTATGTGGTGGATCATGTAGGGGATTAGGTAATTTCCATATAATCCCTTATTTATGAACAATATGTATTTGTAATATGTGTATAATATATAAGGTATTTATGATGTAATAATAAAAGTACATATATGTGAAATTATAACCTATTGTTAGATATTAAATAATAAAAAATATATATACTCACGGATTATCATTTAGATACATATATAACAATTATTATTATAAAAGGGAGAATTATTAATATCATTAAAAGAAAAATAGTCTTAAAAAATTACTATTAAAATCATAAATAATCACAATTATATAAAAAAAAATTTTTTTTTTTATATATATAAAAATCATAAAAAAGGAATTTTTTATATAAAAATTTTTTTTTTATATAATTGTGATTATTTATGATTTTAATAGTAATTTTTTAAGACTATTTTTCTTTTAATGATATTAATAATTCTCCCTTTTATAATAATAATTGTTATATATGTATCTAAATGATAATCCGTGAGTATATATATTTTTTATTATTTAATATCTAACAATAGGTTATAATTTCACATATATGTACTTTTATTATTACATCATAAATACCTTATATATTATACACATATTACAAATACATATTGTTCATAAATAAGGGATTATATGGAAATTACCTAATCCCCTACATGATCCACCACATAGTTTATATTATACTGGTGTAACCACTCCCTACCCACCTTTTTTAGATTGTGAATGTATATAAATAATTGTTATGGAGAGCCCTGGTAATCACTTGATAAAGACGCCTGTTGCGTCGAAACGCGTTGTGGATACTGGATGCTCACACCGATTTAATAAAACCGAAAGGTAATTTATGCTGTAATAGTGCCATGTTCCTTGCCTGAGCGCTGAATTTTATCACTTCTATTTTCGGCCATCTCTCTAGTTTCAGGATCAGTCATATTGTTGGTCATTGTCTCTACATTCTGCTCAGTGGTGGCCATGTTGTCTGCTCTCTGGCTTGTTTCCAGTGCCCCCTGCTGGTTCAGATGTCCAGGGCAATTGGCTTTTAATTCTGTAATTTCCTTTCTAAGTGTCTCATTGGCTTTTTTCAGTTCATACATTTCCTGTAGAGCTGCCTTCTGCTGAGATTTTAGGTCACACATGTCTGCCTTTATTTTCTGTAGATCTGTGTTGTATTTCAGCTTATTGATCTCTTCTGTTGCTTGGTGATTTGCATTTCTTTGTGAGTTTCTTTCACATTCTAATTTCAGTTGGGCCAAGTCTCTTTCTAGCTCAGATAAGAAGTCTTTGATGTTATCAGGTGAGAGGTGTGAAGAGCGGTCTTTGATGTTATCAGGTGAGAAGTGTGAAGTGTTGGGGTTAGGTGGCTCTGTCTGGGATAGAGATTTCAGCATTAGGAATGTCCGCTGGGGCTTGTGGTTCTTTGTAGGTTTGTGCCTGTCCTTTGATTTTGGGAAAACAAGTTTCAAATTGTTGCAGATTTACCTCAGTCCCTTGAACCATAATGGTGCCATTGTGATATAGGCTTATGGTGAGTCCATTGGTGTCATCATCTGTTTGGCTGTTAATTTTAATCCGCTGGACATTATTAGCCTTGGACTTAGATACGTGTTTATATTCTGCGCACAGGGCAGCGTGCCAGGCTGAGGGTTGGTCTGTATAGAATAATACATTGGTTTTTCGTGGAGGCTTTTCTTTTGTGTAATCTGCATATAGTGTCTCTGGATTCTCCCTCAGAGTGTCAAGTTTTTTTTTTGTTTTATTGCTCCACTGCCCCTCTGTTATCTCCAGATCTGACCCCCAGCATTCCTGTGTCTCTGGCTCTCCGCTTTGTTCATTTATTTCTTCCAAATTTGTATTTTCCATTTTGTAATTATATGTTAATTGTAATCCTTATTTCTAAGAAGATTAATTTGTAACAAGTCTATAGGTAGTGTTGTAGTTGGAGAATTTCTCCTACCTTTTTATAGGTCCAGGTATCAGGATGTCAGATGTGTGATGCCAGCTGTTTCCAGTCTGTCCTCCAGGAGATTCTTGTTTTGTCCTTAAAATCCTCTAATTCTTCCTTTTTTCATAAAAATTTAAAGTCCAGTTCAGTCCAAGTCACTTTTATGTTCCACGGGGTTGAGTTTTTCCAGGTTTTGTCTTACAGTCGCCTCATTACAAGGTATAAAGTGATGGAAATTCAGGAGCTCATGTTTAGTCCTGCTTACTCCTAGGATGGTGGGCGTGTATATACCCTGGGGCCTGCTGTATATACTCTGGGGCCTGTTGTATACCTCTGGGGCCTGCTGTATACCTCTGGGGCCTGCTGTATACCCCTGGGGCCAGCTGTATATACCCTGGGGCCAGCTGTATATACCCTGGGGCCTGCTGTATATATCCTGGGGCCTGCTGTATACCTCTGGGGCCTGCTGTATACCTCTGGGGCCTGCTGTATACCTCTGGGGCCTGCTGTATATACCCTGGGGCCTGCTGTATACCTCTGGGGCCTGCTGTATACCTCTGGGGCCTGCTGTATATACCCTGGGGCCAGTTGTATATACCCTGGGGCCTGCTGTATATACCCTGGGGCCTGCTGTATATACCCTAGGGCCTGCTGTATATACTCTGGGGCCAGCTGTATATACCCTGGGGCCAGCTGTATATACCCTGGGGCCTGCTATATATACCCTGGGGCCTGCTGTATATACACTGGGGCCTGCTGTATATGCCTCTGGGGCCTGCTGTATATGCCTCTGGGGCCTGCTGTATATGCCTCTGGGGCCTGCTGTATATGCCTCTGGGGCCTGCTGTATATGCCTCTGGGGCCTGCTGTATATGCCTCTGGGGCCTGCTGTATGCCTCTGGGGCCTGCTGTATACCTCTGGGGTCTGCTGTTTATACCTTTCGGGATGCTGTATATACCACTGGGGAGGCTGCTGTATACTACCACTGGGGAGGCTGCTGTATACTACCACTGGGGAGGCTGCTGTATACTACCACTGGGGAGGCTGCTGTATACCACACTGCTGGGGGCTGTATACCTGTGCTGGGGTCCACCCTCGGCTTATACATGAGTCAATAGGTTTTCCCAAGTTTTGGGGGCAAAAGTAGGGGGTCGGCTTATACACGGGTCGGCTTATACACAAGTATATACGGTAAATATAAACACACATATACACACTAAATACATATATATTCACTATATACTGGTGCATGTGTGCACATATATACATATATTACATACTATATACACACACATATGCACCACACAGTGGTCCGCAGTCAACTCTCTTCTCCTCACCGATCCATCGGAGCTTGATATTACATTGGTCTTCAGCTCCTTTCTGGGGTGTATAGGAGCCAGGAGAGGTCAGAGGTTCAAGGGGGAAGTGTGGCCTATCAGTGGCTGGAATAACTTAAGGGTCTCCCCAGGCAGCCTAAGGGTACCTTTACACGTGGCAACATTTCTAGGAATTTCACTGGCAACTTACTGGTTGCAGTGAAATCATGGACACATTGTTCTATCTTGTTGCTGTGTACAAATGGAACAATGTCTCCATGATTTCACTGCAACCAGTAAGTTGCCAGTGAAATTCCTAGAAAAGTTGCCGCGTGTAAAGGTACCTTAACAGTTGACATCACAGCAGCCAGCTTCTGAATTGAGACACAACACGGAGACACAGCAGAGATAATGTTTCTCTTTCCTTCATGCAGTCTGATAACAGGTCAGTAGTTTGAAGCCTTCCTGCTGTGATCCCCACGTCTCCAGATGTCTGGCGGCCCCAGCTCAATTTGTAAGCATGCCTGAAGCAGGAGTACACTGGAGCCAGGAGCAACCCCACAGAAATCTGTTGACCAGTGCTCTGCGCAGGGCAGGCCTGCCATGGCAACACTCAAGTTACAGCTGTATGACAGTGATGTCATATGACTGTGACGTGCACGCTGTCATCAGGTGCCTCTGATAGGTTTCCGGCACCACCATAAATTTCAATTGAATGTGCGTGCCAAGTCTGTCCAAGATGTCTGTCTGAGGTCACAGGCTTAAACGACTGTCACAAGTCGATTCTTAAAATTTTTAAATGAATATTAAATGAAAATGAAACTTTTACCACATACTGGATTTGAGTTTTGTATTCAATTTATTTGCTATGGATTAAGGATCACATGCATGGATAGCACAGGTGAGCTGATCATGCCAAAGGTACCATCACACCTTTCAACATACTTTCCGACATCGTTCAAAAGTGATGTCAGGAACGATGTTGAAGCGACATCGTTGTTGCGTCGTTGCGTGTAAACGCACGATTCAACAATGATAGTTGTTCAAGGCAGAGTTGACAGGTTTTCCTGCATGCAGGAAAACATGTCAACTTCAACAACCTGCGGCATCGTTCGGTGTGACATCGCAATAGTGGTGTCACAGCCGATCCCGCCTATTCGGTGCATTGCAGCGGATCACTCACTGTGTTGATCCCAGTCCAGTGAGCGATTTCGGCGCCAACATCGCAGCGCTGTCACCGGCAACATCTTGCCGTGTGACAGCTAGGCTGCGATGTCAGAAGCCAGCGCGCACTCGTGGCATCGCATCCAACATCGCAGCCAATGTTGGAAGGTGTGACGGTACCTTTAGAAACTATGTGACAATTGCATTCATCTGCTAATCATCTATGACAATTCAAACTTAAAGTTTTAGGCCATGAGTATATTCAGAGGATATCATATTTTCCCCTATCATGTAATTTTCTAACTTTTCCTTACCATAGTTAAAAATCACTAATACTTTACTGCAGAACATTAAAAATAACCCGACAAAACTCCTTGAAGCAAAATGTACAAGTAGTATAATATGATCTTGATCATCTGGTACCCGCTGAGCATGGGGTAGAATTCTTCATCTATTGTTATCCACTAATATGTAAGCTAGCATTCTACTTTTGTCTTTGGAAATTTTCTGTGACCAATTTAATTCATTTAATCAGATTTGATATTCTTAAGTGAACATTATTGTTTAGTTATGCAGAAACCATGTTCCACCCTGTTTCAAATTGGAGTGACACAATGTCTGGTTGTATTTAATTATTTTACAGCATGACATGCAAATAAACTCACAAGATCTTGCTGAATTGTAACCATACTTCCAAATATCAGTAATTATGTTTAATTCATGTAAATCAAATAACAGTGTAATATAATAACATATACAATTGTAATCCCATAGGGTTTATTTAGTGACACTGTCCTCATTGCCTTAAGCAGCATAATAGGGCAGAGATTTAATTTCATAAATCAGTTCAGAATAATAAGAGCCTCTCTGTGATTGGTTGTTATTGGGATACAAGCTCATAAGTTCTGCCTTATTTGATAAATTGTGTCAAATGATAAAATGCCATTGGACATCACAGGGCCTGCATCAGCACCCGCCAAACCAGGGCACACTCATCGTTTGTGAGTGGAAGCAAAGAGAGGAACCCGCTCACAGCTGCCCTCTTTCTCTCCTCCTCTGCACTGATCTATGGGATGGGTACAGAGCAAAACAGGAAGCTTACCTGGAGCTAAAGGAGGCTCCAGGAGCTGTGCAGCAGAAGGAAGTTCCAGTCATGTGACTGATCACATGACTGAAATGAAGGTCCAGGGAGATCCTGCAGCTGTTCAACTTCTGCAGCCTCCATGCAGCTGCCAGTGACTCCTCTTTCTTGCTATGTACCAATCAAGAACTACAAGATGTTTTAATGCATAGTGTAAGTGTGTTAGTAATTGTGTCTGCTGCAGAGCTGGGTGTATCTGTACATGCGTAGTGTGCATGTAGCAGAGATGTGGGTGTCTACATGTTCGTGTAGCAAAGCTGTGTGTGTCAGTATGTGCATGTAGTATGCATGTGGCAGAGCTGTTTATAGTGTACATGTAGCAGAGCTGTGTGTGCCCATATGTTTATGTAGCAGAGCAGTATGTGTCTAAATGTGCACGTAGTAGAGCTGTGTGTGTAATGTTCTTGTAGCAGAGTTGTGTTTTTCTGTATGTACATGTAGCAGAGCTGTGTGTGTATGTGTGTGTAGAGTGCATGTAGCAGAGCTGCATGTGTCTAAATGTGCATGTAGCAGAGCTGTGTGTGCAGTTTTCTGGTAGCAGAGCTGTGTATTTCCGTCTGTGTATGTAGCAGTGAGGTGTGTGTGTGTGTATGTGTGTAGAGTGCATGTAGCAGATCTGTTTGTGTAGTGTGCATGCAGCACAGCTCATTGTGTCTATATGTTCTTGTAGCAGAGCAGTGTGTATCTATATGTGCATGTAGCAGAGCTTTATGTGTCTACATTTGCATGTAACTAAGTCATGTATGTCTATGGCCATATAGCACAGCTGTGTGTGTCTAATATATAATTTGAAGAAAGACACTGACAATAGATGTATCGCCTCCCTATTCTACTCTGGTACATTAAAATTAGTGCTACTGACCCCTCCCTTTTACACCGCCAGCAAAGCTTTAATTAATAGGAAGAATGTTTTTCCGATTTTCTGCTGTCTAAACTTGGGGTGCTGCTTAAAGTGCAAACGTGCATCAGCAGTGGGGAGATGCAAGGGCAGAGTGTTAAATGGGCCCATTGGGACTCTTTCACCTGGAGCCCACATAAACCTGAAGCCAGCCCTGGGACATCATGTTTCAAACATGTGAATATACTGACGATACCTACGAATCTCATCTCTGCTGTCATAGGTAGATTTGCTTTAAAAATCAGAGCTGATTTCTGATTGGTTCGTATAGCAAAAGTTTTTAGTTCTGGTTTTCATATACAAGGCCAAATATACATTAAAACATTGAATGTGTTTTCTATAATCTATTGAATTTGCCATTATACCTCTCTATGTAATAAGATTGACGTGGTTAAGTTACACAGTTTTTCATTATTCTTAGTTCAATTAGTTTTTTACTAATAGGTGGATTTTTCTTTAAAGGAACAATTTATTGAAAACTTGTAAATGATACAATGAATCACATTATATGTATATAATGAGTAATTGGTGAGACAAAAGAAAAAAACATATTTGGTGTAAAACTGTCTTTATATTCATTACAGCTGTTGCAAATGTGTTTGTACGAAGAAAGAGTTCAGTTCTACTGTTATTAGTTAGCTACTTCTCTTACACTGGTAATGCCCCTATTATTAAAAATAATCTCTGGAAGCAGATTCTCATACAGATCAGTGTTCGGCCCATAGACTGGAACAGCTAATATATAAGAAAAATGTGCATTTCTCTTTAAAAGACATTAGATTGCAGATGTCCAGGTATCATTTAAGTCACTTTCCTGTGATCTATAAGCTTATAAAGACGACTTAGAAAGGTTGATGCAACTGACAGATTCACTTTAATACCTGAGTATGTTCCAAATACATTAAATATAGGACATTGTCTATAGATGACTACGAGTCGTATCTTTTAACTTTGCATTAGATAAAATGATTTGGACAATAATAATATAATATGTGTTCAAATAATGGACAATTCTCACCACATCATCAGAGCTAACCTGACATTGAAAGTGATACTTTTGGCATCTGTGTATATATGGGCTTGACTACTATCTAAAGGTTATGGGCACGCAATTTCTTTTAGACGTCTGCTAATTTCATGGATTTTTCAGGCAGAAGACGCTTCAAGACATATCGGTGTCTTTTGTGCTAAAGCTACATTTTTCCTTCTTTTCATTTATCATTTCTGTCATCATTTAAGGACTGATTTTTAATTAACTTGTATTAAATAAACAAGTGAGCAGCTTACAAGCGGAAGTCGCCTGAGGAATGGTCAGGTCACTTCATTCAACGGCTTCACATCTTTGGAAACATGAAGCAATTAAAAGAAGCTCAAAAGACTAAACATATGATCACCAAGTCCTTTTACACTGCAGGACATATAACCAATCTTCCTAGAGTTTATTTAGCACTTTTGCAGGTGGGTAATGGAGCAGATCTGCCTAAAACAGATGTTGTGCGCACAGAACCTTAGTCTCACCAGAGGGGGATGCAATACCTTAAAGTGCCTAGGGGAGCATGAACTCCAAGTACCGCCCAGTGTCTAATGTGGACACACAGGGGTCAGTGGGTGCTCTCTTCCGCTGACCTTGCTGCCTTTTAGATAGATCTCATGGACCAGGGCTCATCCTAGCTGAACGCCTGAGCTCCTTAACCGTGGGTGGAACACTACTCAGACAACACAGGGCAAGAGAATCACATAATGATAAGACTTTATTGAATCCCCAACAGTGAAAGGCTTACCCTTCTGCTGGCTTACCTGGGATTCAAATATTTATGCCTTTGAGGCCTCCAGGGCCAACTAGCCCAATCCAGCAGCACCCTGCTTTTGGCAGGCGCCACCAAGAAAGTAATAGTGGAAAGCAAAGCTGACTGAGCACAGTCTGTAGCCAGGTGACTGAATTGGCCCAACCTGGGTTTCTTTCAGCTGAATCCTAGAATTCTATGCTTAACTCCTGCAGAATATAATCCAGTTTTAATGCTCCTCTTGATGGACCAAAAGTTCCTAGACTTTGGCCATGCAAAATATGATGACACTATGTTATCCTGGCAGCTGGAACTGAAATTCCTAGGCTGAGATTATTGCCTAACCGGGACCAGAGTCCCTAGGTTGAAGCCATGCAGCATATGAACAATTGGTGATTGAAGCTTATCCTATATATCCTGAGCACTCATCTCAAGGCATTGTGGTCTTTCAGGATTGGTGGAATAAAGCTGTTCTCTTATTGGTTGGCATTTCAGTCCAATATCTGTATAATTCTCCTCTAAGTAATGTAGACAGAGGGAGTGAGGTAATTTACATTCAATTAGCAATCCACTTGCTAGGACAATGGGGCTACGTGTAATCTGGCAAGAAACGATAGCTTAACAAGCATGAGATAACAAAGGAAAAATACGTCTGGCAAAATTGAGAAAATGTAACCCACACCAAACATTGTAAAAGGCTTTGTCAACACATCTAATATTAAACTATTATAGGAAAAATGAAGAGGGTCATAAAATTATTTTAAACGACACCCACATTTTGGTAGGTGAAAAATTATTTAAGTTTCAGGATAAGGGAGATTTTTCGTTACACAAAATATGGTGTCTCAAAACACATGGAGTTCACTTCCATCTGCAAACCAAAACAAACCTAAATTCAGAATTTGAAATTAGTTGCAAGTCTAAAACTTGTTTACTGGTACTGTATAAAAATATAAAAAAAAAAATCATCTATTATGCTACCTTTACACGCCGCTAAAGAAAGGTAGAAACCGGCAGGTGTCGGAGACAATTGTACCTTGTACCTTCAAAACACCACGAAGTGGCGGCGTGTAATTCAGGTTGTACCTTCCTGTCTCTGTGGATACCTGCCTTTCAGCTGTGCTGAAAAACAAGCAGGTATAAACCCTATGGTAGCGGCGTGTAATCGGGGCACAGGCAAGGTATTTGAGTTCCCTGGGGCGTGCCACAGCGTCATGTATACCACGCCCCATCAGCGACCATTGGTGGGGACTACTGTGTACCCATTGGCTGTCCCTGCACAGGGTGGCATATTTAACGAGATGACCAGTCACTACACATTTGCTATAGCGTCATGTATTAGCCAGCCTCCCTGCACTGGCTGGCCAATCATGATGTTATTGCATTGTCCAATCACCGTACGAACGCCGCTTAATACACAACTCTGTCATGCCTATGTAGTTAAGGCGCACAATATTTTCGGCCATATTCCCTTGTGATAGCGGCGTGTAAATCAGGGAAGGTGCTCCACAGAAGGTAACCTGCGGCACCTGTCGGCACTTCCAGGGATCGAAAATACCTTCTGTGGAGCACCTTGTGGCGGCGTGTATTTGCGGTATCAGGTACCATTAGCAACCGTTGAAAATATGCTCGTGCGGTGCCTACCTGTTGCTACCTTCGGTAGCGGCGTGTAAAGGTACCATTAAGGTGCTGCTGTTGCTGCAGTATATCATAGATGGATTAATTCATAGTCACACACTGAGTGGTGATGATATGCTACAACAGTTCACAGTGTATCAATTGAATATTAGATTTCTATTGGCAGATGAGGCCATCAATCCTTTTTTCAATTCGATACGCCACCACTGAAGTAGTAAGCCAAGATTGCATTAGGTCTTTTTCTAACCTTATCCTGGAAAAATATATTGCAATCTGAGAGTCCTCAGTGGTTGATACCTTTTAATGGCTAACTGAAAAGATCGTAAACATAGCGAGCTTTAGGGACACTGTGGTCCCTTCGTTAGGCTGGTAAGGGACCACAGTGTCCCAAAAGCTTGCTATGTTTACCATCTTTTCAGTTAGCCATTTAAAGGTATCAACCACTGAGGACTTTCAGATTGCAATATATTTTTCTATCTGCTGGCTAACACCGTATAAATATTCTTTACCTAACCTTATCCTGTGTACTCTGAGTACTCCTATCCCTAAACAGCACTGGATTAAATTGAAGTTCCTTGGTCAGCCCATATGTTTTATACTGTCTTTCATAGTTCCCATCAGTGGTGTAACGATCTCCGTCGCAGGGGTTGCGGCTGCAATAGGGCACGCGCTGTCAGCCATCCCCTGTGCCCGCTGATTGCAGGTCCGGGCGCACACTTCACATAGATATGCGTTCCCGGGGAAACATATCCATGTGACAGTGCGGCAGCACAGGTCGCATTGGGGCCCGTGTGCAAGAGAGAGGATGGTAGGGGAGGGAAGCCTCCTACTTTCTGCTGCTGCTCCGCCCCTCGCCTCCTCTGACCTGCCAGCTTCCTGGCCTGCCTTCCACTGGGGACTGCATACAGCAGGCCAGCACCTCCTCCTCCTTCTCCTGAGACTTGAATCTTCAGGAGGCTGCCAGGGCAGTGAGGGAACCAGGAGAGGTAAGTACAGATTTTGTTAAATAAGTGATTGCAGTATGGCCAGGGGATTATGGGGGCATGGGGATTCATATGTAAGTCTGCATATATAATACTGCACTATATGGAGAGATATGAGGCTACACATAATAATGCTGCACTATATAGAAAGATATAAGGCTGCATATACAGTATGCACTGTATGGAGAGATATAAGACTTCATATATAATACTGCACTATATGGGAGATCTAAGGCTGCATATATAATACTGCACTATATGGGAGATATAATGTGTAATACTATTGTATAGGTTTTTTTTTTTTTAAACATTAAATTTTTATTGAGGTTTTTGCAAAACGTGAAAAACAAACATAACATGACAATGTCTGATCCTTGTCGGAAACAGAACCGGGGGATCTAATAGACACTAGACATCTAAAGCACCTAAAACATCAGTAATAAGAAAAGTAAGTGTTATAAGGGGGGAAATAAAGATAGAAGAAAGAGAGAGAGAGGAGAGAGGGAAAAGGGAGGGGGGGGGACGACGTCAGGTTGTATTGGGAGTCCGGAAAAGGGGAGGGGAGAAACCACGCGGACTGCAGCATAGATCGAGTAACATTATGTCCTCTATTTAAATCGAGTGTGATTTGGGCCGTTGAAACGAAGCCACCATTTGTTTTATTTCAATGAGTTCCAAACAGACAGACAACTCACGGGGAAGACCGCTCCACAGCCGGCGGATCTGCAGGTTTTGCGGGGCAAGAGGGCCGGACGAGTCCCTGGGGGATCGGTGCAGCCTCTGGGTGTGAGGCCCAAACACTCCATCTATCATGGATCGACCGTCTGGATAACTTATTTAGTGCTAGATAGTATTCCTGATGGAAGATCCAGTTGATCTTATGTGTCAGCTCAGTCAGGGTAGGCAAGGATGAGGCCTTCCACTTCGCGGCTAGGCATAGGCGGGCAGCGATAAGGATATACGTTACCGTCCCCCGCAACGGCCAGGGGAAGTCTCGAATGCCAATATTCAGAACCGCCAACTGAGGCGTCAGGTCTTGTCTAATTCCAGTGACCGAGTGGATCAGGGTTTGGACTAATGTCCAGAAGGGGCGTATTTTCGGGCAGGTCCACCACATGTGTGCTATGTTGCCTCTCTCTCCACATAGTCTCCAACACTGCGGGGACTGCCCCCCAGTGGTGTGAGCAAGGCGAACAGGAGAGACGTACCATCTGAGATGAATTTTCTTTATGTTCTCTAGATGGTTCACACATCTGGTGGTGCTCCCCACTTCTTTAGTTGCTGCGTGCCAGTCTTCAATGTCTGACGTAAAGCCAATATCTCCCTCCCATCTCCTCATGTAAGGCAGTTTCACCTCTTGGTCCACAGACACCAATTCCCCAAAGATCTTGGACAGTGTCCGCGGTTTGGGGGGATCCGCTTGAACAGCCCTAAGGAGAGACGATGCACGGAGGGGGGGCACAGGTAGTGGGACGTATGTGGCCTCACGTAGAAGATGGTCTAGTTGAAAAAACTGCAAGAATGCCGTGCGGCACTCAGGAAACCACCCACAAAAGGTCTCAAATGTAGGCCATGTCCCCTCCCGACAAAAATCTAAAAAGTGAGAGCAAACCCGCATCCTCCCATGTCCTCGTCTGAATCGACGGGACATGGAGGCACAGCGCTCGTATAGGCACTTCCTCTAGCGGAACATGGGTCCAGGCCCGCAGCAGTGTCCTCCAGTAGTGTAAGAGGGTTTGGGAAGTCTCAAGCTGGCGAGTCTGGGTGACTGGTTGAATCGACTCAGCCGCCAGGAGGTCCCCTAAAGTGCCGCCCCTCAAGTAGGAAGTCTCAATGGATATCCATCTGAGGTGTTCAGGGCTGCGCCACCAGGACCCAGCCTCCTCCAAGATGACAGCCCTATGGTATTCCAGAATGTTTGGCATACCCATTCCACCCGCCCCTATCGGAGCGTACATCGTCTCTCTGGCCACACGTGGGATCTTGTTAGCCCAAATGAAAGTGTTTACTGCGCTCTGTAATTTAGCCAAAAGGGTTTTGGGGATCCTAAGGGGAACACATCTGAACATATATATTACCTTTGGTAAAGTCATCATCTTGAAGGCGTGCAAGCGAGCAATCCAAGAAAGAGACTTAGCACCAAAGGTGACTACGTCCGAAAGGACTTTTGATAGTAGTGACTCATAGTTAAGTCTCATGAGTTGGCTGGAGGGTGCCAGTGTAATCCCTAGGTAGGGCATACTGCCCCTGGACCAGCGAAACGGTAAGAATTTAGAGAGAGCAGCTACTTCTGAGTTCGGGACTCCTAGTGGGAGAAGAGTTGACTTATCCGCGTTCAGCTTGTAGTACGAAACCCCCGAGTACTCCTCTAGTATGCGCATGACCGCTGGGAGGGACCGAGACACCTCTGTGCAAGCGATGATAGTATCATCAGCATACAGACCAATGGTGTGGACATCACCACCCACTTTGACCCCCGACACATCAGGGGCCGAGCGGATTTTTTCAGCCAGGGGCTCCACTGCCAGGGTGAAAATCACCGGTGACAGCGGACAACCCTGACGAGTTCCGTTCGTGATCCGGAAGACAGGCGAGAGAAAGCCAGATGTAAGAACCTTGGCGTTAGGGTTGGAGTAGAGGGACAGTACCGCCTTTAGGAATGGACCCACAATGCCAAATCTTCTAAGTACCGCTTCCAGGTAGCCCCAGTGCACCCTGTCAAACGCCTTCTCCGCGTCCAAAGACAGGAATGCACCGGGGGTCCCCTTCAGCTCCATGGATCTGATGAGATCCACCATTCTTCTCGTCCCATCTCTCGCCTGTCTCCCGGCCACGAATCCGACTTGGTCCGGATTTATCAGCTTGGGCACCACCCCTCTTAGTCTGTAAGCGAGAACAGCGGCATAGATTTTGAGGTCGCAGTTCAGAAGGGAGATGGGTCGGTAGCTCCCAGGCAGGTCAGGGTTTTTGCCAGATTTGGGAATCGTAATTATTGTAGCCTGAAGCTGGAGCGGGTCAATTGTGCCCACGTCTCTCCACTGCCGGAAAGTTCGCAGAAGGTAAGGAGCCAGTGCCTCTCTGAATGTCTGTAGATATTCATTAGGTAGGCCATCCGGGCCAGGGGCCGAATGGAGCTTTGTGTCCCCAATTGCACGATAGACCTCACCCAAGGAAAAGGGAAGATTCAAGTAGTCTAGATCTGAGGCCGAGACAGAGGGCAAGCTCAGTCCCTCTAGGAAATTTCCAATCAGCTGTGGAGTAGGCTGGGGGGTCTCGGAATCGTGGTGTAGGTTATACAGATCTGAATAATATTGTTGGAACACTGTCGCGATATCCACGGGGCTTCTCACCACTCTACCTGTTTTGTCTTTGATGTTATCTATCGTGGAGCGAGCATTTCTCTTTTTTAAACGTCTTGCCAATATGGCTCCTGCCTTGTCCCCAGATTCATAGAACGCCGATTTCGAGCGGCGTAAGGCTCCTTCATGGCGGGACAGGAGTAGGGATCTTAACTGCATTCTGGTTAGCGTCAACTGAGAGTCCAGAGTGGGGGTAGGGTTGATTTTATTTCAGCTTCCAGGTCAGAGAGTTGGCTAATCAGTTCCGTTCTCTCTTTTGTCACGGCTCCTCTTAAGTTGAGAGGCCTTCTGGAGGAAGGGGCCCCTGACATAAGCCTTATGGGCGGCCCAAAGGGTCTCGTCTGTCACACAGGCGTTATCATTGAGTTTAAAATATTCGACTATATGGGCTCTGATGTCCTCCACAAGGCCGTCATCAGACAGAAGAGCGCAGTTCAGTCTCCACGTGCCCGGTGGAGTGGGGCGGGAGTGCACCGACAGTTCAAGGGACACCGGGGCATGGTCAGACCACGTTATGAGCCCAATCTCAGCGCAGGCACAGGCCATAAGAGTGTTATCGTCTACCAAAAAGTAATCTAGTCTAGAATACGACCTATGCCTGCGCGAGTAAAAGGAGTAGTCTCTCTCTGTTGTGTGCAGGTATCTCCACGGGTCATGGAGACGGTATTCCTTGCATATAGGTCCCGCCTCTTTTCCAGACCCAGGTGCCCCCCGAGATCTATCCAGAAGTCTGTCTTGTACTAGATTAAAGTCGCCACATATGACTTTAAATCCTCCCGTATTCGCAGAGACCCCTGAGGAACTTCACCTGTCCCTCATTTGGTGCATACGTATTTACCAGTGTTAGGGATACCCCAGATATCACACAGAAAAGAGCGATATATCTACCATCTGGGTCGGCGTCTACAGTGACTAGTGTGAATTGTAAGGAGTGTTTAATAAAAATGCACACTCCAGCCCTCTTGCCTGTCGTATTCGCAAAAAATGCTGTGGGAAACATATGATGGTGTAACCTGTGGTTGTCTGTCTGCAGTAGGTGGGACTCCTGAATACACAGGATATCCGCTTTTGATTTCAAGGCCTCCCTCCACAGAAGGGAACGCTTGAAAGGGGAATTCCATCCCTTGACGTTAAAGGACACAATTTTCATAGTGCGAATGTTATAGTTGGAGGGTATTACCTGGTGGTGGCTTCAAACTTCGACCGGTGCCTGTGACACGCTTGTATGTAGGATAAAAGGGGACACAAGGGGACACAATTATCTGTAGTGAAATCACTCGAGAAGGGATTGGGAGTAGAGGGGATGGGGGAAGGGGGCGACAGATGTTTAGCAGGGGAATGAGAGAGATGGGGGAGTAGAGAAAGGAGGGAGATAAGTAAGAGAGATAAGTAAAAGAGATAAGTAAGAGAGAGAGGTCACCAGAGATAAGTCGTAAGAAACATAACTCTTAGAACATGTATAATACGATAAATACGGAGGTAGATGTAATAGCTAACACAGGGCACTGTGTATGGACCTCTCCGTCGCAGCAATGGGGATAAGGAGGTAGGACAGTCAATCTCCCCCGACTCGGCTGAGGGGAACGGAGGAACTCTCCACGTCAAAACTGGCAACCGGAGGACGGAAACAAAATGACTCCTCGACAGTTAAAAGAAAAAAGAAAAAAGGAGAATTCCAAACAATTAAAAGAAAAATAACAAATAACAAAATTCCACAGCTGGGGGTCAGAGCGTGTCCTGAGGTAAAAAGTGTAGAGAATCATCCGAAAAGTTCAGTTCAAGTAATGGTGGAGGAAGAACCTTCGTTTCTGGCAGGTGAAGAGCGAGACAGTGGAGAGGAGGGATGAGCCATCCCCGGAGTTGGTGAGCGATGAGGCGACGGCTCTGGGTCTCCAGTGAGGTTCCACTGTTTGAGGGCCTTTCCCATTTGGTTGGGAGACATGAAAAGATGTGCTTTTCCTTTGTATCGGAACTTGACCCTGACCGGGGTGCCCCAGCTGTAGGAAATCCCTTTGTCTCTCAAAACTTTACAATGCGGGGCAAATTCCCTCCTGCGGGCCAGAGTTCCAGGGGAGAGATCTGGGAAAGCTTGGATGCCAGAGTATGGTGCTGGGGGGGTACCCAGATGTCTCATCTTTTGCATGATTGTCTCTTTAGCTCTAAGGGTGGAGAAGGAGACCAGGATATCTCTCGGTAAGGTCTTGTTGATGTGTGAGGGTTTTGGGATGTGGTAAGCTCTGTCGTATTGCAGATCATCTCCTGGTGTCTCTGGGAGTAGTTTTTGCAAAAATTGGCTCACTGTCTCATGTAGGTCCTCCTCGGCGCCTTCTTCAGGAAACCCTCTGAGGCGCAGGTTCTTAGCTCTAGCTTTATCCTCCAGATCCCACATTTTCAATTTCACTAGTTTCATGTCACCAGCCATGACAGAGTAATCATCTGCCAACTCGTTATGGGCCGAGGCGTATTCCGCCATTTTTTCCTCTATGTGCTGTGTTCGTTCTCCCAGGGCTGTCACCTCTCCTCTCAGCTCTCATAGAATGTTTCTAGTGTCTTCTTGTATGGATTGTCTGAGAGCGCCCATTGCTTCCATTAAAAAGCTGCGTGTCACCTGGATCTCTCCCTCTTTCTCCGATGAGTGGCCCCCGGAGCTTCGGGGTCCACGCAGGTCAGTAGCCGGCTGGGAGGGTCGGGAAGGAGAGGGCTCCATGTTGGGAGTCAGCATTTGTTGTCGCTCTGGTGGGTAAAAATCCGTGAGCCTTGCGGACTCTCCGCGTTTCCGATGTGACTGCATCGGCATCTCTGGTGTCTCCTTTGCGTTGTGGGCGGGAGGTGGAGGACTTTGTCGGGTGGAAGGGTCTGTTAATGCCGCAAAACCTCAGGAACAAGCAGGAGCTCAGCACATTGCGCCCGGTAACATCAGCTCCCGCATCACGTCCCCGCTAAACAATCTTTAGACTCTCATAAAGGAAAGAAAGCAGGGTCCAAGGTATATGACAAGATATTTAGTAGGAATGTATTAGTGCAAGCAGTGCTGGGTCGGAGACAGTATTAACTCTCATGTAATTTACCAGTGTGGTCACCAGGAGGCACTGTAGTCTCACATTTGTTGGAAACAGCTTGCTGAGCAGTACATGGCAGGCACTGTAAATGTAGTTAATGGCAATGCAGTCCAAAGTAAAATGTTATCCTCAGTGGGCTATTGAGATATTGCACTGTCTCCATTAACCCCTACTTTGCTGTTTATTTCTGTGTCTCTGCAGGTGGGGGATGTCTGGTAATTGTAGTGTCTTTTATAGGGTGTGGGGCTGTGTA
The DNA here is from genome assembly GCA_033576535.1 of Allobates femoralis. NCBI lineage: Eukaryota > Metazoa > Chordata > Amphibia > Anura > Aromobatidae > Allobates > Allobates femoralis. Next base: position 131,825,525 of record JARQOC010000002.1, on the reverse strand, counting down.
TCTCCCACAGCAGATTCCCAGGCACACCCTGTAAGTCCTGCTTTCTGCTCCCAGCTCCCTGTTGTTCGGTGTAGTGTCAGCCCCAGGGTGCTTTACTAATAATGGTGGCGGGCCGGAAGTGAGCCCCCCGGGTTGTTAACAGTGTGCTCACACTGCTCCTCTGTCTCTCCTGAGCACGCAACCGCCTTGCTCCCCCGTCGGCTGCGGGGAGGTCCGGGGCCGCCGGCAGTGCGCTGCTACACGCTCTCGGGAGCGGGAGCTTGGCTGCCGAGACGCGGTCTCTGGGAGTCGCGGGTGTCAATCACCGCCTCCCGCGCCGGTGTCTCCGCTTCACAGCTCCGCAGCGCGAGCTGATTCTGCGGCTGCTGTTGGGTCAATTCAGAGGGAGAGCCAGTCAATAGGGCAGGTGGGAATTAGCGGGGGAGCGCGGGATGGGCTCACACCGGGCCCAAGATGGAGGAGGCCTGGGGCTCGTGGTAGACCCACCTGGGATGAGCCGATGTAAGCTCAGAAAGTCTTTGTTCCAGGTCTCCTGGGTCTCTGATGGTTTGCGGAGCTGTCGGTGAGGGCAGACAGGCAGACTGAGGGGTCTCCTGTAGTGGATGGCTGTGGATGCTGCAAGTCTTAGTGGAGCTGTGTGCACAGACCTTTTTGATGAATGAGTCCATGTACTGGTGAAACATTAGAAGCAGCTATGTGTTTCACAGGTTGGTGTGTGGTATAAACTATGAAGAGGTGTTTACTCCTCTTTTCCTTTACACCAGAGGGATCCCAGAGTTAGAAAATAAAGTAGAAGAAGGGAGGCTCTTTATGGAGTAGATTATTGAAGCAGTACTCAAGTGTATAAAGTCAGAGTCTAGGTTGTAAACTGCACCTTCCTCCCCTTGTGAAGAGACATTGTATAGGTTTTGAGGAGTCTGATCGCTTAAGGGCAATGAAGAGCAGAGACGGGTTCTTGGGTGCAAAGTATTTATAAACACACAGCAAAACAAGGTGAACTTAGTACACAGCAAAAGCACACAACATAACACAACCCCAATATATATATCGTCGAGCACAGTCCTTATGGAAGCAGTCCGAAAAACCAATAGTCCAAAGCAGGTAAATCCGGATGCATGTAGTCCATAGCACAAGTCCTTGTACTGGAACGACCGGAAGATATAGTCCGTGGCAAAAGGTCCCCACACCCGGATGACCGGGTAACAAGTTTAAACACAGATCCGAGTAGGTAATGAAACACAAGTTCCACAAGCACACAGTACATACGGTAATAACCGGGAAGTTGCTTACAAACTTGACCGTCCGAGCCTGAAGGTAGAAGCAGCGGCACCAGAAGCACGATGCAGGAAGCTGTAGGTGAACCGAGATCTCACAGAGCTCCAGGGAAGTGAGAGGATCAAGGAGAACAGCTGAGCTGGAGCAGACCAGGAACCAGTATACTCAAGCAATGAATGCTCACCTGATCCAGGTCTTTATGTAAACGAGACAGGAAGAAGGGCAAACAAAACAATGATCTCCATGCTGACTGAGGGCAAAATGGTCAAACGGCAAGCCGGAAAACCTGGAATACTGACATTACTCCCCCCCTGCAAACGGCCTTAGGACGATCCCGGACCAGGCTTGTCCGGATACCTCCGATGGAACTGCGCAATTTTCTGGGGAGCGGAGATGTTACCTACCGGCTCTCAAGAATCGTCCTCGGGAAAGTACCCCTGCCAACGAACAAGATACTGAAGCCGATGCCTATGGAGCCGAGAGTCGATGATGTCCTGAACCACAAACTGTTCGTGCCCATCAACCACCACCGGTGGGGGGGGAGGCACAACGCATCCCTGAAACGTATTATGGAAAACCGGTTTCAATAAAGATACATGAAAAACAGGATGTACCTTCAGAGTCCGTGGTAACTTCAGCCGACAGGCCACAGAGCTCACGATTCCGGTAATCTTGAACGGGCCAATGAATTTCTGTCCTAGTTTTCGTGAAGGAACACCCAACTTCAGATTCTTCGTGGATAACCACACCGAATCCCCTACTTTATACATGGGTGCGGGTCTTCGGTAGACATCCGCTGACTTCTTGTAACGCTCCTGAGCCGAGGCCAGAGACTCCTTTAGCACTTCTAGATTCTGCTGTAGAATCATCACTCTGTCCCCAACCGCTGGGACCGACGTAGCAACTGGCGACCTAGGTAAACTAGTTGGATGATAACCCAGGTTGGCGAAAAAGGGTGTTACCTTAGTGGAACTGCTCTGCGTATTGTTGTATGAGAACTCTGCCAGGGGAAGCAGTTTGTACCAATCATCTTGGAGATGGCTGACATAACATCGCAGGTACTGCTCCAGGGTTTGATTAGTCCGTTCCGTCTGTCCATTTGTCTGAGGATGGTAGGCAGAAGATAAACGTATGTCAATATGCAATGCAGAACAAAACCCCTTCCAGAACTTGGAGGTGAATTGCACCCCCCGGTCAGAGATGATCTCATCCGGTACCCCATGTAACCGAAACACGTTCTGGACTACTAGATCTACTGTCTCTGCGGCGGAGGGGAGGCCGGTACATGGTATGAAATGAGCCGCTTTAGTTAATCGGTCCACTACCACCAAAATAGTATTGTGGCCCCCTGAGTCAGGCAACTCCACAATGAAGTCCATCGAGATAGACCCCCAAGGGCGAGATGGTACAGGTAGAGGTTGAAGAAGTCCCGTAGGAGCAACACGAGGCACTTTGCACCGGGCACAAACCACACATGAGTGTACATAGTCTTTCACATCCTTTAAGCAGGTGGGCCACCAGAAAAAACGGCTTAAGAATTCCTGCGTCTTCTGTACCCCCCTATGACCTGCCAACACAGAATCATGGACCAATTTGAGGACCCGAAGTCTTACAGCCTCCGGGACATAGATACGCCGTTCCCTCAGCCACAAACCATTCTTAAGGACCAGATTTACATCAGTGGGTTGAGCAGCAAGGAATACGTCACCGTCATAGGCCAGCTTGAGGTCCTTCCACAGGTCTCGGTCCTGGAGTACTCCAACGAAATTGGCATCCGATAAGACGGTCTTTGATGGGGTTCCTGGCACGGAGTCCACAGCGTGGATTCGGGACAAGACATCAGCTTTCCCATTACGTGACCCTGGACGGTACGAGACAATGAAATTAAACTGGTTAAGGAACAGGCTCCACCGGGCTTGCCGTGGAGACAGGCACCTAGCAGATTTAAGGAATTCCAGGTTACGATGGTCTGTGAGAACTACCACTTGTTGTGTTGCTCCCTACAAATGATGTCTCCATTCCTTAAACGCGGAAATAATGGCTAACAGTATCTTATCTGCAACATCATAGTTCCTTTCTGCAGGGGACAACCGACGAGAAAAGAAAGCACACGGGTGTAGGAGTTCCTTGTCCCCAGTCCTTTGTGAAAGGATAGCCTCTAGTGCGTTATCGGAAGCATCGACTTCCACAATGAAAGGGAGTGCGGGATCCGGGTGTGTCAGTATGGGCGCCGAGGTAAAACAAACCTTGAGACGATCAAAAGCTCCCTGGGCCTGCTGTTATGAAATTATCCAGGTTATTCAAACGGATATCGTGACTTTCAATCATGGGATTGACCCAAGCCAGTGCTCCGCCTCCATCTCCTGCTGCAAGGAGTTAACCATGGAGAAAAGCTTCTCCACCCGTGTCTCCGTCATTGCCCTAAGCAGACTCCTCTTTTGGGCTTGAGTATAATGTAATACTATTGTATAGGTTTTGAGGAGTCTGATCGCTTAAGGGCAATGAAGAGCAGAGACGGGTTCTTGGGTGCAAAGTATTTATAAACACACAGCAAAACAAGGTGAACTTAGTACACAGCAAAAGCACACAACATAACACAACCCCAATATATATATCGTCAAGCCGGAAAACCTGGAATACTGACATAATGCTGCATATATAATCCTGCACATATGGAGAGATATGAGGCTGCACATAATAAGGCTGCACTATATGGAAAGATATAAGGCTGCATATACAGTATAATACTGCACTGTATGGAGAGATATAAGACTTCATATATAATACAGCACTATATGGGAGATATAAGGCTGCATATATAATACTGTACTATATGGAAGATATAAGACTGCATTTATAATACTGCACTATATGGAGAGATATGAGGCTGCACTATATGGAAAGTTATGAGCCTGCAGTATATGGTAGGATTTGAGGCTGCATTATATGGAGAGTTTAGAGGCTGCACTATATGAAGAGTTTTGAGGCTGTATTATACTATATGGGGAGTATTGAGGTTGTACTATATGGAACGTTTTGAGGCTGCACTATATGGAGAGCTATGAGGCTGTATAATACTATATGGAGAGGCTATGAGGCTGCATTATACTATATGGAGAGGATATGAGGCTCTATTGTGCTATAAGTAGGGTTTTGAGGCTGCATTATATCATATGGAGGATAATGGGGGTTTATTATAATAATTGAATGACTATGGGGGCTACCTTATGAATGGAGGACTATGGGATGCGTTGTAATACATAGAGGAATATGGGGGTACATTGTAATATATAGAGGAATATGGGGATGCATTAAAATAATTGGACGACTATGGTGACAGGAGGAGACAGACCATATAAACCAGGATGGGGGACATATATACCATGATAAGGGCCATATTCAAGGAGGAGGACGATATATAGCAGGATGAGGGACATTAATACATAATTAAGCGGGAGAGGGGTCAATTTGTGAGTCTTTAAAGGATTTAGAATCTTACATGAGTCCCATACATTTCATCAACATGCGGTGGGGCAGGACTAAATTTCGCACCGGGGCCCGCCAGACTTTGGTTACGCTACTGGTTCCCATAGTTAACTGTGCTTCAACTTGTCATCAGATTGCTGCAGGATATTATGGGGAAGCCTGCGTCTGATGCTGTTAGCCCACCCGCCATGTGTGCAGCATGTGTGAAAAAGCACCTGACAATTTTTCATTCTTTTTTGATCAAATCCTCTTGTATGAAATCGCAGATTGTTCGAAATCCCATGGAACTGCTTATTTCAGGAAATTTGTCAATAATTCGATCATCATTGGATCAATTCACTCATCTATATACACATTTTTATTCAGCTTGTCTCAATTGTCAGCTTCCAGTTTCTCTCAGTATCATGAGGACTGTGAAAAAAAGTAAACCGGGGCTCCTGATCTGGCCTCAAGCTAGGGAGCCCTGAACTATTCCTAACTCATGGGTGCTCCTGATGGTGAAGAGGTCTGAGTATCCACCCTAGCCCTGCTCCTGTACTGCTCAGAACTGAATACCACTCCCCATCCTCCTGAAGCTGGGTAGTTAAGGAACCCACTGATATAGATAGACAGATGAAAGCCAAAACACAAGCTCACAGCACTCACACATTAGAAGAATAAAATAATTAATAAGGAAGAAAACAAGTGCAAGCAGGAGTTATAAATACAAGAAGGAAGTGTTTAACAAAGACCAAACAAGTAGCAACTGATAACAGATTACTGGAACACCAAGAATAGGTCTTTCTTTGCTGGAGCAACGCAGAAGCTATAGTCAGCATGACGGAACAGATTCTATCATCTTAAAAACGCAGGGAGCAACTGTGATTGTTCTTCCAGAACATGTAAACTTAGAGGTAATCAGGAGATGAAACAAAGATTAAAGTGTAAATGTCATTTCATTGAAAAACTACTGCACTGGTTGTTAATGATGGTTCACATAACAGCTAAGATCATGTTTTTTGTGACATATGACTTAATTTCTCACATTTTTCTGTGCTCTTTTAAAAGCTGCATTTCTGTCTGTGTAGGAGTGGCAGTATCTGCCAGCACTGTGTGTGAGAGCTGGCTGACAGTGACCTGTGTGGGGAGCCAGCAGACCAGGAGTTAAATGAGATTGCTGTGTGGAGACAGATGACAGAACAGAGAAGTTTGTAAAGAGGAGTTTACATCTTGACATTACTAAGCTCTGTGCTGTAGTCTGATAAATTGTTTACTTGTCAGCAGTGTAGGCCACGACCTCTCTCATTTATCTGATTACATGTCCCGTATTCACTGTGAAGACGGATGTGACGCAGAATGAGCTTGACACACAGTGCAGTGGGGACATCTTGTGGAAGGTTTATGAATTTTCTAATGAACTATATTACAAAGTTTATTAAAATCATTTGCTCTACATTATCATTAAATAAAAATGTAAAACACTTTGACTCCTGCTAGTCCAATAGCACTAGCACTAACCACATGAGGTGCTGGTCTTTTTCACTTTCTTTCCCAGTCTCAGCACACAAGCGCTGCCCCATACGTTCTTGTGATGGTGACATCATCCCAGTTCCTTCTTCATTCATCTCCACTCCACTGACCAATGTGACCATATCCGTGCCAGGATGGAGCACACAGGCGCTTGGCTGTGCAACTAGAATGGCAGCTCTCATCTGTGAGTACTAGTAGCACTTACTCTTTAGAGGAGATTTTAGCTAGAGTACAGTATATGCCGTATCATAGCTATATACCAATTTGTGCAGTAGTAAAAATTGCTTAAGTAAAACTCAGATTGGGGGAATAAGCAAAACATGAAGGTTGCGGGTTGGTCCGATGATCTGTTATTGCCACAACTGTAACAACATGTCCAATACATTTCTATCATTTATGGAGACCAGTGTATAATTGTAACTATTTTTTAATGAAAAATTAAACAGAAAATCAATTTAGTTTACACTCTAATGATAAGTTCCAGAAGATAAAACAACGTTTCAATCATCCTGCAAAAAATGCCTCAAACATTTATAAAGAAAACAAAATTAAAACTTTCTAGAGAAATTCTAGAGAAACTAAGGACTATTTTCAAACATTCTCTTTATTATATTTTAAAGATAATTTGGGGTTTAGTTACATCTATAAATACTAGTTGGGTTTCCAAAATACAACCTTTTTCAGATGGAAAAGAGATATTAAAGTAGGAATTCAGGAGGCATAAACCATGTTATCCAAATGTCAATGAGTCTTTCACCTATCCATGATTTCCAATTACCATGTACTGACAGCCAACAGTGTCCTTGATGTTTGATAAGACCTGTTCCCATTCATCTCTTGCCATTGACCATACCATCCATCTTCCCTTTGCTAAACAGATAAGCATATCTGTCTGTCTAAATCTCTTGTCCCTCTCTACCGTACATGAAAATCACATTCTATTTGTGACTGAGACATTTTCTCGATGTAACCTTCTGTATAGTTAATCCTCTAAACATGCATTCTAAATCCTGCATGTCAGCTCAGTGTATTAAAGGATTTGGTCAATAAATACAGTAGATTTTGATGAACATCAGATGACAGACTGGATCTGTCTTTTATTGTCTTTACATACACAAGAGACCCCTTGATGGATCTGTTAAATGTTGGCACTTGGTACAGGTGACATAATATCTATAGCTCAAAAATCCTTTATTTTAGTACCTAGTTACGTATTGTAAAATTTCTATCATCAGGAACAAGAGTTTTAAAAACCTTTAAAATATGGGTTGAAGGGAAGTACATGTCTATTGGAGCACCACTAATAAGAGACAGGTCCTGCGTCAAGAATGAGACAGCGTCGCTCACTTTATTTAGTAAATATAAAAATAGTTTCTGTAGTCCAAAAATGTTAATATTTAAATTATTATTTTCAAGCAAGTTTTCATGTCTACGTCGATAAAGGCTGGTTTCACACTACGATTTAGTTAAATCCGATGCTGTCCGATAAAAATTGGACAGCATCGGATCCGGTTTAGCCCCCATGTTCTCCAATGGGGATCGGATCTGATCGGATGTGCACTTAATGGCATCCAATTTGTATCTGATCCGATTCTGTCCAATTTTTTTTAGGAGCCAAAATCGGAGACTGCTCCGATTTTGGTATCCGATTCAAAAATCGGATCGCATTGGATCGCATACCGGGTCCGAGACTCGGTACTCATTGCGAGTCCAGCGAGTCCGAGTAGTAACCTGTACTTTTGCAGTGTATCTATACAGATACACTACAAAAGTACCCTAAAAGTTAATCTAAGGGGTTAAAAACAATAAACATTCATACTCACCTCCTGTACTCCTGTACCTTATGTACCGGGACTGGTACCGAAGACCTCTGACTGTTACAGGACCTCCGAGACCACTGGGAGAAGATGGGGAAAAGGACCTTGCAGTTCAGCCAATCAGGATCACACATGGGTTGTGACGCGGCTGCACTGCGGCCACATGACAAACCCATGTGACCGCTAGCCGCATCCTGATTGGCTGAACTGCAAGGTCCTTTTCCCCATCTTCTCCCGGTGGTCTCGGAGGTCCTGTAACAGCCGGAGGTCTTCAGTACCGGTCCCGGTACATAAGGTACAGGAGTACAGGAGGTGAGTATCAATATTTATTGTTTTTAACCCCTTAGATTAACTTTTAGGGTACTTTTGTAGTGTATCTGTAAAAGTACAGGGACTCGCTACCCCCGAGTAATTCCTAAAGAAACTCGGCGAGTAGCGAGTCCCCCGAGTCTGCTACTATTCGGGCGAGTCCCGAATAGTAGCGAGTAATTCGCCCATCCCTACCTATTCATCATCTTTTCATATGAGATTTTTTTGTACTACGACAATTTCCAAAGAGCCGTGCATTTTCTTGCCACTGTAGATTTAACCATAACACAGCTTAGTATAGGCTTTAAAGAAGTTGTACTCACCTCCTGCACCGACACCATTTGGCGATGTCAGTGCTCACATGACATTGTCAGCCTTGTGAGTGCAGCAGCAAATCAGTAGTCTGAAGGGCAGGGATATCCTTAGAGTATGCGCACACATTTAGTATTTTTGGGAAGAAATTTCTGTACCATCTGGCTAGGGTCAGATTTCGATTTTTAGACGTGCCCCATGGGGTTGCGCTAAAAACTTAGACTTTGTCAGCAATAACGCGGCGCTAACACCATGTTAGCACCGTGTTACCGCTGCCAACACTTACCTATGGAGATCTCGCCTTTAACGCCGACATCTTAGTGATATCTTGTGTTATTTCCTAACGCGATCAAAGATGCTTTTGGAAGCGTCTTTGCGTTAGGAAATAATGCGAGATTTCATTCAGATGCCGGCAGTGGAGCCGCAGTAAGGCCCGCCTCCCCATAGGTTAACATTAGCAGCATTATCGCTGTGCTAACATGGCATTAGCACCACATTATTGCTGACAAATCATATGTTTTTAGCGTGACCCTCTGGGGCACTTCTAAAAACATTAATCTGACCTCTCTGCATCTTTAGCTGCACCAAATCTGCAAGGGAAAATACTGAACGTGTACATTGCATTTCAGGATTCTCATTGACTTTTCCCACCTCAGTATTTCCTTTAGGCTTTGTGACAAATCTGCACTTAAAAATGCATGAAAAAATGCTATACAGGCTTAGGCTAGGGTCACACATGCCATGCGTTTTTTTAGTGCCTTAAAAATAAGCATGCGTTTCCCATAGGGCCCCATGTCATGAAAACGCATGCGTTTTTGAAAAAACACCCAAAAACACTGCATGCAGTTTTTTTGGGTGCGGAGACAAAAACGCACACAAAAATGCATGGTACTTTCAGACATGCGTTTTTGCTATTAGGGCATTCTTTTTTTGCATGGGGGCCTATGGGTGCGTTTTTACATGTTTTTTTTGAAAACGCAAGTCTCCAAAAACGTATGTAAAATAGGCATGTGTGACCCTAGCCTTAAAGTGCTCGCACATGGTGTTTGAAAAATCAACCCAATGTTGCTCCTGAAAACATCTCTGAGTGAAATTCAAGTAACATGTAAGTTTCAATCCATATGTCATGTGAGTGCTAGACTAGTGTGATTCTTCTCTCACCTAGTGTCTGTACATTTCTATTTCAAGAAGTAAGCAAGCATAGAAAGATATGTATAGATGTTAGAAAATATAGATAGATAGATAGATAGATAGATAGATAGATAGATAGATAGATAGATAGATAGATACAAGATAAAGAACTGCAGCACTCTTCTTTTTGAAACAACCGCCTTTATTCGGCCATCAGGTGGGGGTGACAACGTTTCGGGATCCTGTCCCTTTCTCTAGCCTTTTTTTTCATATATTTACATTATCTGTTCCATATTGATACTTATTTGATTGCTTTACATGTCGATGTTGAATACCTTGCACAGCTATGGCTTCCACCTGGTCCGCCCTCTCCTATGCAGTATACAGTTCTCCTCCTTGCTTTCCTGCCGCCATTACACGTGTCCAGCGCTTCTATGAGATCGCCCGCACATGCGCGGTGCAATTTGGGTAGTTTACCGTCGCTATGGCGATATCGGATATCCGGCGTCCGCCATCTTGCGACTCGCATTATATGCCTTTACACCTGCATTTCAGCGGTGTTTACTTGCCTGTTATCAATGTCCACTTGGTAGTTTGTGCAAATTGAAGAAAGGGAAAATTAGAGAAAGGGACAGGATCCCGAAATGTTGTCACCCCCACCTGATGGCCGAATAAAGGCGGTTGTTTCAAAAAGAAGAGTGCTGCAGTTCTTTATCTTGTATACTTATACAGCAAGGAGGAGAGGAGCTGTGACTGCTGAGCACCAAGGGGAGCTGTGCTGCACCAATATACTAATCTAGATAGATAGATAGATAGATAGATAGATAGATAGATAGATAGATAGATAGATAGATAGATAGTGAGATAGATTGTGTGGTATACCAACCGGCTATGTTATAAATGCCGGTATGTTTTGCAGAAGCGGAGGCCTGCTGCAGTGTAAACCTGGAATTGTTTCTCTGGGACCTGTTCTTCCATGAACTCTTATTAATGCTACAGGGCCAGGTTCACAGCATGTTCAGAAGTGATGAAAGGGACTGACCATCCACATACCTCCCATGGGTATGTCACAGACGTTATCATGTGACTGTTTTTGGATCATATGAGCAGTCAACCCAGGTCTTGAAAAATGAGGAGGACATGCTGAAAGGATCCTGTATGTTTGGAGCATGCCAGAGCTCCGAACAGGAATACGGACTTGAAATCTGTGAATAAAGGCAGACCGAAGCCAGTGGAATCTGTGTAATGACCAGAGGTCCATACTAGATCCAACGAGTCACAGAAACAGAGACGGAGGCAGAAGCAACATAAAATACTTGCTTTTACTTGGGGAAACAAATGGAAAATTTAGAGCAAGATGCACAGATATGTTATTTCCCCAGAAATAGATAAATTATTTACATACACCCAGCATCAAGCTAGGGGTCTGTGTGTTACCTTAATGTTCCTCCTCAGTGTGAGGAGACAATACCAAGAATAAATTCACCTATAATCTACACAGAAAAATAATTGATAACTAACTCCACACAGCAGCAGGACAGGTGTAAATCAGATGGATGCAGAGTAGTGAGGATCACTGAAATAACACACCGATTTACAATCCTATCAACTCCATACACACAATACATATAAACCTGGTATACATATATGTACACATACATTTATATATTTGATCTGTTGGATCCCCTCGTATCTTATCTAATGGTACCGTTTAGTCCAATTGCAGTCTGTACCAGTCCTGGGGAAGTACTGATTACTGATTGCAGTCACTTCCAATGGTCTTCAGTGCCAGAAATGAAAGATAAATAAAACACAACCGTAGTAAACAGGGATATTGTGCTGTCTTGTCTGATGGGGGTCCTAAGTCTCTGTAGCTTTTGGGAGGCCAAGTGTGTTCACCTGAAGACACCACAAGAAGGCCGGCAGTATCACAGCAGAGCTTCAGTCTTTTCCTCTCACAGTATGGCCGACCCGTCTCCTTCAAAGCACTCCTCTCATGGCAGTAGTATATTCACTTCTTATCAGGGAATAAGGCTAGGGTCACAGTTAAAAGGCACAATGTGGGAACCGCATCCACTACCGGATGTGGTTTTACCGTGTGCCTTCATACTATCTTTTGATAGTAAAATTGCTACTCTCATTCCGCATCTGGATGCATTAACACATCTGGTTCTGGAATGTGGGTTTTTGCAATTTGAAAAACCGCATCCGGATCCGGTACCGCAAGGTACATTTATGTACCTTGCGCTACCGGATCCGGTCTCATTGGCGCCCAAGTTAAAAATATTGCATGATTTTTACCGCAGGCTGCAAAACTGGATGCGGTAACCGGATTGCAAATAGTGCAATCCGGTTTTTCTATTGAAGCCTATGGCTGCGGATCGGGACGTGGTTTTGAGCATTTTTAATGCTCAAAACCGGATCAGGATCTGCAAGCCCAACCGCAGATGTGACCCTAGCATAAGTGTTTAGTCCCCTCGTGGAGACCTGGCTGTCCAGTGGATCAGTGACCGGTCTCAGCTTTATCTGGCACAGACTTCTCCATAGCCGTTCTCCTCACAACCCTCAGGACACTTGTTTACCTCAGCACAAACTGTCATAATTTCTCCCTGTCTCCACGACAACCCCCTCAGCTGACGGCCACCACCTTTTTACCCAGGAAATAATCCTCACACTCTTACATCTGTATGGACAAACAGTGAAATGGACTGTGTATTGTGTTTGATGTTGTTGAATAGACTAAGCAAGTCTCATTCTTTTGTGGTTCTGGAGTCTGGTTTATGTAGAGTAATAAACCAAATGGACCTGATTGAATTTGAAACCGCTGCTGTGTGTGTTAATTTCGCTGCCAATTTAGTATTTGCCAGTACTTTCAGTGAGCACATTGTTACAATAGATATAATGGAAACCAGAAGTTTATATTTACTAGAATAAAAAGACACATATGTATGTTTTTCTCACTATCTGACATGAAATCAGAATAAACTTTTAATGCTTTAGGTCAATTAGGATTACCATAAGCCATTTTTATTACTTTCTGCAAAGCCACAAGTTTGCATACACTAAGATTGCTATGACTTATGCACACCTGAAAAACTGTTTCATGTGTGTAGCATCATGGAAAAGTCTAAAGAAATCAGCCAAGATATCAGGAAGAGAATTGTGCACTTGCACAAGTCTGGTAACTCCTTGGGTGCAATTTCCAGATACCTGAAAGTGCATTGTTCCTCTGTTCAAAGAATTATATGCAAGTTGTGAGGTAGCAACCGGGGAACCCGCTTGCATAACGACAAAAACACGTGTTTATAAGTTTAACCAATGTCTACCCGTTTATTTTCACATATTAATAACATAACCCGGGTAGCATGTTTGACACATATCACATTCGTTATAAACACCATACATAAATACACCCTACATTTACATATAACATTGCACATATACATTCACAATAACGCTTATAGTAACCCGGGACCTGTAACCATCTCTCTGTCCCCATTGGAGCTCTACTAACAGCTCCCGTGGTGGCTACGGCCTCCGGCCTACTTACACATCTTACAGTACCTTTGCAATAAATACATTTGATATACTTCGACGATGACCCCTCCGGGTTCATAACAGGGATTGAGCAACCTGAGTACCGGGTATGTCATATATCCCCAAGGGGCTCCTTCCTGGACGTATCTCCGCCTACGTCCCGGTCAGAGTCCACCTGGTTCAACCATGGTGTCCCCACTCTAGGAGCCCTTTCAACCCCTGCTTCTGACCTTCGTTACATACGCCTCAACGGGCCCTGTGGGTCCCAATGGCGGTACCTGCCGCCCGGCTTTAGTCACCCAGCATGATGATATACATTACCCCGTAGTCAGGATTCCTGCCTGGCCGGGCCTTACATACCATGTGTGATCCATCATTCAAACGTCCATGGATCACATACATCTTCCACACGCTCACAGCCCATCATCCATGGACTGTGGCTCCTCCATGGCCCATTACAGGGACTGGCAAACCATAGTACACGGGAACCTCATCCGTTACCTACTAGGAGCCCTATTACCCCTGTGTCTGGCACCACAGGCACACCCACACCATTAGAGGCCGTGGTTGAGGGACGGGTACCCTCTGCAGGCAGCAGGGCAAGCCTCCCTCTCGTCCCACAGGGACGGAACGCCTCCAACATCATCCATACTGGCTGGGTCACTTTCTCCCCACATTATTTATACAATGTTCTTACATAGGTCATCATCTTACATTAAGGGCAATTGCCTAAGCCCCTACATACATCAACGGGTCCTTTACCGACTGCCTAGTCGGACCCAATAGCGGTTAGGCCCGCCTGGCATTACTCACACACAGCTCACTCCGTTACACGGGAACCGCTGTCTTACCAGGCACGGATCCTGGTCTCGCTACCTGTGTAACGGGTCCACCAAGCGTCCCCCAAGGGCTCCTTTCCCGGACGTAGTTCAACCCACGCCCGGACCAGTCTCCACCGGGTTCAGCCACGGCTTCCCCACCAGGTGCTATCACAACCGCGGACCTCGGCACCGGCATGGAGCTAGCATGCTCCCTTCACCATCTCAACATGGCGGCATGGACTTGCACTCCCAGTCCCTCACACAGACTGGCTCTGCTCAGCTCTCAGGCTGGTAATCAGCCCACATCCTCTCAGGCTGGTGTCTGGCTGAAAATGGATCTCTGCATCTTCCAGAATCAATCAATCTCTCAATCACTCAGCTGGCTGACTCTTATCGTGCCAGCCACTCCCACATGGACACACCCCCTTAGCTGCCGGTAATCAGCCTTTCACACAGCTCAGGTTAAGTCCCTGTGTTCCGGGTTGTCAGCACTCAGCCCTTACATCCCTTAGGGCTTCCTCGATCTCATCCCACTCTCACTGCCGCTCATTAGGCTCATGAAACCTTGTGTTCACAGTTGGTTCACACAGCATTATCAGTCAAACCGGCCAGTGTGCACAGGATCATACCTTGATCCTGCATGTGACGCGCCCCGGCCATGAGGATCATGCCGGCGGTGCCTCACATACCCCCCTCCTTGTTTACACCCGTGGGTAGGGGGTCAAACACACTGCCATAGGAGTCGGGCGACAGCGTTGCTCACACCTGTGGATACAGGTTAAACACACTGCCGGATTGTACACCTAGGACACCGGTAAACCGTGTCCTACCTCCCCCCTCCTTGTTCAGACCAGTGCGGGATGAACACACTGCCATAGGAGCCGGGCCACTACACAACACCTTGTGGCACCGCTCCCGGTTTGTACACCCAGCATGATGATATACATTACCCCGTAGTCAGGATTCCTGCCTGGCCGGGCCTTACATACCATGTGTGATCCATCATTCAAACGTCCATGGATCACATACATCTTCCACACGCTCACAGCCCATCATCCATGGACTGTGGCTCCTCCATGGCCCATTACAGGGACTGGCAAACCATAGTACACGGGAACCTCATCCGTTACCTACTAGGAGCCCTATTACCCCTGTGTCTGGCACCACAGGCACACCCACACCATTAGAGGCCGTGGTTGAGGGACGGGTACCCTCTGCAGGCAGCAGGGCAAGCCTCCCTCTCGTCCCACAGGGACGGAACGCCTCCAACATCATCCATACTGGCTGGGTCACTTTCTCCCCACATTATTTATACAATGTTCTTACATAGGTCATCATCTTACATTCAGGGCAATTGTATATCAAATGTATGTATTATAAAGGTACTGTAAGATGTGTAAGAAGGCCGGAGGCCGTAGCCACCACGGGAGCTGTTAGTAGAGCTCCAATGGGGACAGAGAGATGGTTACAGGTCCCGGGTTACTATAAGCGTTATGTGCAATATATGTATTATGTAATGTTATATGTAAATGTATGATGTGTTTATGTATGGTGTTTTTAATCAATGTGTGTCAAACATGCTACCCGGGTTATGTTGTTAATATGTGAAAATAAACGGGTAGACATTGGTTAAACTTATAAACACGTGTTTGTTGTCGTTTTGCAAGCGGGTTCCCCGGTTGCTACCTCACAAAGTACAAACAAGATGGGAATGTTCAGCCATCATGCTGCTTAGAAAGTAGATGGTTTCTGTGTCCCAAATGAGACCGTGATTTGGTCCGACATGTGCATATCAACCAAAGAACAAAATCATCAAAAGACCTTGTGAAGATGATGGCAGAAACTGGTAAGATTGTGTCATTATTTACAGTGAAATGAGTACTGTATCAACATGGGATGAAAGGCGACTTTGCCAGAAATAAGCCATTACTCCAAAAGAAACATTAAAGAGTCAGATTAGTTTCATTAGTTTTTGAAAATGTACAAAGGAGCAAAAAATACGTACATTTTTGGGGACCAGTCCAGTAGTCTGAGGAAACTAAAATTTAATCGCTTGGCCATAATGACCACCATTATGTTTAAACGAAAAAGGGAGAAGCATGGAAGCCTAAGAACACCTTCTCAACTGTGAAACAAAGGGGTGGCAGCATCATGTTGTTAGTGGTTGATTTGCTGCAGGAGGGACTGGTGCACTTCACAAAATAGATGGCATCATAAGGAAAAAAGATTACGGTATGTGTCAATACTGAAGCATCATCTCAAGACATCAGCCAGGAAGTTAAAGTTTGGGTGGAAATGGGTCTTCAAAATTGACAATGACCCAAAGCACCCATAGAAATTGTAGCCTAGGCAAAAATGCAGTAAAATAATTAATGGTATTGAAAAAAAATTGAATTAGAAATACTTTTCTGAATTTCTACTTAAGTAATCTTCATTGCTCTTACAGGGCTATTGCTGTACAAGACCGCTCTGTATCTTAATGGGAGCCAGAAAAGAGCCAGAATGAGGATCTCATAGAAATATATTGAAATGTGACCTACACCATGTTCCATGAAACACTGGACAACCGGCAGGTCACAAATTGCCGCAGCCCGATGGAGTAACAGCGATAGTGAGTGAAGCCACCAGAAGGTGAACATCAGACGGGGGCGGGGGACTTACATTTGATGCCCCTTTCTAGTGCTGTACTAAAATGAAAAAATAATTGTTGGAGTGGTGCTTTAAGTTGTGACAGTTCCATCAATAGGCAGCTTACTCACTGTAAAATCTCACTCAACTGCAGTAGGAACCCAGAGTTTATTCTTGGTATTGAAGAGCTGGTGACAGTAATCCATGTTATTCCCCACCTATACATGCACATATGCATGTTTGAAATGATTAATCATACATGGTATACACATTTATAATATAAAATACACACAGCATTTTAACACATACATACACACATGTACCCATTATATTTTCATATTTACATTACAAAAATATTCAAATTCTAATTGTTTTTGCACCATTACTTTTAGCAAAATTATGGAAAACAAATCTCTTTTACTATTGTGTTCGTTTTTACCTATAATAGACGGCAATGTAGCAATATGTTTGTATTTACCAGTACATTATGCCTTTAAAGAATAAAAGTATTGACATATTTGCTTAGAGAAACTTACCCTACACAATTATGCAGCTTTTATATCAGACGTAGTCCAGCTCATGTCTTTAGTGTCTTTGGGGTTTATTAGATACAGTACAATATTTATTTTTAAGTAATTGTGAATGTATGTATCGTGCAGTATTAACATAATGTTATTAATCAGGTAGTATAATACGAATAGCATAAGAGAAATAAACACAAGATGGTTATTGTGAATATTGTGTCTATTTCCATTATATTGATTTAATATGGCCAGAAATTAGTTCTTAAGATCAAGTACTATATATCACCACGATCATATGACCTGTTGACGTGCGAGAGCGCATGAAACAGCTGTTGTCTGGATGTCTTGGTGATACATCTCCACTGCTTTCATTTTAATGAATAAAGGACTATATTTTTTAAAGCAACAAATGGTGAGTGCCACTATTTCCCTTCCTTCATAAACAATATATCACCATTTTCACTTCATCTAGATCATTTATAACAGCTTTTTTATTCACTTTTATTCATTTTTCTCATGTAGCATTATCGTTGGAAATGCTGAGTAAGGCCAGGGATACATGAGTGCATATTCTCACATGAGAGAATTGTATCACAGGTGAGGAGTGTAACGCCAACGTCCCTGCGAGGATGCCGGTGGGCCTGGGGTGCCCACATGCTCTGCTGCTCTCTCTGGCTCTCGAGTCCTGTGCACTTCTCACAGGTTCTCCAGGAGTGCTTTTAGGGCACGTGCCCATGCTCCTTCCCTGGACTTAAAGGGATAGGGGCATAGTGCTCCATTATCCTGAAATGTCCCTCAGCCTATTGCTGAGCGGCACTAGGTATTGGAGGCATCCTCCCACTTGAAGAGGTACCTGAGAAATGTGTTTAGTTAGTCAGTTTCAGTCTGCTGCTTAGCTAGTTCTCAGGTCCTGTTTCTCTATGTCCATCTTATGTGCCTGCCTTCCCATACCTGCCAGTATCTGCTGTGACCTCTATACATGCGTTAATTTGCTGTTCTGCCTGCCATAGCTGTGCCTACTGCACCTACCATTCCTAGAGACTGTACTGGTGTCTGTCCCTGAGTCAGCTGCTTGCACCAGAGACTGTACCTGAGTGCGTCCCTGTGTCCCATGTCCTGGGGCTAGCTACCATAGTTTCCCCTGTGGTTCAGTGAGTCCATTTCCCCATGCTCACCTCGGCATCCATAACATATTGCTCAAGCCATGGACTGCACTGGCTTATGTGCCACCCAGCTTGCCCACCAGCAACAGGAGGTGACCCATATTTAGAAGCCACAAGACTGTATCCTAACTTGTTTGTGGTCAGTAGATGAACATCTGAATGCCTTAACACCTACGGCTTCTCTTACAGTCCACTTTGGCGAGTAATCCAGCTTCAGGTTTCAGTCCCTGCTTGTCTGCTCCCCCATGTTTTGACTGTGACTCCAAGCAGTGCCAGGGATTCATCAACCAGTGCACATTGCACTTTGAACTGTTGGCCCACCAGTTTTCTTCAGACAGGGCCAAAGTGGCATTCCTGATGTCACCCCTCAGTGGAGAGGCCCTTGCTTGGGTAAACCCCCTGCGGGACAGAAGAGACCCGGTTACCTATGACATCCTGAACTTTACGGAGGTCTTCTGGAAAGTTTTTGATGAGCTGGGTCATGTCGCCTCCAAGGCATCCTCTCTTCTGCAGCTGCGTCAAAGTGGTCAGACTATCGGACAGTATGCAGTTCAATTCTGTACCCTCTTCTCTGAACTGGGATGAAATAATCAGGCATTTGTGGACACCTTTTGAAAGGGTTTATCTGGCAGGACCAAGGATGAACTGACAGATTGTGATTTCTGCTAGCTGATTGGCCTGATTTGCTTGGCTACTTAGATCGACTTCAGGTTCCAGGAGTGCTCTATGAGGGGGACTCATGTCAAGGGACCTTGCTGCATCTTTCCATAAGCAGCTGGTGCTGCAGTTTTCATTTGACACTCCTGTCCCTAAACCTATGCAGGTCGACCAACTCAAGATGTCTAAGCAACATTGGGAACATTATCGTGCCAAGGGTTTGTGCTGGTACGGTGGTACGGAACATTTTATCCATGCATGTCTCGTGAGGATGGGATTTCTTAGTCTGGGGTCTCTTGGAAGCACCACCCCAGATGAGAACAAATGTTCATGCCCATGTCCGTCCATTGCAGATGGATAACGGATTACGGATCTGCTGGGAATTCATTCAACAGTCTGTTATAGATCAGTACTAGATTCCAATATAATAACTTCATAGTCCCTTGACTTTGTCATCGAGTGATGGAGCACTCTGGTCTGAACCCAAACAATTTGTATCTGAACTTGTGCAGCTTGTGCAGCTACAGGTGGGAGCTTTGCATTTGGAGAAAATTTTCTTCTTGGTGCTCAGAAATTGTCCTGTCTTTTTCTCCATGTCTCCCCTGGCTCTGTAACCAAAATCCTGACCTCGACTGGAAATCATGAGAGGTGCTCCATTGGGGCAGAATTGCCATGTGAGGTGTCTGGTCCTTGTACCCCTGGAGATAATTACTCTGGAAGTTTGTTATATCTGCTATTCTGAGACCCAGAAGAAGCCTCCCAAACAACAGCCATCCACCTTTCCCTACCTCTGAACAATCCTAAATCTACTAACTTGGAAGACATCTTGCTGGAGAAGAGGATTCCTTCAAGCCTGGAGAAGAGGAGTCATAAGAGGGTACTGTAATGTCTCTGCAAGGACACGGGCATGCTCACCACCATGACTTTGCTCCTTCCCTAGCCTTAAAGGGCCAGTGCTCCATTATCCGGAAATGCCCCTCAGCCTATGGCTGAGAGGCACTAAGTATTTAAGGCGTCCACCAACTAGACTGAGAAATGTGTTTAGTTAGTCAGTTTCAGTCTTCTGCTTAGTTAGTTGTCAGGTTCTATTCCCATATGTCCATCTTGTGTGCCTGCCTTCTCATACCTGCCAATATCTGCCTTGTCTATTATACTTGCCTACATTTGCCATCCTTTCTGCCACAGCCGTCCCGACTGCACCTGCCATTCCTAGAGACTATATCAATGTCTGTCCCTGTTTCTGAGTTTGTCGCCTACCCAGGGGGTCAGCTGCCAGGGTTTCCCCTCTAGTCCAGTGGGTCAACTTCCCTATGCTCACCTTGGCGTGCATAGCAAAGGAGAAAATGGAGAACATAATTTCTCCATCTTCTCCATTGTTTGTGTAGGACAATCAGGCTGCAATCAGGTGACATCCAAGTGCAGTCCGATAATTTGACCATACCCATAGACCTGAATGAGTGTGCGCCATCTGATATATGTTGCCACTTTTAGCATGCTGCGTTTTTTTTTTTTATCATGCCGAACCGTCATGAAAAAAATTGCTTGTTGACACTGCCCCATAGTACAACATTGGTTTGTGAGCTATCCGACTCAACATCAGATAGCCCTCTTCCATGTCATAGACTTATGTGAGCATGCCCTTTGACTTATACTTGTTAAATGGTTAATGTCGGTTAAGCAGTGCTTTGTTTCCATTGTTGGAGTAATTAGTACTCGGGTTTGTATATCATCAGGATAAAAAATGTCTGCCTCTGTCTCTGCCCACCACTCCGATGACGACTGACAAACTATTGTTAATAAATGTTTGGTTCATATCAAAACACCTCAGCATACCATTGTATTCATTTACTCTATGATAAAATAAAATGTAGCTTTCTTTATAAAATATTCTTGTATATAATAAGTATAAACATGTATTTCTATTTTCATTAATGGAACATTTTAAACACTGAAACGAGTACCATCTGCCTAGATTATAGTTATTAAAGTCTCCACTACCCAAATGAAAAAGGCAAGATGTTGCTTCTTGTACGCTTGCATTCTCATACTGTGCAACTGACATGACACAGAAGGCATATACTGACCTTGACTGGGAACAGTACAGCATGACACAAGTGACATTTTCTACATGTTTTTATGAGTGTTAGAGATTTAAAATGTATTCTGCATCGCAGACTTCTGCTAAAGGTCAAAGCAAGTATTCTGTGAGCACAGCCTGCTGAGATCAGCAGGCGATATCTGTACCTTCCAGTTATAGATACATTATTTTACATAGAGAAATATCATTACCAGTATAAAGTATCATACCCATGATTACATCATTAAGGCACCATAAAAGGAAAGAAATTTCTAAATATTGATGATGCCGATAATGATGTTTAGTATTATTATTGTCAACTGTACAATTCACATTTAAAGAAGCACTCCCATCAATTTTTTATCCACTTAAAGGGATCCTGTCACCCCCAAAACACCTCTAAACCTATTAAAAGCTGTCCCTAGAGCATATTAACACTTTCCCTACACTCCTTTTACCTCCTAAATGCACATAGTCAAAGTGAATAAAAACGTTATTATAGTACCTCATTACTGATGATAATGAGTGACTATGCTATTCATAGTCACTCATCCAGGCTGCCCCTCTTCTTCATATCACGCCTGAATAGGCGTGATCTACAGCACAGATTCAAATTGCCGCCTCCCTGCGCGCCTCCCCTCTCTCCCATTGCGTCCGGGCTTCAGTGTGGGGCTGTATGACGCGATCCGCGTCATTCCCGGCGCCGGGTGACGTATTTACACCGGCGCCGCGCTGTCAGCTTCAAAATGCGCACTGCGCATGCCCATGCGCATTTTGAAGCTGACAGCGCGGCGCCGGGTGACATATTTACGGATCGCGTCATACAGCCCCACACTGAAGCCCGGACGCAATGGGGGAGAGGGGAGGCGCGCAGGGAGGCGGCAATTTGAATCTGTGCTGTAGATCACGCCTATTCAGGCGTGATATGAAGAAGAGGGGCAGCCTGGATGAGTGACTATGAATAGCATAGTCACTCATTATCATCAGTAATGAGGTACTATAATAACGTTTTTATTCACTTTGACTATGTGCATTTAGGAGGTAAAAGGAGTGTAGGGAAAGTGTTAATATGCTCTAGGGACAGCTTTTAATAGGTTTAGAGGTGTTTTGGGGGTGACAGGATCCCTTTAATATATTACAGTCATCATATTACATAGTACTGTGTACTTTGAATTATTCTTTTTGTCCTTCTACCCAGTTAATTCTTCTCTTTTCCATTAGGTCTTTGACATCACATGATAAAACAGACTAGCTGAATCCTTCAAAGCTTTTTGTAGAAACAAGTCTATTTTCTCTGTGTTGCGCCCCACTGGTCAGTGCGCCACAGTAGGGGTACTGCATCCAAAGTTAGTGAGTGTGATATCCCAGTTATTGGAAGATTATTGAGGCTCCCATCCCTGCATTCACACATCTAGAATAGGGGGACTAAAGGGTTAATCTGTTTGCCTGGGAGACCCAGCCCCGGTGGGAGGAGTGTTAGGGTAGAAGGAGCGGGAAAAACACAGACAGATCTAGTCTAGTCTGAGGAAAGAAGCAAGGAGCAGGCCCTAGAGGGACACCACAGGGAGAGTGCCTGAGAGGAACAGCGACCCAGAGGGAAGGGGGAGACACAGTGCTAGACTGTTCGAGTAAACGGTCTGGGGGAATCCCGGTTCACAACGGGGTACCGGTTCCGAGTCGCGGTACAGGCGAGTCCAACCCTGAGCTGCCAAAACCGGTGGGTCGCAGGTCTGCCAAGCAGCCCCCAACCTTGTCCACAATGCATCGCCCCACCACTCACTGCAAACCAGGTTGAGCCCCTTAGAGAGAAGAAGAGTAATCTCATTTCACCCAACGGGCCTGGTAGAAAGTGGGTTGTGCAGGGCAGCACACAGATAGAAAGGAAAGCGCAAGAAAGACACAGAAGGACAGTGAACATAGTAGATACTTAGATACTTGGAGATCTTCATAGAGACTTTGTACCCTTCATTGACTACCTGGCCAGCTACCCGCAAAACTGCGTGACTGTAAATTGAAGTGTTACCGTGAACTGTTACCCGTAAAGTGCCCGTGCAGAGTCAGCAAGCCTCCGGTGTTTCATTCCACATATGTTAACGAGTCGCTGTGACCACTACGACAAGCTCAGCAGCAACACTGCCCCGGGATCCCGCTCCACCTGCAGGGAGCGTTATCAACTGGCTGCAATACCATTGTCCTCGGCGGTCTGAAAGCGGCGCTGGTGAGATCACCAGAAACTGAAGGTGGTGTCATGAAATTTTATCCTTTAATCCCTTATATTTTTCCCCTTTTTGGTCAGCATCCCCAGGGCTATGTGCCCGGGCAGGCCACCAGTGACATCCCCTAACAGTAAACGCCCAGGTACTGAGTTCCCAAAGACCCCTTGGTGGGTCATACGTCTTCACTGCAAAGTTTCTGCCAGGGGAGGAGGGGAGCAGCTGCATCAGGAGTTCAAGAGGGAAGTAATTCATGCAGGGTTCCAGAGACTTCCTGTTTCTACATGGACCTTAGAAGGATTCAGTTAATGTCTTTGTAGTTATGTGATGTCAAAGACCTAATGGAAAAGAGAAGAATTAACTGAGTAGGAGGGCAAAATTAGCAATTGTAAGTACTCAGTGCTATGTAATATGATGATTACAATATATTAAGAGGATAAAAACTTTGGTGTAAATGCTTCTTTAATGTTAAATTAAAAATATTCAATTATAGGATTTACCATTTTTAACACAGTTCAGCCATTAAATCAATTTAAATGACATGAATTAAAAGAGATCTACCTTTACATGGCCACTCCATTCCCCCATCATCGAGCTACTGATATGCAAATGAGGCCGTACATCT
This sequence comes from Allobates femoralis, assembly GCA_033576535.1. Lineage (NCBI taxonomy): Eukaryota > Metazoa > Chordata > Amphibia > Anura > Aromobatidae > Allobates > Allobates femoralis. The sequence goes on along the minus strand of JARQOC010000002.1, from coordinate 131,801,441 downwards.
TAAGATTCTGTCGCTCCAGCTCTACTCTCCACCCAGTGCCACCTCCTCTTTTTGCCTGATGGTCTCTATGTTGTGTGACTTCAGGCAAAGGAGCAGTCATCCAAGCAGTAAGAGGTGGCGCTGGGTGACAGAAGCTTAAGCTGTATGGTCTCATTTGCATTTTAAATTAAATACTGATATGAAAGGAGTTGTCTGGCCATCTAAAGGAATTGCTCAATTTGTCTTTGAAAGATCTACATGTGCCTTGTTTAGGGTGTAACATCCTGCTGAAAGATTACCTTTACGAGGATTTTCCATTTTAAAGTCCCCTTCAGTCTTCCTTGTAATCTGTTAATGTTTATACCTTTAAAGTCACACCAGCTCTTCGACTGTGGCACTAGACTACAATTTCCTCAAGGCAGTGCTCTCTGGCTTTTGTGCCAGAACTGTCTCTGTCGACAACTCATACACTCCCATCCTCAGTGCCCATCTACTTAAAAAACACTATTCTGAAACTCATATTTAGTCTCAAAATGGATAAATTACTGCATATGTGGTTCTTCCTCATAACATTAATGGGATACCTTGTCTTGACACTATCCTCTGGGCAATTATGACACTGGAACTACACAAACTCAGCACTGAGTCATATAAAAGATGAATTTATTATACTGTAGTGTTCACTATCGAAACCCCAGCGCCATCCCCTATGGCCAAAAGCTTTAGTTCGTAAGGCCGGCTTCACACTGCAGTTTTTTCACTGATTAGTGTCCATCCAGTTTGTGTACCAAAATCAGGAGAGGAACAAGAGAGGAACTTGCAGAGGAAAACTATAAATGAAAGATTGACACCTGTTCTGAGTTTTGGAGACACTTCTGGTTTTGGCACACAAACTGGATGGACACTGATCAGAGTGTCCGACCTAAGATAAGAGTAAATAGGCTATTCAGAAAGAAAGAAGACTGAAGCCCTAGTAGTACCTATTTGATATAGTAATCCTAAAAATCAATATCAACCTTATAATGAATTTTGCCTCATGACTTAGGATAAGAAACCAACCTAGAAACTCCATTTGCAAATATGATTTTGAGATTTTTGTCACTCGTATGATGAGGTCAACATGATTTTGAGGTGTTTGTGCAAAGCAGGAAAGCTGGTTTGGCTGGGTGAGAAACTTTTGACAGATCTAACGAGTAAAGTGTCACCTTGTAGACAGTGGCAATTTGCCATAAAATACTTGTACAACATACAATGCTCAACAGAGAATTTCAATATGCAATGAGCCTCTTCAGAGATGAAGAGGACAGGAACTAAAGTGCCTTCTATTGGTAGTAACAATCCTAAAAGTCAATAGTGACCCTTCTAAAAGTCTCGCTACTGGATTTAGGATAAAAAGCCGAATTAAAAACTCAATTTGTATAAATGGCTTACAGGGTATTTGACACTCATCAGTGCAATGCAGACAGAGTGCTAGCTTAGCTGGGTGAGGCCCCTCTTTTAAGGTCTTAGGGGTAAAGTTTCTTCTTGTGGAAAGTGCCTAATTGGTTGTTACGCGCGAGGGGCGTGGAGATGTTTAAGTGAACTCAATACACCACTGGTGGAATAGTGGTAGCTGAATACTCAACACGGCAAGAGGCTGGAGAATGACTTCAAATAAACCAAGAATATTTATTTAGAATAATAGAACACAAAGGATAAATGACCGAAGCAGAAGGCCCTCAGTCTGGATTGCAACACCGAACTCTCCTATAGGAGCAACTAGCGAGGAAAACCCTATACAGGGATTATCCCGACACAGCCACAGGAGGTCTAAATGCCAAGAATCCAAGACCAGAGGGGTGACTCGTACAGACCGTAACAATAAATTGGGAAGACTGATTGCTGACTCTGTCTGTGGAAGAATCCTGGCAGCTCGGTGCAATCCTGGAAAGGCTGATCCAGTCAGTCGAGGAATCCAGAAAGTCCAATGCAATCATGGAAAAGCTTGAACAGCCCAAAGTGGGATCTGGAATATCCAGGGGTAACGGACTGCCAGCACAGGATTCTGTGAAAAAAGAGATGTAAGTATAATGCAAAGCAAAGTAAGCAACAGTCTTCTAGTGCAGAGCACTGCAGGTGAGTGACCTGGAAACTGGTAATATTTCTTTAGGAATGAACACATTGCCCAGGCATCTCCCATAGGGGGAAAGTACTTTATATGCCCTGAGCCTCTCAGCAATGAGGCTGAGAGACCAAATAGGGATCAGGGAAATTTAAGCAGAGTGTGGCGAGCACTACCTAAGTGTGCTCCCGGAGGACCTGCTTATAGGACGCAGGCTCCGGGAGAAGAAGGCATAATGACACATGGGACCACAAACAGAGTGAGTAGAGGACAGTGTGACTGGAAGGAACAGCAGAAGAGCGCCGGTCTACCTGCCTAGTAGAAACTGGCCCTGCAACGGGGACAGACAAAGTGGAAGGAATGGCGCCGCAGGATGAACACCAGTCTCTCTGCCCAGAGGAGAACAGCCCAGAGGAGACCAGCCCAGCGACCACGAGCATGACATTGGCATAGGTAGCCTTATTGACCATGACATTTTTAAAATTTATTTTGTGTGCAGATATCCCCTTTAATAGAGTAGTTTCCATTATAGCTGACATATTTCCAAATCAGAAATAAAGACTTTGACAAATAAACCTGAAAACTCAATGATCATTAGGTTGTGCAGTAAAAAGACTCAAAACTGAAACCATGGAACTATACCCCAAAATCTAAAATGCAGCAGAACAATTGTACCCTTAAGACTTTGAGTGTTTTTAAAATCTTTTTGTATTTTGATGCTTGCACACAATACTTCCAATTTTATTATAACTATCTATTTTGGGCAAAATTAAGCAATATGGCCCTATCTTTTGCTTTGCAGAAATGAAAACTAAGTGATAGAATTATGATTCTTTCTGTATTTCAAGGGGACTTCAGAATGTGAATCTGAGTAAGAATCAATAATCATATTTCTACTTTTTTTTTTTCGTGTGAACACATCAGACAGCAGTATAAAGCTCACCAAGTATAATCAAGAGCTAAAAATAAACCAGTATCTGTGTATAGAACACTAGCGGCTCATTCTGATGCCAAACATAGATCAAATCAGCTCAGAGGGCAATCGAATAAAGTATTTTCTCAAGCCAAAATAAATTAATATAGTGATTCATGCATTTTTCAATTCAGGGATAAAAAAAAATTAAATTGCATAAAAATTGCAAAATAAATATTTAACAAATAGACCAATTCTACCTTATGCATTAGGTGAAGCTTCTCTTTTCAAAGTCATTTTTAAAGTTAACCAAAAAAGCTATTTGTTGGGCATTGTAAATGGGTGCAGGAAAAGGGCTAGGTAAAAAAAATATTTTTCAGCAATACAACACATTTTTATGATAGACAGGTTCTTATTAGGCTCTCATCTTATAAAAGCACTGATAGGCAGATTTAAATACACAACCCAAAAAATAGTCTGGAAGGTAGTATTTATATTACTAAAATACAAAAGACTGGAAATAGCAAAAAATGGCTTATAAATGGAGATGAGCAGTGTTCGATTCGAATTGTTCGCCAATCTCAAATTCGAGCTGTTTTGGGCGGTGTTCGAGTCATTCGACGAACTAGAACAATTAGCTTGAAATTGGGCAGTTCAAGGTTATGTTCTATAACGCTTCGATCACCAAAAGCTTAAAACTAACCCTAAAGGTACCTTTACACGCCACTACAGAAGGTTAGAAATAACCGGGTGTCTCACGTGCACGAGCACGCACCAACGGTTGCAAACGGTACCCGATACCGCATTTACACGCCGCTACAAGGTGCACAACAGTAGGTTTTTTCTATCCTTGGAGGCACCGACGGGTGCCGCAGGTTACCTTCTGTAGAGCAACTTTCCTGATTTACACGCCGCTACCACAAGGGAATATGGGCGGACCTGGGGCAGCAGGGACAACACATAGGCGTGCCAGAATTGTGGATTACGAGACGCTCGTACGATGATAGGACAATGCAATAGTATCATGATTGGCCAGCCAGCGCAGGAAGGCTGGCTAATACATGATGCTATTGCAATTGTGTAGTGTGACTGGTTAGCTCCTTAAATATGCCACCTTATGCAGCAACAACCAATCGTAACGCAGGAGCTTCCACCAATGATCACTGAAGGGGGGCGTTTTCCCGGAGGCTGTGTCACACCCCAGGGAGTTAACTAGGTGGCGAAAAAATCTTATCGCACCATATTTAGACGCCGCTACCATCGGGTTGAAATCAACCTGTTTTAGAGCACTGCTCTGAAACAGGTGCCGAAAGTGACGGGTGGCAACAAGCTAGTTTACACGCCGCTACCCTGGGTTAATTTGAAGGTGCAAGATACATTTGTCTCCGAAACCCGGTTGTTTTCAACCTTCTGTAGCGGCGTGTAAAGGTACCATTACCCTCTTAATGAATGTTAATATTCATCTTCTGTGTATAGTGTGCAGTGGGGGTTGTACCAGTGCTGCAGAAATAATGGCGATCTCAATTTTTTTTCTCCTAACTCCATATACAGAGGAGCGGTGCAGCCTGTCATCCAATCACACATACACACAGCAAAGTGCATTTTTTGCACACAAGCAAGGTCAGGCATCATTGGCTGTGTAAGTCACATGTCCTAGCCCTATAAGACCCAGACATTTTCCCCATCTCCACCATTTACTCATTGCTGTAGCTCTGTGTCAGACTGCACTGCTACTGCTGCTGTGGGTGATATAGAGTGAAATCAAGCAATTCTGTGCTGATTCAGCTAGTGAGCGAATACAAATGTAGATACATAGGTTTAGGGAGTAGGGACCGGAGGGAGGGTGCGAATTTTAGGAGTATCAGCCCTTTTGAGGGCTGCTTCATAGGAGTAGGGATTAGGGACTAGGGACTAGTAGTCTAGCAGCCCTTTTTCAGGTGTATTTCATAGAAGCAGGGACTAGTTTAATTTCAGCCCTTTTTAGGGCTAGGTTAGAGCAGTCCCTATTAGTTTTTGCCAGGCAGGTGTGTGCTAGTGCTGTGCAAGTGTTTTTCACAGCATCTGGCCACATCTGGCTCTGTGAATCCTTTAGAGCAGGTAGTGTAGCACTGCTGTGAAGAAAGCTACATCACCTGTCTTAAGTGGGCATTTTTGGCTGCAGCTAGTCCAGGCAATTTGTTCGGGCTAGTACTGTAGCAGTGTCACTTACACAGTGGTGTAGGCCACTTGTGAAAGAAGCTACACCGCCTGTGTAGTTGGTACTAATTTTTACCTGCATCTTGCCCAGGTCTCACTTCGGGTCAAGTAGCAGTGCCACAAAAAGAAGTAGTGTAGGCCACTTCTAATACAAACAACTACACTGCCTGTGCAGTTAGTTACTTCTAATTTTTACCTGCACCTTGCCCAGGTCTCACTTCGGGTCCAGTAGCAGTGACACATAAAGAAGCAGTGTAGGCCACTTCTAATACAAACAACTACACCGCCTGTGTAGTTATTTAATTCTAGTTTTTAAGTGCACCATGCCCAGGTCTCCCTTCGGGTCAAGTAGCAGTGTTGGTTGAGTCACCTCTGCTTGATTTACATCCAGCTTTTTGTTGTCCAACAACTGTACAGTTGCCAATTTTGTCACATACAAATGGGAGCGGACACCATGTCGCGTTTGGAGAGTCCCTGTGTGCCTAAACATTGGAGCTCCCCCACAAGTGACCCCATTTTGGAAACTAGACCCCCCAAGGAACTTTTGTTTTCACAAGAACTTTCTTTTAGTTCTTTTAGACTAAATTATTTTTCACATGAGCAACTGGATAAAATGCATCCTAAAATTTGTTGGGCAATTTCTCCTGGGTACACCAATACCTCATATGTGGTCATAAACCACTGTTTGGGCACCCGGCTGGGCTCAGAAGGGAAGGAGTGCCATTTTACTTTTTGAATGGAAAATTAGTTCCAAAAGTCAAATGGCGCTCCTTCCCTTGTGAGCCCTGCCGTAGGCCAAACAGGGGTTTATGACCACATATAAGGTATCAGTGTACTCAGGAGAAATTGCCCAACAAATTTTAGGACACATTTTATCCTGTTGCCCATGTGAAAATGAAAGAATTGAGGCTAAAAGAACATTTTTGCTAGAAAAATTAAAATGACCATTTTTTGTTTCCACTTTGTTTTAGTTGCTGTGAAGCACCTGAAGGGTTCACAATCTTCATGAAAGTAGTTTTTGAATAGCTTGAGGGGTGTAGTTTTTGGAATGGTGTCACTGGGTGTTTTCTGTCATGTGCACCCCTCAAAGGGACTTCAAATGTGATGTGTTCACTAAAAAAATGGTTTTGTAAATTTCGCTGGAAAAATGAAAAATTGCTGATGAACTTTGAACCCTTATAATTTCCTACCAAATTTTTTTTTTCCCAAAATTGTGCTGATGTGAAGTAGACATGTGGGAAATGTTATTTATTAACTAATTTTGTGTTACATACCGTATATACTCGTGTATAAGCCGACCCGTGTATAAGCCGACCCCCCTACTTTTGCCCCCAAAAACTGGGAAAACCTATTGACTCGCGTATAAGCTTAGGGTGGACAATGCAGCAGCTACCGTTACTGAAAAATTTTAAAAATGAAAATGATACGAATAAAATGTTGAACTTGTATTTTAAATAGAAACAGTAAACTACCAATGCAGCAGACCACCGTCCTGTTATAAAGCCCCCTATCACTGGTATATAGCCCACCATCCCTGTATATAGCAGGCATCACTGGTATATTGTGGCCATAACTAGTATACAGTTGCCGCTCATCAGTGGTATACAGGCCCCTCATTAGTGATATACAGTCCCCAGCAGTGGTATACAGGCCCCTCATCAGTGGTATAGAGGCCCCTCATCAGTGGTATACAGCCCCCAGGATGGGTATACAGGCCCAGCAGTGGTATACAGACCCAGCAGTGGTATACAGACCCAGCAGTGGTATACAGACCCAGAAGTGGTATACAGGCCCCTCGGCAGTGGTATACAGGCCCCTCAGCAGTGGTATACAGCCCCAGCAGTGGTATACAGCCCCAGCAGTGGTATACAGACCCAGCAGTGGTATACAGGCCCCTCGGCAGTGCTATACAGCCCCAGCAGTGGTATACAGCCCAGCAGTGGTATACAGTCCCAGCAGTGGTATACAGACCCAGCAGTGGTATACAGGCCCCTCGGCAGTGCTATACAGCCCCAGCAGTGGTATACAGCCCCCGCAGTGGTATACAGCCCCAGCAGTGGTATACAGTCCCAGCAGTGGTATACAGACCCAGCAGTGGTATACAGGCCCCTCGGCAGTGCTACACAGCCCCAGCAGTGGTATACAGCCCCAGCAGTGGTATACAGTCCCAGCAGTGGTATACAGGCCCCTCAGCAGTGGTATACAGCCCCAGCAGTGGTATACAGGCCCAGCAGTGGTATACAGCTCCCCTGCTGTCTCACTGCCCCCATGTATACAGAGGCCCCCATGTATACAGAGGACCCCCCATGTATACAGAGGCGCCCCCCCATGTATACAGAGGCCCCCCCATGTATAAAGAGGCCCCCCATGTATACAGAGGTGCCCCCCCATGTATACAGAGGCCCCCCCCAGCAGTGATCCATCTCACCCCTCGGTCTCCAGGCACCCGGGTCCTCCAGCTGCTGCGTCTGCGTGCCCCGCGGCATCTAATACCGGCGTCCTCCCTGCTCTTCCTGTTTGAATGTGATCATGTGACCGCGCGGGGTGAACAAGTTAAATCCAAAGCTCCATGTACCACATGCACCATCCAGAGGCAGAGGACCAATCAGGTCCTGGTGGGAGGAGTGTGAGGTGTAGTGTGGGGAAGGAGAGGAGAAGAAAGTTAGAACGTGGGAGAGACAAGCTCAAGGACAGAAGTCCAGACAGATCTAACTGGGAGGGCACCGCCAAACGGCGACCCAGACAAGAAAGTGGGCAAGCAACCAAGCAACGGGTCCAAAGACACCCGAGCCCAGTCCTGCCTGATACCGGTTCCGAGGTAGACAGTCGTCCATCGCTGTTCTGCAAAACCGGAGTGATGGAACAGCTTTATAGGAGCTCCTCACTAAAGCCATAACTTCTGCAGTCTTACCAGAGGGGTACCCGTTACAGAGTTTAGGACCCTTTGTAGCTGGTTGAATAACATGGAACAGGCAATCCAATAGAGAAACCCCAGTATCCCAACCTGGTACAACAAGGCAGCACGGCAATAGACCAAAAAGGACAGTTAGTAGCGAAGGAACACTGTGGAGCTTTGGACAGAGACTGTTCATCACTGGGACCACCCGGTCCGTTACCTAAAGAACTGTATTACCGTGTACCATGCCAGAAATACAGTAAAGACCCGTTACAGAGAAGCATCGTGTCAGTGCCCTTTTCTTCCGAACTGTTATTAACCCATGCACTCGTCAAACTAGCTGAGCTGCCGTATTCCACTCAGTGCAGCTCCTGGCCCTAGGGACTACTGCTCATCCTGTGGGGAGCATCCCATCTAGCTGCCGCACATCCCCCGGAGGCCCAAGCTGCGCCAGTGCCATCACCGGATACCCACAGGTGGCGTCACGAGACAAATAAGAAAATATCCCAATTCCCCAGCCCGTCCATTTGACCACCGGGCCCCACAGCCTCAGGCACGGAACCGTGACAAGTGAAGCAGCGCCTGAGACCCGCGAACCCGGCTATGGTGAGTCATAGGCACAAGGGAGCGGACCACAAGTGTCCTGAAAAATTTCCAGCCAACATCAAATTTTCATGTTCGACAGTACCTTCACAGAACTGGTAATGATTATGAGATATAGTTGGTAACGTTCTAGGAGCAGTAATCACTCTTGCCTGGGACAAGTTCCCACAAAAGCGATTGCTTCTAGGTTCTCTTCTCCTTTGATATACAGGAGTCAGATTACATAGCACAAACAGATTTCACTTTACTAAAATATATGAAATTGCCATTCAAGATTGAGAAATATATTCACCCATATCACCTCATTTGGATATATACAAATACACACATGTATAACTTGGATATATACACAGGCAATAAAGGTCCACTTTTTTTTAATAATTTTTGTGCGGTTTTTTCAATTTTTTAACTAAAACTATATATTTATAACAAGTTGGATGACATTCTTTTGACATAATTGTCATACTAATATTAACTTTATTTATGTGAGTAGCTGTAGGCACATATGTTGGAGTAGGTGTTTTCCTGAAGATCCACTGGTCACTTCCATATTTTTTTAATGTCCCAGATAAAGTTCTCTCTCACTGACCTTCATCTATTTTTTACAGCTTTTGCTACAATAGAGTTATCATTTGTAAGCTTTAAAGATTTTTTTTTTGTTTAGAGAAAATTATTTCATTGTTAAATTATTTTCAAATATTTTTTATTAAGCAAAATTACCGTACATACTCGTGTATAAGCCGACCCGTGTATAAGCCGACCCCCCTACTTTTGCCCCCAAAACCTGGGAAAACCTATTGACTCGTGTATAAGCCGAGGGTGGACCCCAGCACAGGTATACAGCCCCCAGCAGTGTGGTATACAGCAGCCCCAGAGGTATATACAGCAGCCCCAGTGGTATATACAGCAGCAGCCCCAGTGGTTAGTATACAGCAGCCCCAGAGGTGTATACAGCAGCCCCAGTGGTAGTATACAGCAGCCCCAGAGGTATATACAGCCCCAGTGGTACTATACAGCAGCCCCAGTGGTAGTATACAGCAACCCCAGTGGTAGTATACAGCAGCCCCAGTGGTAGTATACAGCAGCCCCAGAGGTAGTATACAGCAGCCCCAGAGGTATATACAGCCCCAGAGGTATATACAGCAGCCCTAGTGGTGTATACAGCAGCCCCAGAGGTATATACAGCAGCCCTTAGGTAGTATACAGCAGCCTCAGTGGTGTATACAGCAGCAGCCCCAGGGGTGTATACAGCAGCAGCCCCAGGGCTGTATAAAGCAGCAGCCCCCGGAGGTATACAGGCCCCCCATCATGATCCAGGGCCCCCCCCCCCCTTGCGCGGCACACCTGTAAAGTAAAATCATACTTATCCCTGACCTGTCGCGCTGTCCCGCCGCTTGCCGACATCACGATCCCGGGCTTCATTCCGCGTCTTCCGGCTTCCTGTGGTCGCGGGCAATGACATCATTGCCCGCGACCACAGGAAGGCGGAAGACGCGGAATGAAGCCCGGGATCGTGATGTCGGCAAGCGGTGGGGCAGCGCAACAGGACAGGGATAAGTATGATTTTACTTTACAGGTGTGCCGCGCAAGGGGGGGGGCCCTGGATCATGATGGGGGGGCCTGTATACCTCTGGGGGCTGCTGCTGTATACTTATACTGTATACTCGCGTATAAGCCGAGGGGGGACTTTTCAGCCCAAATTTTGGGCTGAAAAACTCGGCTTATACGCGAGTATATACGGTAGATATGTTTTCATGGACAAGTGCAATGAGTGTCTCATTGTCCACATCTGTTGGCTCTTCATCTTCTTCAAGCACACGTTTTTTGGCTGGACGCTTTTCCTATGAAATAAGATCGTATTCAAAATATATATTGAAATATGTGTGTACCGTACATTAGGCAATTGCAATCCTTTTTAAGATTATATATAATAGTGAAAAAAAAAGGGGGGTTGGTGCTGCACAGCTCTCAAATAAATAAGGGGTGCAAGACTGCATATATAATCATATATCATGAGAGGGAAGAAAAAAAGATTATGCAGAACAACCTTGCACACCCAAGATCAAAACATGGAGTTTATTGTAGAAAATAACTAAGGCAAACAACACATGAGACACAAAATTAAAACCACTTAAAACAAAGTAGGTCCCAGTATGCCGGTTGCAAGCAGATCAATACCAATGAAATGACAGATGAAATGTCAAGATTAAACAAAAATAGCACACCATGTGAAGTCTATGAAACAACTGTACAACAAGGTCCTCCATGTGCATGGAGGAACCAATTAGACATGGTATGGATGAAAGTCAATATGAACATGCATCATAAGTGAAGGATCATACCAAAGATGGATGCTGCAACCTGGGTGACCGGGGACCCCACGCGTTACGCTGCAACTAGGCAGCTTCCTCAGGGGAGTCAAGCACACGTTTTTTGGCTGGACGCTTTTCCTATGAAATAAGATCGTATTCAAAATATATATTGAGATATGTGTGTACGTACATTAGGCAATTGCAATCCTTTTTAAGATTATATATAAAGTGTGAAAGATATTTACCACTACTTGAAGGCTTTTAGATGCTCCTACATGACCCTTGTGCTTTGATTTTCCCTTTTCGCGAGGGCTAGCTTCATCCACTAAGACTATATGATTTAAAGATTTATATACCTGTTCAGATAAATAATTAGCCACTACTTCAGTTAAATTTGTGCAATGAAATCCTTGCCCTTATATCAGGTGTTCCATATCACTGCCCTGCACCATAAAAATGGAAGTCCAAAGCATGATATTGTAGATGGATAAAAGGGTCACTCACAGGACTGCTGATCAAATCTTCTTTATTGCATGCAAAAAAGATTAAAAGGACATGCAGGTGGCTGGATAAGTTAGGTAGTAATGGACTACGGCTGTTTTGTGCTAATCCAGCACTTCTACCGGTCCATACTAAAAACAAGACGTCACTCCATTTCCTATATAGGGGTGGAACCTATACAACGCCCTAAGCAGTGCTCTAAACATAGTCACATGATTAAATTAAAACTATCACAAAATGCATGAAAATTGGATTTATAAAAATACAGGTCACTGCAGTCATTCATTCCAAGCCCGCCTTGAGCTTTATATTGTATTTTCAATTTTGCTTCAGCTCTTATTAATTCTTTATGCCACTCATATTAAACCTGCAAATGTTAGTGAATTTGGATCCCCGGCATGACAGTTTCAAATATGTTCAATTAGTAATGGTGAACCCATTTCAGGTTTTTATTTTATTAATAATGCTCTTTGAAACGGATATAAAGTGGCCTAATGGTTTTGACGATATAATATTTTCCAATGGGCAAAGTATAATGCACACAAGAATTTTCTCTTGTAAGTAGAACAGAATTACCTCCTTTCTCCACTTGTCTAAATACAGTGTCTTCCAATGACATCATTATCTTTTATGCAAATTGCCTCTTTAAAGAGGAATTGAATTCTAACTCCACCTATTGGTAGTAGCAATCCTAAATATCAATACTGACCCTTTAACGAGCCTTATTACATGACCAAGAATATAAGATGAATCATAATCTCAATTTGCAGACACAATGTTTCTGAGTGTTTCCTCCTGATCAGTGCAAATTATGAGATATACCGGTAATTTGGCTAGGAGAGAGCCTAAGACTAGGGATCTACACTATAACATTTCTCCTTATGGAGAGATTACATGTCCCATCAGGCATGTCAGTGTATGAGGAGACTTAAATGCCTTGCATGCTCCTTTGGGAAATTTTATATACAAATTGCCTCTTTTGTTTTGTTTTTTTAATGTTTGTTTTTTGGGTATTTTAGTCGCTATGTTCACTATATGGTAAAACCAACATGACGGGGTGATGTCTCGGGTCGGTGCCAGTTCGTAGACACCCAACATGTATACCTTTATTGGTATCTATGTGGTGAAAAAAAATTAAGAAGTTTGGAAAAAAACAAAAACAGACTTTTTGTGCCATGTTCTGCGACCTGTAGCGTTCTCATTTTTCAGGATCTGGGGCTGTGTGATTGCTTATTTTTGCGTCTTGAGCTAACGTTTCTAATGATACCATTTTTGGGGGGTGTCCGCAGTTTTGATCGCCCGTTATTGCATTTTATAGCAATGTTGCGGCGACCAAAAAAACGGAATTTTGGCGTTTGGACCACTTTTTCCGTTACGGAGTTTACGGCTCTCATTAACGGATTTAACATGATGATAGATCGGGCGATTCTGAATGCGGCGATACCAAACATGTATTTTTTTTTTTAATACTTTTATTGTGATTGGGGGAAAAGGGGGTGATTTGAACTTTTATATATTTTTTTTTTACAGACTTTTAAAAACTTTATTAATCAATTCATTCTTATTTTTACACTGCCTCTTTAAGAGGCACCTTGCTGCACAATCTGATCGCTTCTGGGAGATACAGATGAGCTGCAGCTCATCTGTATCTCCCAGAATCGCGGCCGTGTTGTGGTTGGCAGCACCTGCCAACCACCACACGTAACTGCGCTCTGACAGCATCCGAGGTCTAGCCAGGACCCCGGGCTGTCACATGAGTGCCGGAGATCCCGCGATACTATTGCGGGATCTCCGGAGCAGGCGAGGAACAATGCGTTCTCCTCCGCGGCCGCCTTGGATCCCGCTGTCAACGATTGACGGTGGGATCCAAGAGGTTAACAGCGCAGATTGGATACCGGATCCGATCGGTGCTGTTACCCCGACATCTCAGCTGATGAGATCAGCTGAGATGTCGGAGCTTTGATGTGAGTGCCGCATCGGAGCTCACATCAAAGCCCCATTTACCGTCCCAGAACGTTGTACAACATCCCGTGTCGGCAAGGAGTTAAAGGAGACTTAAACTCTAACGCCACCTATTGGTAGTAAGAATCCTAAAAATCAATATTGACCATTTAATGAGCCTTATCATATGACCAAGGATATAAGCCAAATCATATTCTCAATTTGCAGACAGTGCTTCTGAGTGTTTGCTTCTCGTCAGTGCAAAGTTTAAGATATGATTTGGCTAGGTGAGAGGTGTGACGAAATGGACTTCTTCAATGTAGGACGTATGATGATTTCTTATGTAACTCAGACATATCATATTGTATATAGGCTTGTAAACTGGTATTGGCCAAGGAGAATTTCCTACAGTATTTTCATAGATGACTGGTGTAAGTTTAGCTTGGTAATGTAATTATCTAACTTGTTTGTCAAAGCAGGCCAGAGAACTTAATTATGCTATTCGTCCATTGTCTATTACCCTTTGAATGTTGATTCCATGTACAGGGGCCCCAGCCACAATTGTTTAAGTTAGCAAATAGAAAAACAAGCGGTGTCAGAGGTTTGGAGCGCTAAAGAAACCACGGGTTGGTGATTAAATTACCGATAATTTATTGCACGAACAGCAGGGGTCCAGTATGCCACCGTAAAACCGTGTATTAAGTTCCTCCAGTTGCAGTGTGGCGCAATATCTGTTTTTTCTTTTAATTACAATTGTTTAAGTGTCATTGATTGCAGACTCAATGTCTCATACTAACATTCCATTGTATCACTGCTAGGTGCTATATCAATCAGCATTTGGATTGCAATAGTACTGAAATATGTTAAATGAGGATTGGAGTTCAGCCAATGAAAAGACTGTGTTATTGCACCAATAATGACGTCCCCAATATCCTACAATGAGGGCTGAGGGTATATAAGGAGGACTGTTCACTTTGACCAGCAGATTGGAATTAGATTCTGTCTAGTGGCCTCAGTCTAGGGATTTCGGCCCCGGCTCGAGGTCCACTGGATTGGAGATTGGAGATTGAAGATTGGAGACAGGCAGCTAATCTAGGGTCTTCGGATCCGGTTACCGAGCCATAACCCTAGGCCTAGGCATTTCGGTGCCGACCAAGGGGATCAGAACACGGACTAAAGAACCACAAGGACTTCAGTATCGGATTATCGGATTCGGCTGTGATAGACTGCTTAAGGACAAGGAAGCAACCCAGGTTGGGACGATACAGTCACCTGGCTACAGACTTTGCCGTGCTACATTCTAAACCCTGGTGAGCCAGGGGAAGGGTGAGACTCTGTTGCCTGTTACATTTATTTGCTGTGCTTGGTTATGCGTTATATGCTGTTAACTGTTTGGGGATCCAATAAAGCCTTAATATTGTGATTCCCTCACCCTGTGTTGTCTGAGTAGTGTTCCGCCCACGGTTAAGGAGCTCGAGCGTTCAGTTGGGGATGAGCCCTGGTCCACGCTGTCTTTGTAAAGGCGGCTGGGCCTGCGGACGAGAGCACCCACTGACCCCGGGTCTCCACAAGAGGCTAAGGGTCAATATTGACTTTTAGGATTGCTCCTAGCAATAGGTGGTGCTAGAGTTCAAGTCCTCTTTAAAGAGGTAAATTGCATATAAAATTTCCCAGAGGACCATGCAAGGCGTTTAAGTCTCCTCATACACTGACATGCCATATCTGACACAGCATCTCTCTATAAGGAGAATCCTTATTTTTAATGCATTTTGTTCCTCACTACTCAGATTTTTATCTAAAGAAGGATATTTGATATCTTCTATCTATTTCACAATCTGATTACAAAATAGATCAACAGCGTTACCTGGGACAAAAGGGAGACAACATTTGGTTTGAACACTTCCTGTGAATGGAGCATTTTCTTTATGTGCATCAATATTGTGCACATTATCATTACCACTTTCTGTTTCCCCACATAAACTCATTAATAAATCAGAACCACTTAAGGTATTATATTTGGATCAAATGTGTTCATACAACCAATACCCAGAAGGCCAATGGTACGTGGAGTCTCTCCTTCCAATTGTTCTGTGGATTCATAGTGATTGATTGAAAATGTTTATATAGATGGATTTTTAACACAGATTTAAACAGATTTTTTTTTAACTCAACAATGTTGAATTCTTCAAGAATACAGCACACTTTAGTGAGGACAGATTCCCTTTCTTTACTTAAATAATGGTCCGTTAAAGGGAATCTGTTAGATCAAAAATCCATATCTACTATATAATTGCCTAATCGTGTCTGTCTGTCCATAAAAATGTGCACCAGCGGTAATTGGTCGCCGCCAGCTGCTGCGACCAATCAGCGCACTTGGCGCGTGTTTTAAAACACGCTTCGCTGATTGGTCGCCATGGCCAGCGGCAACCAATCAGCGAAGCAGCGCGGCTTGGTGAGAAATATGAATCCTGCGCCGCTAATTGACTGCCGCACAGCGTTGACCAGACAGCGGCGCGGGATTCAAAACCCCTGACAAGCCGTGCTTCGCTGCACTGATTAGTCACTGCCAGCCGCGGCGACCAATCAGCGCGTGTTTTAAAACACACTTCGCTGATTGGTCGCCGTGGTCGACGGCGACCAACAGCGAAGTGGCGCGGCTTGGCGGGAAATATGAATCCCACGCCGCTGATTGGTCGCTGCTCTCAGCGGCAACCAATCAGCGGTGTGGGATTCAAAACTCCTGCCAAGCCGTGCTCTGCTTTGCTGATTGGTCACCGCCAGCCGCAGCGACAAATCAGCAAAACGTGTTTTAAAACATGCGCCAAGTGCGCTGATTGGTCGCCTTCAGCGGCAGTGACCAATCAGCGCACTTGGCACGTGTTTTAAAACATGCTTCGCTGATTTGTCGCCGCAGCTGTCGGCAACCAATCAGCAAAGCGGAACACAGCTTGGCAGGGGATTTCAATCCCGCGCCGCTGATTGGTCGCCACTGAGAGTGGCGACCATTCAGTGGCATTGGATTCATATGTCCCGCCAAGCCGCGCCAATCATCGAAGTGGAGCACGGCTTGGCGCGCAATTTGAACTGCCGCTCATAGCATGTTAGGCTATGGGTTGAACTAGATGGACTTAAAGTCTTCCTTCAACCTTAAAAACTATGTTACTATGTTCCTATGTTACTATAGTGTGACGCTCTTCACTCCTGTTTACAAGGCTGTCAGTCATAGAGTGACGCAGTTCACTACTGTTTACAAGGCTGTCAGTCATAGTGTGACGCACTTCACTTGTTTACAAGGCTGTCAGTCAGAGTGTGAAGCACTCCACTCCTGTTTACAAGGCTGTCAGTCATAGTGTGACGCACTTCACTCCTGTTTACAAGGCTGTCAGTCATAGTGTGAAGCACTTCACTCCTGTTTACAAGGCTGTCAGTCATAGTGAGACGCACTTCACTCCTGTTTACAAGGCTGTCATTCATAGTGTGACACACTTCACTCCTATTTACTAGGCTGTTAGTCATAGTGTGACGCACTTCACTCCTATTTACAAGGCTGTCAGTCATAGTGTGACTCACTTTGCTCCTGTTTACAAGGCTGTCATTCATAGTGTGACACACTTCACTCCTGTTTACTAGGCTGTTAGTCATAGTGTGACGCACTTCACTCCTATTTACAAGGCTGTCAGTCATAGTGTGACTCACTTTGCTCCTGTTTACTAGGCTGTTAGTCATAGTGTGACGCACTTCACTCCTATTTACAAGGCTGTCAGTCAGAGTGTGATGCACTCCACTCCTGTTTACAAGGCTGTCAGTCATAGTGTGACGCACTTCACTCCTGTTTACAAGGCTGTCAGTCATAGTGTGACGCACTTCACTCCTGTTTACAAGGCTGTCAGTCATAGTGAGACGCACTTCACTCCTGTTTACAAGGCTGTCATTCATAGTGTGACACACTTCACTCCTGTTTACTAGGCTGTTAGTCATAGTGTGACGCACTTCACTCCTATTTACAAGGCTGTCAGTCATAGTGTGACTCACTTTGCTCCTGTTTACAAGGCTGTCAGTCATAGTGTGCTGTTCTTCAGTCACATTTACTTCACACGATGTGTCAGTGACAGTCTGAACGCCTTCAGTCACAGTTATATTCAATGGGTTTAATTGGTCGTAAGCGCAAATACACCAAAGACAATGACAGAAAATCTGCAGAAGCAGCAAAGTGAAGACAACGTCAACACCAAGAGACACCACAACAAACTGCTGCCAGAGAAACCC
Source organism: Allobates femoralis (assembly GCA_033576535.1). Classification (NCBI taxonomy): domain Eukaryota; kingdom Metazoa; phylum Chordata; class Amphibia; order Anura; family Aromobatidae; genus Allobates; species Allobates femoralis. The sequence goes on along the minus strand of JARQOC010000002.1, from coordinate 131,783,733 downwards.
AAGATGCCAAATCTCATAGACAGTGTTGGCTGAATGAATCTCCAGAAGACAGGGCAAACAGACAACAACATGTTCGCACCATTCATGCAACATGAATACTCTACCAACTAAGGCAAACCCAGGAGAATATTCAATAGACACGATAGACACATAGGCAGATGATAGATAGATATCGTGTATTCATTCATTATTCTTAAATCTTCATAAATAAACTAAATACATATTCTAGAATACCCGATGCATTAGAATCTGGCCACCATCTAGTGTAACTGATATAATTTTCTAATTCCTCTCTCTAAGCTTTCTTTATTCATGTATTTCTATTACCGTATATACTCGTGTATAAGCTGAGTTTTTCAGCCCAAAAATTGGGCTGAAAAGTCTACCCCTCGGCTTATACACGGGTCATATACGGCATGGAGTGGTGGGGGCTGCGTCCCGGGGCTGTGGAGGCTGGAGGAGGGGGGGGGAGTTGCTGTATGAGCGGCCTCGTCAGTGGGGCCGCTCATTATATATGCACTGCTTCCCCCTGTCAATCAGCGGCAGGGGGAAGCAGTGCATATGGCCCCCAAATGTTGCCACTCGCCCCCCCCCTCTGTTTAAGGGCCCCCCCGCTGCTGTAAGGGCCCCCCCGCTGCTTATCTTACCATCCGGTCTTCTGATCAGCGCTGCTCCTCGGTGCTCCGTCCTGCTACATCCGGGATCCCCGGCCGTCGCAGGTATATGACGTCATCGTGCGACGGCCGGGGATCCCGGATGCAGCGAGGACGGGAGCAGCGAGGAGCAGCGCTGATCAGAAGACCGGATGGTAAGTTAAGCAGCAGGGGGGCGAGTGACAGCATTTGGGGGCAGCTGTGTACCCCTGGGGGCGGCTGTATACCCCTGGGGACGGTTGTGTACCCCTGGGGCTGCTATATACCCCTGGGGGCAGCTGTGTACCCCTGGGGGCGGCTGTATACCCCTGGGGACGGCTGTGTACCCCTGGGGGTGGCCATATACCCCTGGGGGCGGCTATATACCCCTGGGGGCGGCTGTGTACCCCTGGGGGCTGCTATATACCCCTGGGGGCGGCTATATACCCCTGGGGACGGCTGTATACCCCTGGGGATGGCTGTGTACCCCTGGGGGCTGCTATATACCCCTGGGGGCAGCTATATACCCCTGGGGACGGCTGTGTACCCCTGGGGGCTGCTATATACCCATGGGGGCGGCTATATACCCCTGGGGACGGCTGTGTACCCCTGCGGGCTGCTATATACCCCTGGGGGCGGCTATATAACCCTGGGGACGGATGTGTACCCCTGGGGGATGCTATATACCCCTGGGGGCGGCTATATACCCCTGGGGACGGCTGTGTACCCCTGGGGGCTGCTATATACCCCTGGGGGCAGCTATATACCCCTGGGGGCGGCTGTGTACCCCTGGGGGCTGCTATATACCCCTGGGGGCGGCTGTGTACCCCTGGGGGTGGCTGTGTACCCCTGGGGGCGGCTGTGTACCCCTGGGGGCTGCTGTGTACCCCTGGGGGCGGCTGTGTACCCCTGGGGGCGGCTGTGTACCCCTGGGGGCGGCTGTGTACCCCTGGGGGCGGCTGTGTACCGCTGGGGCTGCTGTGTACTGCTGGGGCTGCTGTATGCCCCTGGAGGCTGCTGTACACCCCCGGGGCTGCTGTATATACTGCTGGGGCCTGTATACCACTGGGGCTGCTGTATATACTGGTGGGGTCTATATATACCACTTGGAAGGCTGCTGTATACCACTGGGGCTGCTGTATATACTACTGGGGCCTGTATATGCCACTGGGGAGGCTGCTGTATACTACCACTGGGGGGGCCTGTATACCACACTGCTGGGGTCTGTATACCTGTGCTGGGGTCCACCCTCGGCTTATACACGAGTCAATAGGTTTTCACAGGTTTTGGGGGCAAAAGTAGGGGGGTCGGCTTATACACGGGTAGGCTTATACACGAGTATATGTGGAGCCCCAAGGGACGTGGGGTACTCGGTACCGGACCGATCTGCTGCTGGGGTCACTGGTGGCCTGGTCCGGACCGTGTCCCTGGCTCAGCACAATAAAAGGGGAGTTATTTACAAGGGAGATTGTCACGGGTGACACCACCCACTTGATGCGGCCAGTAATGGGGGCCGCCGCTGCTGCAGAACCTCCGGGGGTGATGTGAGGGCAGCGGAGGTGGTATAGTTCCAGTGGGGGGAACTGTATCCCTCGGGGCAGTAAAGGTTAAAGTCTATTGGGGTTATAGATGGTGGGGAAGAGTTGGAGGACACACACACACTTACGTTTAGTTGATACTGTAATTCCCTTCTTGTCCTGAGGCTGCAGAGCTGACAGGCTGGATCTGCAGGGAGGAATTGTCTCTGTGCTGAATCTGGAGCAAAGGTCGCAATCACTACACAGACTCCAAAGTTGTTTTCCAAAGCTTTACTGCTGATATTATTGCAGATTATAGTCCACGGAGTCTGTAATGGAGCTGGGCTCTCTCCCCACACCCTGTCCGGGTCGTTGGCCTCCTTGTGCTGCACTGTGTGTGTGTCCTGAGCTGCTGCTTCAAGCTAAGCTGCTGGGATTCCTCACGTCTCTCTCTGTATGCTGCTGGTACCACTTGGCTAGGCAACTTGGGTCCTCTATGCTGCACTGACCCCTCCGTGTTGCTTCACTCTGGTACTAGGGGGCATCTAGAGATCCCACTGTTCCTGGATTCACTGTGCTGTGGGTGCCAGACACAGTACCGGATCCGGTGTCCGTCTCTCTGTGCGTACTTCTGGGCAAGTGATGGTGTCACTCTAGCTCCCAGATGTGTTCCTCTGTCTTTCGGTCTCCTGCTCCTCTGACCCTTGCTAGGTCTGCACTGAGCTAACTCTGCTCTGTGTCCTTTCCTCAGCCCTGCTGCGAGCTGAACTGAGCTCTCCCTCATGGGCAAGTGTATATAAGGGAGCAGGAGGTGCTCCCTCTATTGCCCAGAGGTGGTAGTGTTTGTCAGTGTGTAGTGGGGGAGAGAACCCATGTGATGTTATTGTGGCACATTAACCCATGGGGTGCCACATTCCCCCTTAGTTAAATACAGTACTCCGGGACTGTAGAAAAACAAGTAAACAACAATTAATATTGACATAGACATAAAAATGAAAAAGTACAAAAATCACTAGAATGTGAAAAAGAGTTTGAAAGTCAAAAAGCAGTCTTTCCAGAGGTTTAGTCTATTGCCTCCGGGCTGATGAATATATACAAGAGTTCTTACCACAACCAGTCCGTGGTATATATGGTCCATAAGTAAATAAGGAGATTGCAAAGTTCATACAGGATAGTCTCTGTAGGTACTGGGCATTTTAACGTTGCAATAACTATATACACTTGTCCACTGAATTCAACTTATATTCAAACAACATATTTACATTATACATTTAATTCTGCATTTTATTCTTTGTACCTAGCTGGTATCTGACCTTGGGTACTACGCTCTGATCTGCGCAATGTTGGTGGAGTTAGTATGAAAGTGTGAGTGGACGTGTACCTATTTGGGGTGCTTGGTGTTATGGCAGATGGAGGTCTGACTGCAGGACTGGCAAGTTCACTGGGACCAGGAATTTGTTCTTCCTCTTCGGATTCTACTTCCAGTTCTTCAAGTCTTGGGTCTTCTTCAGGTAACACGGGTTCTGGTAACACAGGTTCTGGTAACACAGGTTCTGGTTTTGGGTCCATCATTGAAGGGAATGCAATCATTGGTACGACAACTGCTCCATGGTAATTTGGCCATGTTTTAGGAAAATCTCCTAGTACCGTGTGGAATACTTCTTCTTTTTCTTGGATAGGTTGGACCTGTACGGGTTCCATGACTTCAGGTGTCTTCAGGGTTTCGGGACACAATTTAAGTTGATCACGAGATACGACTTGTGAAGTTCTTCCTTCATCTTTGCTTATCACATAGGTTTTAACATTGTCTAGGTTAGATGGTAAGACTGTGTATGGGACGGTTTCCCACTGATTATCCAGTTTGTTTGTACGTCTCTTTCTCTTGAGAACTTGATCACCTTCTTGTAATGGCATCGCTTGAGCATGTTTGTTAAAAGTCTTCTCTTGTCTTGCTCTTGCCTGTTGTAGGTTTCTCTCTACACATTCTTGCACTTGGTGATACTGTTTCTGACGTTTTATATCCCAATCTGTTTCTTCCAATTCTGTATCTGGTTTTTCAATTCCCATTTCTAGATCAATTGGTAGCTTACCGGGTCTTGCACGCATAAGATAAGCTGGAGTGCAGTTTGTAGAACTCACGGGGACATGGTTGTATAAGTCTACCAAATCCGGTAATTTATCTGGCCACTGGTTTCTTTCTGATTCCGGTAAGGTCTTTAACAGTTCGATTACGATATGATTCATTTTCTCGCATAGACCATTTGTTTGGGGATGATACGTCGTTGTGTGAATCTTCTTGCAACCGTACATATTGCAGAATTCTTTGAATAGTTCTGATTCAAAAGCTGGACCTTGGTCGGCAAGGACTTGTTCTGGGTAACCATGTGGTCTACAGAAATGCGTCTGGAATGCTTTTGCTGCCGTCTTCGCTGTCAAGTCTTTGACTGGTACCACCACTAAGAAGCGTGAGTAATGGTCCACGATGGTTAGGGCATAGACATAGCCTGACCGGCTTGGTGACAACTTGACGTGATCTAATGCGACTAGTTCAAGTGGCTGCTTGGTTATTATTGGTTGAAGTGGAGCTTTCTGTAGATCTTTCCTTCTGAGGTTGCATGCGGCACATCTTCTGCACCATAGTTCAATGGATCCTCTCATGCCAACCCAATAGAATCTGTCTCTCAGGATTGCTTCTAACTTCTTCCATCCGAAATGACCTGCGTTGTCATGATAAGCCTCTAAGACCATTTGGGTGTCTCGCTTGGGCACGATTATTTGGCAGACCAGTTCATGCGTCTTGGGATTGGTAAATCGTCTACAGAGCTTCCCTTGATGCAGGAACAGCTTGCCTTTATCCTTCCATAGCTGTACAGCTTCAGCTGGGGCATTCTGACCAGGGTGTGCATGTTGTTGCGTAAGCAGTTCTTTCACTAGCTTCACGGCTGGATCAGTATCTTGAGCTTCAGCCCATCCGTAGTGTCTTAACGGGTTAAGGTTTATTTCCTGTTTCTTTTGGTAGATGCCGGGTCGATAATCTTCTACCCTTGAACGATGAAAGGCCGGGAGTTCAATCTCTTCCAACTCTTCCGGTTCCTCTTCCATGTCTTTCAGGTGCGGCATCCGGGATAAGGCATCTGCGTTCCCATTCTTGCGGCCTGCCCGATATTTGATGACAAAGTTGTAGTTAGATAGCCGGGCTATCCATCGCTGCTCCAGAGCACCCAATTTCGCTGTGTCCAGGTGAGTCAACGGGTTGTTATCCGTGTAGATGGTGAATTCTGCACCTGCTAAGTAATGTTTAAAGCGTTCGGTTACAGCCCAGACCACTGCTAGTAGCTCTAACTTGAAGGAGCTGTAGTTCTCGGGATTTCGTTCTGTAGGCCGGAGCTTGCTGCTTGCAAAGGCAATAACTCTTTCTTTGCCTCCTTGCTTCTGCGACAATACTGCTCCCAGTCCCACATTGCTGGCATCCGTGTAAAGAATGAATGGTTGATGGTAATCAGGATATGCCAGGATCTCTTCTCCCGTCAGCGCACTTTTTAGCTGATTGAAGGAATTTTCTCTTTCTTCATCCCACCATGCCAGGCAATTACAGTTTGAAGTCTTCCTGGACCGTCCTACCAGAATGTCTTGCAGAGGAGCTGCTAGCTTCGTGAATCCTCGGATAAATCTTCTATAATAGCCTACCAGGCCCAGGAATTGCCTCACTTCTTTTACGTTCGTAGGTCTTGGCCAATCCCTTATTGCTGTGACTTTATCAGGATCCGGTGCTACTCCCTCTGAACTCACGACATGTCCCAGGTACTGTACCTTTGGTTTGAGAAGGTGACACTTGGATGGCTTGATTTTCATGCCATATTTCGATAAAGCTTCGAACACTTCCGCTAGGTCTTGTAGATGTTGCTCGTACGTCTTCGAGTATACTATGACGTCATCTAGGTACAGGAGGACAGTTTCAAAGTTTTTGTGTCCTAGGCAGCTCTCCATCAGACGTTGGAAGGTCCCAGGTGCGTTGCAGAGTCCGAACGGCATACAATTGAACTCACAGAGGCCCATCGGCGTAGTAAACGCTGTCTTCTCCTTGTCGGCCTCGGCCACAGGAACCTGCCAGTACCCACTAGTCAGATCAAGGGTGGAAAAGTAGTTAGCAGATTTTAATGCAGCTAATGACTCCTCAATCCTAGGTAATGGGTATGCGTCCTTATGTGTAATGTGGTTAATCTGCCGGTAATCTACGCACATTCTCATGGTCCCATCCTTCTTTTTGACTAACACTAGAGGTGCTGCCCAGGGGCTACAACTGTCTCTTATTACCCCTGCAGATTTCATTTCTCTGAGCATGTCTTTGGTGGTTTGGTAGTGAGCTGGTGGTAAGGGTCTATACCTTTCTTTTATAGGTTGATGGTTACCTGTGGGTATAGTGTGCTCTACCCCTTTGATCTGCCCAAAGTCTAACGGGTGTTTGCTGAATATCTGCTCATATTCTTTCACTACCCGGTATACTCCATGCTTGTGACGGGGAGGTGTAGAACTGGTACCTACATGCAACTTTTGGCACCAATCTTCCAGCTTCTCCTCTGAGCCATTGTCATCCGCCTGACATGACGGGTTCAAGGGCTCGGCGGCGGTGATGTTGTTGTTATCAACCGTGTACAACTTAGCCATGGTAGCATACTTTGGTAATGTGACCTCATCTTCTCCACAGTTCAACAGGCGTAATGGCACTCTTCCCCGGTGTACGTCAACCACCCCTCTAGCAGTGAGTATGGTCGGTCTACTGTCTGAGTACACGGGTTCTACCAGGGCCTGATAATCTTGCCCTTTAATGCCTATTGCGGCTCTGCACCACACCAACATTGCAGTTTTGGGAGGAATTACAATAGGTATTGGGTCACTTACTCTGACACTGCCGATCTCACCTCCGGAGATTTCTACCTGCTGCTTCAACATCAGGGCTTTGATCTCTTTGTGCAGAAGCCTCTGTTGTCCGGTTCCGGCAGTCTCGGCGATTTGCTGCAAAATACTTAACACTTCGGAAAAACATTTCTCAATGACATTCATTCCTACCACCATCACGGGTTCACGGCCTCGCCGGTCGACATCTACGATTATAATACCCTGTTTCTGCAATTCTACCTTCCCAACCTGAATATTCATCTCTCTAAGTCCAACCTTTGGTATCATCAATCCATTACCAGCCCACACTTCAAAGTTAAAGCCATCTGGCGCATTAGTAATGTCTGAATCAGCCCAGTACCTTTTATATAGAACATGTGGGATGGATGTTATTTGGGATCCGGTATCCAGCAAGGCACTAAAGGGGATGCCATCCAACACAATAGGGATCACCGGCTTTCCTCCCACAAATTTGTCATACCAGGCTGAGGGGCCTTGAGTGTTCATTCCTGGGGAGCGGCCCGCCAGCCCAGGGGATCGTCGTTTAAAGGACACTCTCGAGCAAAATGACCTGGTTTCTGGCAACGGCGGCAGACGGGCTGTCCATCTGGTTGGTAGCGATCACTGGGTCGTCCTCTTGCTGCTGGGTATCTTCTGGGCCTCATCCACGGAACATCCTCTCTGCTGGTCGCCAACTCAATCTTGGGTGCAGGTTTTGACTCTCGCAGTTCCTTGATGACCTTGACCATGGAGATCACGGTGTCTGTCAGGGCATCTAGCTTTTGGTTGATGGCTGCATTTGAGATATAGTCCCCGGCCTCAGCAGCAGTAGTTGACATAGCAGATGTCACTGGCGCTGCCGCCTGCTGAGGTGCTGCTGCAGTGTCAAGCACAGATGTTAATTCCCTTGGCTCCTCCAGCTGCTGCAGACGGATAGCTCTATCCTTCAGCTCAGTAAATGTCATGTCAGGGTTCTGCAGCAGTACCATGCTTAACTGTCCTCGATGAGAAGGGGAATGGAGGCCCTCAATAAATTGGTCAAATAGCATTTTATCAGCTCCCGGGGCTAAAGCAGGTTCTGCCAGCTTAAGGGCTTTGAGTGCTTCCTGTAAGTTCAAGGCAAAGTCTCTGGCACTCTGTTTAGGCTTCTGGTGGCATGCAAAGAACCTCATCTTAGCCCGGGCATCAACAGCAGATTCAAACGTTGCTTTTAGTCTGGCTGCTAGATGCTCTACAGTGTCCTTATCTGTGTCCAGCCAGGACGCCACCTCACGCCGTGCATTGCCCGTTAACTGTCCCATTATCATGCCTACACGCTGGGCTTCAGTGAGGGGATACATCACATAGTACTCTTTAATCTTTTGCATAAAGTCAGTTAAAGTATTAGGCTCACCGGAGTATTGGGGCAGCCACATTGCCCCTGGAGTATACGGCATCAGGAATGGCATTATGGATGCTGTTCCTTGCGCCGCTGCACCGCCGTACGCTACTGGCTGACCCGACGCTGCAGCTCCATCGGCTACTCCGCCGCCGTCTTGTGCATCGGCCTGCGACATCTTGGGCCCCCTTAGTTAATATGCGCCCTCCGTCTTCCGTCCGGATGTCTCTGGGAGGTTCCGGGGCGCAGCAGGGATCTCCTTCCCCGCCGGATGTCGTCAGCACCACTGGAGGAGGCTGGGTTCGCGCCAATGCAAGGTACCGCCCCCTTTCTTTCCCGCGCGCCGCGCGCTCCAAAATGGCGGATTCTCAAAAATACAGTTCAGATGGTGCACTGGGTCCAAATCTTTTGGACCGGGTAGATCCTGTTCGTGACGCCAGGTTGTGGAGCCCCAAGGGACGTGGGGTACTCGGTACCGGACCGATCTGCTGCTGGGGATGTCACTGGTGGCCTGGTCCGGACCGTGTCCCTGGCTCAGCACAATAGAAGGGGAGTTATTTACAAGGGAGATTGTCACGGGTGACGCCACCCACTTGATGCGGCCAGTAATGGGGGCCGCCGCTGCTGCAGAACCTCCGGGGGTGATGTGAGGGCAGCGGAGGTGGTATAGTTCCAGTGGGGGGAACTGTATCCCCCGGGGCAGTAAAGGTTAAAGTCTATTGGGGTTATAGATGGTGGGGAAGAGTTGGAGGACACACACACACTTACGTTTAGTTGATACTGTAATTCCCTTCTTGTCCTGAGGCTGCAGAGCTGACAGGCTGGATCTGCAGGGAGGAATTGTCTCTGTGCTGAATCTGGAGCAAAGGTCGCAATCACTACACAGACTCCAAAGTTGTTTTCCAAAGCTTTACTGCTGATATTATTGCAGATTATAGTCCACGGAGTCTGTAATGGAGCTGGGCTCTCTCCCCACACCCTGTCCGGGTCGTTGGCCTCCTTGTGCTGCACTGTGTGTGTGTCCTGAGCTGCTGCTTCAAGCTAAGCTGCTGGGATTCCTCACGTCTCTCTCTGTATGCTGCTGGTACCACTTGGCTAGGCAACTTGGGTCCTCTATGCTGCACTGACCCCTCCGTGTTGCTTCACTCTGGTACTAGGGGGCATCTAGAGATCCCACTGTTCCTGGATTCACTGTGCTGTGGGTGCCAGACACAGTACCGGATCCGGTGTCCGTCTCTCTGTGCGTACTTCTGGGCAAGTGATGGTGTCACTCTAGCTCCCAGATGTGTTCCTCTGTCTTTCGGTCTCCTGCTCCTCTGACCCTTGCTAGGTTTGCACTGAGCTAACTCTGCTCTGTGTCCTTTCCTCAGCCCTGCTGCGAGCTGAACTGAGCTCTCCCTCATGGGCAAGTGTATATAAGGGAGCAGGAGGTGCTCCCTCTATTGCCCAGAGGTGGTAGTGTTTGTCAGTGTGTAGTGGGGGAGAAAACCCATGTGATGTTATTGTGGCACATTAACCCATGGGGTGCCACATATATACGGTATTTATGCTCACCTCCTATCCTCCTCTGTAAACTGTAAAATAAAAGATTCATTCCACCTGTCAATCACAGTGAGTGACCACTTACTTAATGAATATTCTTGTGGTAAAGTCACTGCCTGCTCTGATCTGCAAGCAAGCACAAACCAAGGGGCTCTGAGTCCTGCTGTCTGCTCTTCTTGTATGGAAAATTAAACTGAAACCTGTAGTGATTCACAGAGCATAGAGGGGGGGAGGGAAGAGCTGCTTGAGGAGTGCTCAATAAATTAACTCTTACACAGTTAACTCTTACAAGTCTCCGTATAAATGCACCTGCTCTGTGATAGTCTCAGGGTTCTGTTTCAAGTGCAGAGAGCATCATGAAGTCCAAGGAACACACCAGGCAGGTCAGAGATACTGATGTGGCGAAGTTTAAAATCGAATTTGGATACAAAAAGATTTCCCAAGTTTTAAACATCTCAAGGAGTATTGTGCAAGAGATCATATTGAAATGGAAGGAGTATCAGACCACTGCAAATCTACCAAGACCCGGCCGTCCCTCTAAACTTTCATCTCGAACAAGGAGAAGACTGATCAAAGATGCAGCCAAAAGGCCCATGATCACTCTGGATGAACTTCAGAGATCTACAGTTGAGGTAAGTTTAGTATGTCTTTCCTTAGGACAACAATCAGTCATACACTGCACAAATCTGAGCTTTATGGAAGAGTGGCAAAAAGAAAGCCATTTATCAAAGATATCCATAAAAAGTCTTATTTGAAGTTTGCCACAAGCCACCTGGGAGACACCAAACATGTGGAATAAGCTGCTCTGGTCAGATGAAACCAAAATCAAACTTTTTGGCCACAATGCAAAATGATGTTTGGCGTAAAAGCAACACAGCTCATCACCCTCAAAACACCATCCCCACTGTCAAACATGGTGGAGGCAGCATCATGGTTTGGGTCTGATTTCCTTCATCAGGGACAGGGAAAATGGTTAAAATTGATGGGAAGATGGACTGAGCCAAATATAGGACCATTCTGGAAGAAAACCTGTTAGAGTCTGGAAAAGACCTGAAACTGGGACGGAGATTTATCTTCCAACAAGACCATGATCCCAAACATAAAGCAAAATCTACAATGGAATGGTTCAAAAATAAACGTATCCAGATGTTAGAATGGCCAAGTCATAGTCCAGACCTGAATCCAATCGAGAATCTGTGGAAAGAGCTGAAAACTGCTGTTCACAAACGCTCTCCATCCAACCTCACTGAGCTCCAGCTGTTTTGCAAAGAAGCATGGGCAAGAATTTCAGTCTCTTGATGTGCAAAACTGATAGAGACATATCTCAAGTGACTTGTAGCTGTAATCGCAACAAAAGGTGGCGCTACAAAGTATTAAGTCAAGGAAGCCGAATCATATTGCACTCTCCAATTTTCAGTTTTTTTTACTTTTTAAAAAGTTTAAAATATCCAATAAATTTCATTCCACTTCACAATTGTGTCCCACTTGTTGTTGATTCTTCACAAAAAAATTAGAATTTATATCTTTATGTTTGAAGCCTGAAATGTGGAAGAAGGTTCAAAAGTTCAAGGGGGCCAAATACTTTCACAAGGCATTGTATATGCATCTTTTGCAAAACGCAAATAAAAAAGGACAACAGACAAAGAGAGTAAAAGGTTTAATTTCTTGGAAAACCAAATATGTTGTATACATTATATTCTGTCCATGATGGGTTTGTCCATGATCTTTGTTTATTTAACCAGCTGTCTGAAATGCAATATAACGGATACTACAAATAGGTACAAATCTATTGCATTACATTATAATGCATTTCTGTCCCGATCTCCACGCTGTACTTGTCTGCTATGTTACAATTGTGTTTAAGCTGTCAATCTGTTTTGGTTGTGCTGGGTTTGTGCTGCAATCATCTGTGTTCACTTACATTGATTAGTCCTCTACTTAAGCATGATAGCTCCCCAATCCAGTCTCAATCATACACTTGCTGCTGCCTGTGTGAGACTGCGCTCTCTGTGCTTTGTGCCTGACCAATCTGGATTTATTTCCCTTACATGGACTTTGACCATTTGCCTGTGACCTGACTACTCTTTTGCCTGCTCCTTGTAAACTGTATTGTGTTTCTGGTTTTCCTGACCCCAGCTCGTGAAGTGGACTTCGACTCTGACTACCTTTTGTTGTACTGTGCCATTTCCTGGACCTAACCTCAGATCATTTGACCCCCCTTTATTTATCTAATAAGTAGTAGTATTATTATTATTATAATTACTATCTGTAATTGTAGACTTTCTCTTCACTTCTAGGACTAGTTGAAATTCGGTCACAATGTCTAATAGTCTCCAATGTAAAAAAAATGTTACTGTATAGTGCAGTGGTCCCCAACCTTTTTTGCACCGGGGAGCAGCTCCATGCAAGACTACTTTTCCAGGGCCCAGCAGGGCGGAATCGCACAGGGGCAGGGCTTTGATCATAGGGGTGTGACTATGGAGAAGGGGTGGCTGTTACCCCGAAAGATGCACTATGCCTTATCTTCAGGGGATGTATTATTATTTTTCCATCCACTTGCAGCCCCCAATATGGTATCCCCATCATCCCCTTGCAGGCCCCATCCATACCCTATTCATATCCTTGCAGCCCATAATATCCCTATCATCCCTTGCAGCCCACAATATCCCCTTGCAGCCTCTATCATCCTCTTGCAGCCCTCAATAACCCCATCATCCTCTTGCAGCCCTAATAACCCCATCATACCCTTGCAGCAGTCGCCAATAACCCCATCATCCCCTTGCAGCCCCTATCATCCCCTTGCAGCCCATAATATCCCCATCATCCTCTTGCAGCCCCCAATAACCCCATCATCCCTTTGCAGCCCCCAATAACCCCATCATCCCTTTGCAGCCCCCAATAACCCCATCATCTTCTTGCAGCCCCCAATAACCCCATAATCCTCTTGTTGCAGCCCCCAATAACCCCATCATTCTCTTGTTGTAGGCCCCAATCGGCTCAGGGACCCAACTGCCCGGTGCAGGTCGGTGACCTTGTGGTTGGGGTCCCCTGGTATATTGTACATTTTTTGAAAGGACAGAAAAAACGTAGTAACATGTAAGTAAACATACATTGTCCAAAAGTATGAACATTTTGACATATGTTAGCATATGTTTACCTAATGAAATCCTATGGATGTATTAAAATATATGTTAGAATCCGTTTGTGGTGGTTTCTAATTAATATGTCTGATGGACGGCACTGATGCAATGTGAAAGCACCCTAAGGCAGCTGACACAAGCAGCATCTTATTTTTTTACGAATTTCACATTTTTTTTCCCCCACGTAAATGAAAAAAAAAAATTTTAGGTTTCTGCATACTCATATTGACCTAGAGAATTAATTTGACTGTATAGTGATCATAGTAAATGAATTTTTTTTAAAAAATTGAGAAATGTCAACGTTTTGCAGTGCACTATGTGCGTAGAATGACTGATGTCATTCAAGATTACAACTCACCCTGAAAAATAAACAAGCCCCGATATGGCTGTGTGGACAGAAAAATACAAATGTTATGGCTTATGGAAGAAGGCTGAGGGAAAAATAAATGTGCAAAAATGGAAAATTGTCCAGTCATGAAGGGGTTAGAAAACACTAGGCTGTATCTTCAAAGAGTTATTACAGGACTTTATCTCTTCTGTCTTCTTCTGCTGGAGCGCAGCCATAAAATATAATTGCTAGCATAGTATGATCTTGGAAAAATCCACTTTAATTTACACTTGAGCATTTTGGATTACTTATTAATTGATATCATCAACAAACTGTTAAGAAAATCTTCCTTGAAAATCTCCCTTTGTCATATCTAGAGTCCTTTACCAGTCTAGAAAGCTGTTGGCTTATCACTGGTTGAATGTTGCTCACCTGACCATTGGGGAACTCAAAAACAAACTAAATAATATAATAGGATTCAAAGGGATGTCTATCTAAAGAAGAATCATCTTAATAAATTCTATAGGATTTGGGAAGCATGGTTGGAGACCCCGGGACTCCCCTTGAGTGTATTCGGCTAGGGTCAGACTTGCATCAGCCCCTAGCCTGCAGGATCTGACAGAAACTTAGTTTCTGCATGGAGCAGCGCATGGCATTACCAGCAGGTAACGCTATGCGCCGCCTGTGTATGGATCTCTATCGTAACTGGACACTTACCGCAGACGCCGGCTCTACAAACAATCCCCAGATATGCGCTTTAGCACTGTGCGCTCTGCAAAAGAGCAAATCTGGGAGATCTCTGTGGACCAGTGGCTGCGGTAAGCATCCGGTTACCATAGTAATCCATAGCCTGGTGGCGCATAGCGTTACCTGCTGGTAACGGTATGCGCTGCTCCGTGCAGAAACTACGGTAAGTTTCTGACGGATTGGCCAGGCTCAGGGGCAGACGTAAGTCTGACCTTAGCCTTATGCCATGAATGTGCATTAGACATTGATAATTAGGTTGGATATAAGAAGCCCCCAGAGACGTCTCAGGGACATTCATACTGGTATGGATGCCTTGTTGAATGTTGAGTTTTAAATTCCTAATTGAATAAAATGCATTCAAGTAGTAACAAATGTCATTGTATATTATAGCTGATCATCTGCACCAATGTAATGTTGTAGGGGAGGAATGAGTTTATGACCTTTGTAATGTGTTGTTACTGGAGTATTAATCTATGTTTTGTGGATTTTCTTGCTTTATATATGATGAATCACTTTTATTTTTCTAAATTCAATTCAATAAAAATGAACCTGATTAAAGAAAATCTTCCTCTGATATTGACCCCTACCGTATATTTTAAGACTATGTTGTAATTTTGTGACAATCCAGCAGATTTTCCATTTACATGTTTCAGATGGTGACTTCGCAGTGTATTACTATAGGAGAGATGTATGTGAGATTTTAAGAAATTGAATGGACACACTGCAGAGAATAATATACATTGCAAAGTGCTGGTTAATTACCTAACTGTTCTTGCAACCAAATGTTCATTGGTGTTTACCGTATGGGTGAAATCTGAGGAAATTCTGCATTATTTCTGCAACGAAATCCATAGGGTTTTTGTTACAGCATATTTCACTGCCTCTTTAAATATCACAGTTTTCTCCTCTGGAGATAAATTACATTATGAATCAGTATGAGTCATAAACAGAAAGGAATGGAAGGCAACAGAAATAGAATACGCAGAATCGTGAGCTGGCATATATTTAATCTTGTCTGTATATTTTAGCCATCACGCGATACAATAGAGGCATAGAGAAGCAGCAGTAATTGCCAAGATAAAAGATTGGGCTTTGCCTTGACTCTCAGAAATTTTAAAATCTGTATCTAGGAAGAAGAAAGAAGAAGCATTAACTTGTGCATGTTGGAAGAGTCAAATTATCCAGTCAAGCAAATGAGAAGCAATAAGGTACTGTAATGCTTACCGCTCAAACATGAAAAGAGGTAGAAGATATCAGGGCAAGTGTGTGATCTACTGGTATAATGAGTTTCTAGGAAGAATATGACACCAATCCAGGTAGACTTACAATATAATATAGTGCTTTATAGCAATGGCAATTTTTCAAATATAATATTCTCATGCTTCACTGCACAAAGCCCTATGTTAGACTATGAGCACATTGAGTATTTGGTGACCTACAGTCGTTTGTTCCTGACACCAACCACGCTGTTATATCATAATATGAATTGTGTCATGTACATAATGTGTACATCATGTGTCTATGTACATAATGTGAACAGTATTTTAAAGAATAGATGTAGTCTAAGGAGTAATATAAGGTATACTAATGTAGGCTATAGTATTTGGTAAATTGTGAATCTTGCTCAGCTACTAACTGTGAGACAAGCAATAGTTAAGTGTGGAACTAACCCACAATGGTTGGAGTTAGTTCATAAGGTGAGTTATGGTTTCCTTTGAGATATAGTTTGACTAATGACTAGTACAGAGGTGCAAGCCATATAGAACATCAAGGCAACATCTAGTGGATGTTCTGT